>CM059223.1:3372373-3784873 GCA_030347435.1 Clarias fuscus | reverse complement strand
GTCATGTCTGTCAGTCGTATTTCCCACATCTCCGTTTCCGCCCCGTCTGCACACCGGTTTTTCATTCTCCAGGTGATTACTCCAGCATTTAAGCACACGCCACGCATGGCTTAACTGATGGGTTATTGTGCGTTACATACCTCAATTTTTTCTCGCGTTTTCTTTTTCCCGTATTCACGTTGCAAAGTTCGCTTCGTTTCTCATTTCTTGAATTTGCAGCTCCAAAGACTCCGACTTCTCCGGCGCAAGGTGGAGCTTCCAGTGAGCAACGAGAGCCATGCCTCCCCGCCCCTCCCACCTACGAAGGAGATCCTGGTACCTGTCGCTCCTTCCTCTCCCAGTGCTCACTGATTTTTGAACTCTTCCACCTTCACCACTGAACAAGGTGGCATACGTCATTACGCTTCTCACCGGAAGAGCCCGGGAGTGGAGCTGTTCATTCGACTGTTCATGTCATGGCAGGGAGGCTGGACGTAAGCTGTTGAAGCTCAGACAAGGCTCACGCTCAGCCTACGACTATGACATCGAGTTCCAGACTCTGGCGCTGTCCAGTGGATGTAACGACCGAGCCCTGTGTGATGTGTTCCTTGAAGGCCTGACGGAGGCACTCAAAGACGAGTTAATCGCCCAAGAACTACCCTCGTCTCTCCAGGGACTGATAGATCTGGCCGGACGAGTGGACTCACGCCTCCGCCTTCGTAGACCTACCTGGGGTTCTCCACCCAGGCTTCTTCCTCGACCCTCCTCTCCACGAGCCGACTCCCAGGATGAACCCATGCAGCTGGACAGAACACGAATCTCCCAAGAGGAGAGACAACGCCGTCGAGTTGAAAGGGCCTGTTTTTACTGCGGAAAATCAGGTCACCAACTTAAAGACTGTCCAGCAAAAGGAGGCCACGCCCTCGATTCGACGCGGATTCAGCCAAGGATCTGGGTATTCCCACACTGCTCTTGGAGACTCACCTCAAGGTTCAGGCCCTCAACGGGAGTCCGCTCCCATCTATCACTCACAGAACTCCACTCATCAGCCTCAGGGTCTCTGGCAACGACACAGAGCGGACCTCGCTGTTCATCATGGAGGGGTCTCATGCCACAATTGTCCTGGGGCTGCCCTGGCTAATCCGCCACAACCTGCAGATTGATTGGGCCAGGAATTCTATTTCGGCCTGGAGCCCATCATGTTCTATGACCTGCCTACGAGCTGCCACCACATCGTCTCTCTCCCCCGCCCCTGCAGGTGAACCACCGGACCTCACCCATATTCCCTCAGAATACCATGACCTCAAGGAGGTCTTCAGTAAATCTTGCGCCACCTCTTTGCCCCCCCCACCGCCCATACGACTGCACCATTGATCACCGAAGGAACGCGAGGCTATGAACCAGTACATCACGGAGACCCTGTATAGATTACAGGGGCCTAAATGATATCACAGTGATGAATCACTACCCTCTCCCATTAATGGCTACCAACTTTGAACTCCTCAAAGGAGCTAAGATTTTTACTAAACTGGATTTTATCACCTTGTCTGCATTCGGGAGGGGGACGAATGGAAGACAGCCTTCAATACCCCAACAGGACCTTATGAATACCTGGTGGTCCCCTTTGGCCTGACCAATTCCCCCGCAGTCTTCCAGGCTCTAATTAACGACGTTCTCAAAGACTTCCTCAACTCCTCTGTATTCATCTACCGTGACGATATCTTGGTCTCCTCTCGAGATCTGGAGGAACACCATCACCATATTCGGCAGATGCTGCAGAGACTACTGGAGAACAATTTGTTTGTCAAGGCCGAGAAATGCGAGTTCCACACCACCACGTTCCTTGGATTTGTCATTGGCCCCAAAGGCATCAAGATGGAACCAACCAAGCTCCAAGCGTCACCAGCTGGCCCACTCCCACCTCACAACAAGAACTCCTGAGATTCCTGGGCTTCGCCAACTTCTACCGCTGCTTCATCCGGGGTTACAGCTCTATAGCTGCCCCCCCTAACAGCTCTAACCTCTCCCAAGAACCACTTTCACTGGGACCTGGAGGCCGAGAGGTCCTTCACTGAACTCAAGCAACGATTCATGTCCGCCCCCATCCTAACCATCCCGGACCCATCACGCCAATTCGTCATGGAGGTCGATGCCTCCAGCACGGGGGTAGGGGGCGTCCTGTCCCAGAAAGCCCCACACGATAACAAATTACACCCCTGCTCCTTCTTCTCACACCGCCTAACCCCTGCTGAAAGAAACTATGGCATTGGCTATCGTGAGCTCCTGGCCATCAAGTTAGCTCTGGAGGAATGGAGACACTGGTTACAGGGGATGGAGGTTCCCTTCCTGGTCTGGACCGATCACAAAAACCTCGAATACCTACAGAGCGCCAAGAGACTCAACACCCGCCAGGCCCGATGGTCTCTGTTCTGCAGTAGATTTAACTTCACTCTCTCCTATCTCCATGTTTGGATCCATCTCGCTCCGTACCTGTGCGTGACATTATTGTTCATTTCTTTCCATTTCTAATACATTTTGTGTACTATTAGCATTAGAAATTTGGTTCAAAATGAGATGGCTTACTGGCTTAATTTCCACTTTTGTGCCAACTACAGAGATCACACGTGAATAATATTAAAATATTTGGTGTAATATAAGCCACAGGAGACTATTATAAATTTTCTGTACAAGCTGATTCTAAATGATATATTTTAGGGCTCCCTGTCTAAAGTTGAATCTGGCTAGTTGTCCTTATAATGACAAGTCAAAGACAAGTGTTGTATTCACTGAAGGGAAAATGATGGTGAGAGCTAAACATGGTTCACCAAGTGTGTATGTGTGTAGGGCAGAGCAGTTAGTACAATTTTTTTTTTAACATGCTGCTGGCTTCAGGTTTCTTAAAAGATATATTTATTATGTTCTTGAGCAACAGTCTAGTGATAAGCATAAAACTAGGAATTGTTTATTGGGCTCATTTACAGTTTTTAAATATTGACATAAAAAAAGTTATAAAAAATATAGGTTTAAGATTTAATATGTTACAGCTGTTGACAGTATATCAGTTGCTAAGCCGTGAACATAAGAATAACAATATTAAGTTCATTTACTGTTTTTTATAGATGCTGTGCTATGTGGATGATATGGAGAGCACACTTTCCTTCTACCGGAGTTTACTGCACAAAGATGGGAAAATCCTTGTCATTCTGGCCGGAGGTATGCAGACACTGATTTCCTGATTCACCCATGGCACAGGTTGGGGAATTACTGATTGAGACCCTTGTTAATGCTTGATGTCCCTGCAGCTGAAAGTGCATGGGCCAGACTATTTTATGACTACGAAGATCAACTGTACCAGAAGGGATTTGGCTTGAATATTTCGACCAAAGAGATCAAGAGCTATCTGGATTCCCAAAAAATCCCCTATCAAACTTATAGGTTACACTCCCCATTGGACGTCACTGAGTGTTTCACACCTGGAGATGAAAGAGGAGAGGAGAAACTGGACCTTGTGACTGAGCTGATTGACTTCAGTAAGACCGCTCCTCCAGAGCTGAAGGATAGAGTGCTGGAGTTTCTTAAACATCCAGACAACAGCCAAGAAGTGAACGGCAGGATCCTGTTTGACTGTAGCCTGGAAGCCGTGCTGATCGACGCATAGGGCCAGAACTTTAGGATTTACTGGCTGTTGGACAAGTGTTTCTCTGCATGGTGTATCTTTACATTCTGACCCATGCTGATCGGTGCATAGGGCAAGAACTATAAAATACAACATGCAGAGAAACACTTGTCTAACAGCTGGTAAAATAATGAAGAAAAAGATATTAATAGACAGTTGTAGGTAATAATTTATATCATCATATTCATTCCTCAACAAAATGTTGTATCATTAGTTCTATGTTAATTTGAGAAGCTGGCTTGAATCAATGAATTACAAACTTCAAGTAAAGAACATTACAAATAAGATACTTGCCTTTTTCTGTCGGAAATTATGTTTTGTGTCAACTTCTTGAATCACCCACCTTTTTATTTTCATCCATTTTAAATATTAACTTTGAACTTAATTCATTTGCATACTTTCCAATTTATTAAGACACACCTAATCTAAGAAGACAATCTTAACACTTAAAAAGCAGGAGAGATTTGGTGAGACCTGTTTTGGGAACATGGTTTTGGGTAAGAATGCATGTGAACTTTTATGTGAGATCTTAGTTATTAACACAAAGTCACATAAAATCACACACAATGTAGTGAAAGAATGTAATTTCATGTATAGTCATTTATCCAGCACATCTTTTTTTTATTAAAAGTTGGCAATTTGGCAATAAGCGATTAGGGATGAATCATGGTCATGAACACACAATTCATTTCAGCTTCTAGTGTTGAACTTTAGCCAACATTAAATCACTCAGATTAACTTAACTAATACTACAAATACAGTAGTAAAGTAAATGTAAAGTATGGCCATGTAGTCCTTGGTGGGCATATTTGTAGGCTATATTGTGTTCTGGGAAATTTAGTCTCCGTGACAGAACAAAATGACACACATCCTCACTGGCCACCAACAAAAGGTAATAAATAAATAAATGAATAATAATAATAATAATAATAATAATAAACAAGAGCTTACTGGTATTCTACGGCCTACCTGGTGGGCATGAAATCTTGGCATATAACGCGGTCAGGGATGTCACTGGCCGGGATCCAGCACTGCTTGTCTAAATCATAACCTTTCCATTCAATGAGGTATTCAAGTCTTCTCTTCTTGCGACATCAGTTGAGCACTGGCTCACGAGAATTTGTCCTTCCATGTTAAAATACTATTTTTGACATATAAAGCATTAAATGGTCTCACAATGCAGTATCTGAGTGAACTGCTATTGTCTTACCATCCGCCACGCCTACTTCGATCAAAGGATGCAGGCTGCTTGTCAGTACCGCGTATTATGAAAACAGCAGGGGTGTTTGCTCTCCCCCACTCTCTCTCTTTCCCTCTCTGTGTCGAGCTACACATGTCGTTCTTGAGCTGCCAGTGATCCAGACCCCCTCTGCCCTCTGGACCTGTCTGACTCGTCCTGGTGCCCCACTTCTGGTTGGAGATCTCGTCACATGGATGCCCCGCGTGTCTCTTTGTGATGCGTCTGATGTCTGGGGACGGTTTCACTCTACTATGAAGACAGTTCTGGCCTCGACCGATGTTGACAGCTGTTTCTCTGCGGACTTGGCTGCAGTCTCTCGATAGTTCAGGGCTGGAATTTCCTACAAGTCTACCTGAGCCTCCAATAACTAACTGGACTCCATATTAACATAAATTAACATCTGTTAACAACTGTTATACTTAACTGACTGCCACCTAACACACAGTATGAATGCAGAACAATTCCTGCTTTCTGTTTCACCCAGATGAGGATGGGTTCCCTGTTGAGTCCGGGTCCTCTCAAGGTTTCTTCCTACTGCCATCTCAGGGAGTTTTTCCTTGCCACTGTCGCCCTCGGCTTGGTCATCAGGGACTATCTGACTTTCTGACCATTTTTGATTCATACACATTCACATTTCGTACAAACTTAAATAATTCTTTTGATTGTGGAAAGCTGCTTTGCGACGATGACAATTGTTAAAAGCGCTATACAAATAAAATTGAATTGAATGTGGTTGAATCTTAGCAGAGAGTCTAGCCATGTACACTTCAGAATTCATCCTGATATTTTTGTCAGCGGTCAGGTCATCAATAAACACCACAGGCATCCATCCATACATGCTTATGCCATAACACTGCCTCCACCATGTTTGACAGATGATGTGGACTATGAGCTGGTCCTTTCCTTCTCCATACTTTTTTTTTATTCATATCATTCTGGTACAAGTTAATTTTGGTTTCATCTGTCCAAAGAAGAATCTGGCAAAGTTTTCAGGCAAAGTCTAATCAGGCCTCTCTGTTCTTGAGTATCACCAAAGGTTTTCACCTTGTTGTAAAAAGGCATTTCTTGGCAGAACACTCTGACATGACACACCTACCTTTTCAAGTGTGATCATGACTTTGCAAGATATTGTGAAATGGTGTTGTATTCACTGAAGGGAAAATTATGGTGAGAGCTAAACATGGTCCCTAGCGTATGTGCTCAGGGCAGAGCAGTTAGTACAAAAATTTTTTTTTTAACATGCTGCTGGCTTCAGGTTTCTTAGAAGATATATGTATTATGCTCTTGAGACAATACTTGTCTCTGCCCTTTCATCGTCATATTCATTACTCAACAAAATGTTGTATCATTAGTTCTATGTTAATTTTAGAAGCTGGACTGAATAAATGAATTACAAACTTCAAATAAGATATTTGTCCTTTTTTTGTCAGAAACAAGATGTTTAAAATATGTTTTGTGTCAACTATTAGAATCATCCAACTCATTATTTTCATCCATTTTAAATAGTAACTTTGAACTTAATTAATTTTCATACTTTCCAACTTATTAAGAGACACCTAATGGAAGACAATCGTAACATTTAAAAAGCAGGAGAGATTTGGTGAGACCTGTTTTGGGAACATGGTTTTAGGAAAGAAAGATTTTTAATCTTAGTTATTAACACAAAGTCACACAAAATCACACACAATGTAGTGAAAGAATGTAATTTCATGTAAAGTCATTTATCCAGCAACATTTTTTTAAATTAAAAGTTGGCACATTTTAATCAGCAGAATACAAGCTTAAGCCATTAGCATTGAAACATGGTCATGAACACACAATTCATTTCAGCTTCTAGTGTTGAACTTTAGCTAACATTAAATCACTCAGATTAACTTAACTAATACTACAAATACAGTAGTAAAGTAAATGTAAAGTATGGCCATGTAGTCCTTGGTGGGCATATTTGTAGGCTATGGTGTGTTCTGGGAAATTTAGTGACAGAACAAGATGACACACATCCTCACCGGCCACCAACAAAAGGTAATAAATAAATGAATGAGTAATAATAATAATAATAATAATAATAATAATAATAATAATACAAGCTCTTACTGGTATTCTACGATTAAGGTAACCCTAACCCTAACCGTACCTAGGACAGGTACCTGGATTTGCTAGCTAGTGGGCATGAAATCTTGGCATATACACGGTCAGGGATGTCACTAGCCGGGATCCAGCACTGCTTGTCTAAATCATAACCTTTCCATTCAATGAGGTATTCAAGTCTTCTGTTCTTGTGACATCAGTTGAGCACTGGCTCACGAGAATGTATCCTTCCATGTGGTTGAAGAGTATAGGCACGTACACTTCAGAATTCATCCTGATACTTTTATCAGCAGTCAGGTCATCAATAAACACCAGTGACCCAGTTCCACTGACAGCCATACATGCTTATGCCATAACACTGCCTCCGCCATGTTTGACACATGATGTGAACTATGAGCTGGTCCTTTCCTTCTCCATACTTTTTTTTATTCATATCATTCTGGTACAAGTTAATTTTGGTTTCATCTGTCCAAAGAAGAATCTGGCAAAGTTTTCAGGCAAAGTCTAATCAGGCCTCTCTGTTCTTGAGTATCACCAAAGGTTTTCACCTTGTTGTAAAAAGGCATTTCTTGGCAGAACACTCTGACATGACACACCTACCTTTTCAAGCGTGATCTTGACTTTGCTAGATGTTGTGAAACGGTTCTTCTTCACCATGGACTGGTCTTCCATGGCTGTTTCTGTTGCTGAGCTTGTCAACATATTCATTTAACTAGGAGTGGCCAATACAACAGTATTACCAGTAGTAATGGGACACAGAGTCACTCCCAGTCTAATGTGTGTGTACCAATTCTTAAAATATTCTAAACAGTTGTGTTGGCCACTCCCAGTTAAATGAAGGCCACCTTTACTTGCATTTGGACGTCATGCTGAGAGCTCGAGTGAACAGATACCAAATACACATGTAACACTTAGAACCATCTCCAGGCCTTTTATCTGCTTGATTAATCATGGAGTAAGGAGCCATTTGTTCCATGTTCCATTATTTATGAGCCCCCAAAACATGTGTGTGTGTGTTTGTGTGTGAAAATGGCTGTAATTTCTGACTGATTAATGCCACACTTTTGTCAAAACCCTCGAACTAATGCAGAAAGTCTCAAATTCACTGACATCTAGTGTGTTTAATTTCAAATACACTGTCTTCATGTACAGACAAAGACAAATGCCAAAACCATATATTTGCACCAAAATGTATGGACGTGACTATACACATTATATTCATTTACCCATATTATTAACCATTACTTGTTTGATATTTCAACTCAATTAAATTTTATTTGTATAGCGCTTTTAACAATGATCAATGTCGCAAAGCAGCTTTACAGAATCAAAAGAAAATGACGGAAATGTGTATGAATTAAAATGATCAGATTGCCCCTGATGAGCAAGCCGTGGGTGACGGTGGCATATTTGTATGTTGACAATACATTGACAGCAACTCACACAATGTGGTAGTGTTGACTTGTATTTGTCTGTTTTCTGTTAACTGACTTCTGTTCAGTTATACTCAGTGATTCATTCCTTGTAAATTGCACAAACCTGTTTTTTTTTATTTTTACATTTGCTCAAGTAAATGGCATGATTACCACCACAGTCATAAAACCAGTCCTATAAATAAAAGGTGCAGTGGAATGAACATGGGTGGAGCTACACCTTTATAAGCATGGAGATGATCTGAAATGATCACAACTTCTGCAACAGGTTGTGTCTCCCCAGAACGAGAAGCAAAAGAAAACAAGTAAGTCATTTGTGCTTATTTTACCATGTAAATCATTTCTCACAGTAAATGTGTGTGTCTGGTTACCAGATACTTATATTTGTCCAAACTTCACAAATGATATATGGATTTTCTTTCAACACCAAGCCATGATGACCGCTTTTTACATTCAGTTTATTTTTAAACACAAACCACTTGCACTTTAAAGGACATACATTTAATGACATATCACAAATAAAGAAATGTATAGGAGATATGGCTGAAAACAGTTGCACATATTACACATATTTAACTTATATCTTACCCTAGAGCTACGCAAAATAGGATCCTGAGCTCACGCTCGAGTTTTGGCATATTTTGTCATTTTCTCTGTAGCATTATCAGGAGAGATATAGCAAATTTCAACCAAACAAATTTTTGTGCATGTGTTCTCTATCCTAGAACTAACATTTTACTAACCTTTAAATTGAGGAGAGCTTAGATATCATTAGTTTCAATTTTAACACATTCAATATATCAAAATTTTTAATCTAAATCTACTCCTCCTATCAAAACTTCTACAGAAATGACCAGTGTGTGTGTGTGTGTGTGTGTGTATAGATTTTCATTCCAAAGAAACAGAAGCTACACTTTCATCCATTGAAAGCCAAGAACAATAAGGTGTGGCTCCTGCTTGGTTGTAATGAAAACCTGCATACATACATACATACATACATACATATACACACACACACACTGGCCATTCCTGGAGAAGGTTTGTCACCTATATTCTAAACGATACATCCAATCCAATATATAAGATGAAAAAAAAACAGTACAAGATGTACTACTGTATGAGTAGTGTACACAACAATAATGTGTTTCACATACAGTATGGGGAAGAAGTGATAACAGGGATAACAATTTTCTAAAGAGCTTGTTGGTGCAATTTACTTGGTACATAATGATTTTTACCGGGTATAGATAAATCTAAATTATTGAGCTGCATCAAGCAAAGAAAACAACTAAGGGAATTTGAAATTACTGGAACCAAGTTAAGAACCCTTCACCATATTATCAAACCCTGAAAGAATAATACTTAATTGTCAACGCTGTGGAAGAAATGTGGTCGGGAAAAAAAAAAAATCATTAATGGAGATCACTTAAACGCTTGGTGAAGTTGCATGGTTGCAACATTAAAAACCAGAGCTATGTTTAACTGTAATAGTAAGAGCATTTCCATATGCATACAATGTGATGAGAATTCACAGGACTGGTTTGGCCATAAGTAAACCACTTGTAAGTGAGTCTGGTAAAAAAAAAAAAAAAACTTGGGGCTTTTGAACATTGAGGAAAGGTCATGTGATCTGATGAGTCTACAGTCGTGGCCAAATGTTTTGAGAATTACATAAATATTGGAAATTGGAAAAGTTGCTGCTTAAGTTTTTATAATAGCAATTTGCATCTACTCCAGAATGTTATGAAGAGTGATCAGATGAATTGCATAGTCCTTCTTTGCCATGAAAATTAACTTAATCCCGAAAAAAAAAACTTTCCACTGCATTTCATTGCTGTTGTTAAAGGACCTGCTGAGATCATTTCAGTAATCGTCTTGTTAACTCAGGTGAGAATGTTGACGAGCACAAGGCTGGAGATCATTATGTCAGGCTGATTGGGTTAGAATGGCAGACTTGACATGTTAAAAGGAGGGTGATGCTTGAAATCATTGTTCTTTCATTGTTAACCATGGTGACCTGCAAAGAAACGCGTGCAGCCATCACTGCGTTGCATAAAAATGGCTTCACAGGCAAGGATATTGTGGCTACTAAGATTGCACCTAAATCAACAATTTATAGGATCATCAAGAACTTCAAGGAAAGAGGTTCAATTCTTGTTAAGAAGGCTTCAGGGCGTCCAAGAAAGTCCAGCAAGCTCCAGGATCGTCTCCTAAAGAGGATTCAGCTGCGGGATCGGAGTGCCACCAGTGCAGAGCTTGCTCAGGAATGGCAGCAGGCAGGTGTCAGGATTTGGCCCAGAAGTTGATTGAGAGCAGCCCAGTCGAAATGCAGAGGTCCTGAAAAAGAAGGGCCAACACTGCAAATACTGACTCTTTGCATAAATGTCATGTAATTGTCGATAAAAGCCTTTGAAACGTATGAAGTGCTTGTAATTATATTTCAGTACATTCTCAAAACTTTTAGCCACGACTGTAGACTGACCCTGTTCCAGAGCAATGGGAGCCTCGGGTAAGAAGGGAAGCGTATGAAGCGATGCTCCCATCATGCATAGTGTCCACTGTACAAACCTCTGGAGACAGTGTTATGACCTGAGGTTGCTTCAGTCTCTCAGGTCGAGACTCAGCAGCGTTATGTGGCAATAAAATAAAGTCAGCTGGCGACCTGAATGTACTGATTGACCAGGTTATCACATCTTTATATTAAAAATAGTATATGCATGTTTCTGAGGATATTTTTCTCAAACTCCTCTTTCGTGATTGTGTCAACCAATAATGCATTTTGATACACACTTTCTCGCCTTGTTATGTCATGCTATTAAGGTTAACTTAAAATGTAAAATCTGTTAGATTGAATCAAGCCAATCAATTGCCACTCTCTCTGTGTTTACCATAGACATCATTAGCTTTATCTTTGGTGATCAATGATTTTGAATGTTTAAATCATAATAAGGATGTCCCTTATGACATACATACAGTTAATTCTTAAATTCGAATAGATGACTGTTTTTCAAGGTTTTGAGAATGACACATATTAATTCTGGAGAAGAAAAGGTGAGCGCTACCATCAATCCCACATCATGCCACCAGTAAAGCGATCTGAGACCATTCATGTGTGGGGTCAAGGGAGTGGGCTCGATCACAATTTTGCCTAAGAACACAGCCATGAATAAAGAATGGTACAAAAACATCCTCTGAGAGCATTTTCTCAAACCATTAAAGAACAGTTTTCCAGCATGATGGAGCACCTTGCCATAAGGCAGAAGTAACAACTAAGTGGCTCATGGTACAAAAATTTTGGGTCCATGTGAAGGAAACCGACCAAACTTTAATCCCATTGAGAATTTGTGGTCAATCCTCAAGAGGCTGGTGGACAAAAAAAAAAAAAAAAAAGCACAAATTCTGACAAACTCCAAGCACTGAATATGTAAGAATGAGCTGCCATCAGTCAGGATGTGGCACAGAAGTTGATGGCATGACAGCATGCCAGGGCGGATTTCAGAGGTCTTGAAAAAGAAGATCAACACTGCAAATATTGACTCTTTGCACTAAATGTATGTAATTTTCAAAAAAACCTTTTACGCTAATGAAATGCTTGTAATTACTGTATACATCGCACGTATACCAGAGTAACATCTGACAAAAAGATCTAAAAACACTGAAGCAGTATACTTTGTGAAAATGAATATTTGCGTCATGGTCACGGGTATATTTCTACTTCTATCTCAATGTGGCTTTTGTCATTTCCAAGGCTGTCTAAAAAGAAATTTCTTTAGAGCTTCTAAGGACAACCAAACCATATGTAAAATCAGACTGTTCTATGTCTGTGCTGCTAAAATCCCAATAATCCCTGCTTCTACCTACAATTGTTCGTTTGAATTCCATTTGAAATATGTAACTTTTCAAGAAATCCTACTTCTTTAACTATAATTAAATTATATAGTGAAATGAGTAACAGTTTATACTCGTTTAGATTTTTTCCCCTGTTGCCCCTATGCATGTAAGCACATATGATAATTCCATACGTGATAAAGCGAAGTGTTTGTGTTTTGGCTTTCGTTTTACAGAAATACATCCAGAAATTGTTATGACTGACTCTCTCTATTAATTGAGAGTATGAATGAAAGAAAATTCTTAGAAGCAAATTAGAAGCAATTATAAAAGTGTTTTTTTTTTTTTTTTTAAAGATGACATAACGTTACCAGATGTTTTTCTTTGCTGAAAAGTATTTTTGTGACTGGTTTTGACTGTGAACTTTTGCAGGCAGCTGTTGTCCCTTTCTCCTGTACTGCATACCACCACTGAATTTTTTAGACTAAACAAGAACAAAATTTTTTTTAAAGACTTACTAAAAGATTCAGTGGGGGTACACAATACCAGGTTGTACCAGCCTACTTTATCCATGTACATCTCTTGCGATAGGTTGTGGGAATGTGGGAAAGCTGGTTTTTCTAGCACACTAGTTGATATTTATGTAACCTGTTCTGCAGCAGCCCTGTGGGTTTTATTATCCCACACCTTTTTAAATGGCAATAAAAACAGGGTTGAGTGTTTTTATTGAGCTTGTTTGCATCCAGCAACATGAGAATGAGCAGTCTTTGGTGATAGATTGGTGATCTTTGCAATGTTCTTGTGTTTCAGGAGGAAAAAACAACAAAACTATACATATGGAGAGCGAAATATTTGAGTCTATATATCTGCACACCTTTGAGTTGTATTTGGCGAGTTCCACGGAACACCAGTCTGTTAAAAATTTCATCCATACAACGCTCCCGGACATCCTGGCCAGGTACACGCTCGCTACAACTGCAGCTTTATAGCACTGTTATGAAATTAATGCACTTTATAATGTGTTATTCCAAACACAAATTCATTGTATTCATTTTTTTTACTCTCACTCTTTCTGCCTTGTACAGCATTGGAGCAGGAGAACCCACTCTGAATGTGATGGGAGTGGGAAGTGGGTCAGGTAATTCTGCTTATCAGACTATGTAGTATTATTCTATACTTGATCTGCATTATCTGTATTAAAAACTGCTATCTTTCTTTAGGTGAGATCGATCTGGAAATTCTCAAAGTGCTGCATGAAAAGCATCCGGAAGCCAAAATAGAAAATGAGGTGGTGGATCCCAGCAGCGCCATGCTTAACAAATATAGGGGTAAAGATGAAGAAAAATTTTGTCTTTATTGTCCTTTAACTAGGCGGCACGGTGGTGTAGTGGTTAGTTCTGTCGCCTTGCACCGCCAGGGTCCGGGTTCGATCCCCGGCCAGGCTCGATTCCCGTCTCTGTGTGCATGGAGTTTGTATGTTCTCCCTGTGCTTGGTGGGTTTCCTCCGGGTACTCCGGTTTCCTCCCACAGTCCAAAGACATATAGGTTAGACATGTAGCTAATTGGCATTTCCAAATTGCCCGTAGTGTGTGAATGAGTGAGTGTCTGTGTGTGCCCTGAGATGGATTGGCACCCTGTCCAGGGTGTACCCTGCCATGTGCCCTAAGTCTCCTGGGATAGGCTCCAGGCCCCCCGTGACCCTGACTACAGGATTAAGCGGTATAGATGATGAGTGAGAGTGAGTGAGTGTCCTTTAACTAGGGTGGACAGTGCAAAAGAAATGTCATTTTAGCCAATGAAAATATCTACAATATCACCCAGATGGGGATGGGTTCCCTGTTGAGTCTATTTCCTCTCAAGGTTTTGTCATCTCAGGGACGTTTTCCTTGCCACAATTGACTTTGGTTTTCTCATCAGGGGCAAACCGATAGTTATAGTCTATATTATTTTCATACATGTTCCAATTTATTATTAATTATTATTATTATTATTAGTACAAATTTCTTTTTGTACATTTTTCCATTAATTTTTTATTAAAACCTTAGACCCGAAGCTAAAGTCAGGCTAAAACTCCCCCAGTGTCAGAATGTACTCATACAGGACAATTTTCTTCTAGAATCAATATCGAAGATGCCCAGCCTTGATTATGTCACCTTCAGGTGGAATAAAATGACTGCAGTGGAGTTTGAGAATGAATGGAAGAAGAGAAACTCTGATAAAAAGATGCACTTCATTAACATGATTCAGGTTTGTACATGCATGATTATGTCTTAGTGTCCTTTTCATTTTGTTCCTAATCAATTTTATGTCATATTGGAATGTTGGTTAAAAAGAAGGATGGCTTTCGATTCTTTTTTCACTTCTCTGTCAGCTATAGAAAGATGCTAACCAATCACAATGGTTTAATATTGAAAATTTTGTGTAATATTAGCCACATAAGAGAATTTTTCCATTTTAGGGCCCCAAGTTTCACATAACAGAGCTCATGAGTTCACATAACAGGAGTCTCAGTGAAGGGGAAAAGAATGGCTATCTTCCTTATCAATCAGAATGACAGTAGCAGTAACATCATGGTTGTTAGCTCATGTGCATGGAACAGAGCATCATATACCTCATATAAAAACGGTCCCAAGGTGGTGATGTTTGCAGACAAAGAGGAGCTTCCAGCCATACAGCAGTGTTTTTTTTAAGGTTTTTTTTTAGTGTGTTACGTTTCAAACACTCTGTCATCGGTTACAAGCTGCGAGCTGAACTGCGTAAAATTGGAAATCAATGTCAAGGTTATACCTTGACATATCAATGTCTCAGGTTATACCAAGGAAACCTGAACTCCATCCCTCCTGCGCCCTGAAAAGCCCAGCGAACTAATCATCATCGCACCTGTGAGGCGTTGGCGGTGGCATAGGGAAAGGAAGCAGATGCAGGGCAAGATAGCTGCCGCAAGAGCCAGGCTACAGGTTATCCACACAGACCAATGCTGCTAAGGCTCTTTCTCATGAACTCCCAGTCATTCGTCAACAAGATGGATAAAATATGACTATGGATTACTTCTTATTGCATGGATAGCTACATGATGGTAATCAAAGAGACTAGGTTTGATTGTCCACAAGGCCCCTGTCCCCAAGGCGGCTATCTAGTTAGCGTGCCACTCCATTTACTAAGCAGACAGAACTGCTGACTCTAGTAAGAACAAAGATGGAGGAGTCTGTGTATATACCTGTATATTAATAAGGTCAGGTGTACATTTACAGACATTATTAGGACACATTGCTCCCTTGACATTAAATATATGACTTTAAAACACGAACCTTTTTACACACCAAGAGAGTTTACTGCTATTCTTATCACAGCTGTTTACATTCCACCACAAGCTAATGCTAAGCTAGCCCTGGATGTATATCCAGAGGGATCGTAGAAGGAGACTTCCATGACGTGGATTTAAAAACTGTAATGCCCAAACCACATGCCCATATGCACATCCAGAAACCAGAAACAAGAATAATATACTGAATACAGTGTAGACCAATATCCCAGGAGCTTATAAAGCTGCTGCATATTCAATTCAATTCAATTTTATTTGTATAGCGTTTTTAACAATTGTCATTGTCGCAAAGCAGCTTTACACAATCAAAAGAATTATTTAAGTTTGTATGGAATGTGAATGTGTATGAATCAAAATGGTCAGATAGTCCCTAATGAGCGAGCCGAGGGCGATAGTGGCAAGGAAAAACTCCCTGAGATGGCAATAGGAAGAAACCTTGAGAAGAACCGGACTCAACAGGGAATCCATCCTCATTTGGGTGAAACAGAAATCACATCTTGACCTATCTGACCACATAACCATAGAAATGACTCCTTCCTATAGACCTCTCAGCTGCAGAACACAAACAACTGGTAAAACTGTCCAAGTCCAGAGTAAAGTGTCTATGTCATGGCTATAGGACTATTTAGAAAATACAGACTTGTAGCTGTTTGCAGAAAGTAACAGCTCATCCATTTTGGCTTACATAGCCTTTTGCACTGAAACTGTGTTAATCATCAACTCTATCAAGCGGTTCCCAAACCAAAAGCCATGACTTGACAGATATGTTGCTCAGAGCAAAAAACGCTGCCTACAGGTCAGGGGAGTGGCTGGCTTACAGTAATGGCTGAATAAGGGCATTAAAGAGTGCCACTTTAAAAATAACAATCCCGCAGCATGTGAAAAGGTACTAAAGCCATAACAGACTACAGGACTAGTATGCCAGCCATGACACCACACTTCCTGATGCCCTGAATCAGTTTTTTGAATGTGTTAACAATCACACCAGCATAGTGGAAACAGTAGAGTACACCCAGTTAGGAATCTATATTAGTCTTTGAGTGCCATCAGGTGAGAAAGATTGATACAGTTCCCACAAATCAGCAGGACCAGACAGGGTGTAAGACCATTCTCTCTTCAGCCATTACTGTAAGCCAGCCACTCCCCTGACCTGTAGGCAGCGTTTTTTGCTCTGAGCAACATATCTGTCAAGTCATGGCTTTTGGTTTGGGACCAACTAGCAGGGATGTTTACCAATATATTCAACCTGTCCCTGCAGCAGGGTGTAGTCCCCATTGTCCCGATGTCCAAAAAGCAGGCACGTATCTCAATGACTATTGCCCAGTTGCCCTGACAAGAATTGTTATAAAGTGCTTTAAGAGGTTGTCCTTTATTGAAATTATCTTTTGTTTATTAATAATAATTTCATTGTATCACTACAATGATAATCCCTCTTTATCTTTTTGAATCAGCTTGGATAGGCACCCTGACTTTGATGATGGAATTGTTACTTGTTCTTGACCAACCATGACTCCCCTGTTATTTATTAATATGAAGATTAATTATATAAAAAATAGTAAGCATTAACAAATGTTACAGTGGTCAACCACATATTAATTATGAAGCTATCAACAGCAAAACAAATGTTTTTCATAGATGCTGTACTATGTGGAGGATCCAGAGGCTACGCTTTCCTTCTACCGGAATTTACTGAACAAAGATGGTAAAATCCTTGTCATTGTGAACACAGGTAAGCATACACAGATTTATTTTAATCTCAGGCACAGGATGTGGAATTACTGAGTGTAACCCTTGCTAACACACAATATCCCCCACAGAGGAAAGTGCATGGGCCAGACTATTTTACGCCTACGAAGATGAGCTGCGTAAGGATGGAAATAGCATGTACCTTACAACTGGAGAACTCAAGAGCTTTCTGAATTCTAAAAAAATCCCCTACCAAAGCTACAAGTTACAGGTCCTATTGGACATCACCAAGTGTTTCATACCTGAAGATAAAAAAGGAGAGAAAATACTGGACATTCTGACAGAGGTGGTTAATTTCAGTAAGACTGCTCCTCCAGAGCTGAGGGATGGTGTGGTGGAGTTTCTTAAACATCCAGACAACAGCCAAGAAGTGAATGGCAGGATCCTGTTCGATTGTAGCCTGGAGGCTTTGTTGATCGATGCGTAGATCCAGAGCTATCAGATACACCGTGATGAGAAATACTTGTCTGGGGGTCAGGGGTAGCTCAGTAGTTAAGGCATTGGACTATGGCTTGGAAGGTCCTAGGTTCAAATCCTATGACCACCAAGTTGTCCCTGTTGTGCCCGTGAGAAAGTCCCTTAACCCTCAATTGCTCAGATGTATAATGAGATAAAAATATAAGTTGCTCTGGATAAGGGCGTCTGCCAAATGCTTAAATGTAATAATGAGGAATAGGATATTAGTAAACAGTGGTTAATAATTTATATATTAGATTGTCTAACATTGTTTTTCTTCAAGTACATCACTCATCAAAAGTTTCCTTTTATACCATTTGTACTGTTCTAAAATGTAGAAGTTGGAATGAATTAATGAATACACTTCAGTTTTTATCACAAGTCACCGTAGTATACCTCAAATTTCAAACCATGTGCTTCCAGATTAATATTTTTTTCATTTGCTGATGATACCAAGAAGTAATTGTCAAAAAGTGTTACATTTGATGCATATATGACACATACTGTATGACACCTTCAAGTTAAGTACAAGATTGCAAGCAAATATGTGGGTGCTGTTTATGTTCAATAAATTCAATGTTCAATGTCTTTTTACGCAATTTACTTCAAACCTCTTCAATCATCTTCTATCATATACTTATCAAATTATAATGTTAGTCATTTAACTTGATGCATTTACTTACTGACTTATAATAACACCTAATGGAAGAAAATCTTAAAAAGTAGGAGAGATTTAGTCAGACCTGTCAGACCAAGGAACATATTTTTCATCTCAGTGAGTACCAGCAAAAACACACAATGTAGTAATTTACTGTATAGTCATTTATTCAGCACAATTCTTTACCTGAAGTAAAGCAAAATTTACAGAGTACAGATCTAAGCTGCTAAGGATTTCGAGGTGGCTTAAATGTGGCTATAAACCCACAAGTGTTTCAGTTTCTAGGGTAGAACTCACCTAGCTTTTAGCCCAATACTTTACTCAGATGAGCATTAGAAGATTATATCACATTATTGTACATAGTCTAATAGCACTAATAAAAAGTGATGCCCACGTGTGTCCCAATCTAATGTTCCAATGTGGTATATACCTATTTTCTCAAGAGGGCTCAATGGCACAACCGAGGTGGCCAGCGGATTTACCAGCTGAAACTCAGGACAGGACACATTATTTTAAAATTTACATCAAATTACATCACATTACATCAAATCTTTCCTCTAATGCCCAGAATAGAGAAATGGACCATCAGCTGGGCTAGCAGCAGGGCTTCCTCCTGTCCCAAGTGCCCTGCCATTGTGTTATAATATGCCACCTTGAAAAGTATATACAGGGGCGCTTTGGAACCAACAACTGAGTTGTTTCTTCTCCTATTCAAGTGTCCTGCATCACTCAATATAGTCTATTTTTAATTTTATCTTGATCAGTTGCATGCTTAAAGGTCTTGCCATGTGTCTTCACCAGGGGCAAATCCCCTGAGAAAAAAATCTCAGGCAAGGCGGGAAAAAAAGAGCATCGCCACCCCAGCCAATATCACCCCCACTCCCCCACCTCATCTTGCTGTAGTAGGACCTGTCATTATACACACCCTGTCTGTTTTTTCCCCACACTGTTACTATTCCTCACCTGCTCATGTTTTCCCTAGCCCGTCATGTGTATTTCCCACGCCCCGTTTCCGCCCCATCTGCACATCGGTTTCTCATTTCCCAAGCGATTACTCCACATTTAAGCACAGGCTGTGCGTGGCTTAAATGCTGGATTATTATGTTACATACTTTGCACATGTGTTACAGATCTTGATTTTTTCCCGTTTTTTTTTTTTTATCTTACATTCACGTTGCCAAGTTCGCTTTATTTCTCGTTTTTTGCTTTCTGTCTCTTGTCTAGGATTTGTTCGCCTCGCTCTTTTGATCTCCCGGTTTTGACCTCGCACTTCCTCTTTTGTTTTTTTGGCTTCTTGTCTATGTTTTCGGATTTAATGCGCCACTCTTTGATCTTCCGGTTACTGAAACTCAGACAAGGCTCACCCTCAGCCTATGACTACACCATCGAGTTCCAGTCCCTGCCTCTTTCCAGTGGATGGAACGACTAGCTCTTGTGTGATGTGTTCCTCGAAGGCCTGATGGAGGTGCTCAAAGATTAGCTAGTCTCCCAAGAGCTACCTTCGTCTCTCCAGGGTCTTATAGATTTGGCCGGCCGAGTGGATTCACGGCTTCGCCTTTGTAGACCTACCCGGGGTTCTCCATCCAGGTTTCTCCCTCAACCCTCCTCCCCATGAGCCGACCCCCAAAATGAACCCATGCAACTGGACAGAACGCCGTAGAGTGGAAGGCGCCTGTTTTTACTGCGGAAAATCAGGTCACCGACTTAAAGACTGTTCAGCAAAATGAGGCGCCCTCTAGTTCAGCTGGGAGCACTAGAGGGCGTGGCTCCAAGAAGGCTACCAGACCAACGCCGCCTGCTCCCCGTCTTCCTCATCCTAGAAGAGCACACCCACATGGTGCCGGCGCTAGTCGACTCAGGATCAGACCGCAACCTCATCAGCGTGGCTTTAGCCAAAGCTCTGGGTATCCCCACACTGCCCTTGGAGACTCACCTCAAGGTTCAGGCCCTCGACGGGAGTCCGCTCCCAGATGGATCTCATGATACAATCGTCCTGGGGCATCCCTGGCTGGTTCTCTTCGTCTGTGCATAGATTACAGGGGCCTAAACGATATTAGGGTTAAGAATCGTTACCCCCTCCCATTAATGGCTACCGCCGTTGAACTCCTCCAGGGAGCCAAGATATTTTCTAAGCTTGATTTGCGTAACGCTTATCACCTCGTCTTCCAGGCTCTTTTTAACGATGTTCTCAGGGACTTCCTCAACTTTTCAGTATTTGTTTACCTTGATGATATCTTGTGAATCGTCACACCAGCTCGTCGTGGAGGTCTTGCCTCCATCTCTTCCCAAAGAGCCCCACACGATAACAAATTACACCCCTGTTCCTTCTTCTCACACCGCCTAACCCCCACTAAAAGAAACTATGGCATTGGCGATCATGAGCGCCTGGCCATCAAGTTAGCTCTGGAGGAATGGAGACCCTGGTTAGAGGGGACGGAGGTTCCCTTCCTGGTCTGGACCGATCATAAGAACCTTGAATACCTACAGAGCGCCAAGAGGCTCAATGCCCGCCAAGGCCGATGGTCACTGTTCTTCAGTTTGTTTAACTTCAACCGCTCCTATTGCCCTGGTTCCAAGA
Organism: Clarias fuscus; assembly: GCA_030347435.1. Classification (NCBI taxonomy): domain Eukaryota; kingdom Metazoa; phylum Chordata; class Actinopteri; order Siluriformes; family Clariidae; genus Clarias; species Clarias fuscus. Next base: position 3,763,869 of record CM059223.1, on the reverse strand, counting down.
ATTCCTGAACTCCAGACGCTATCTCAAGACAATTTACTGCCACTCATGACATCTACGCCAATGACACAATCCTGCCTCCTACCTCCATGCTCGCCACCGCGGAACTCGACAATGAGACCAAGGTTAAGCAAGCCCTAACCCATGAGCCTAGGCATAGCAACGTTCCCCCTAAATGTCTCTTTGTTCCTCTCTCCCTGCGTCTCCAGGCCCTGGAGTGGGCCCACAGCTCTAAACTCTCCTGTCACCCTGGCGTGACCCGCACCCTGGCACAAACCCAGCAGCGATTTTGGTGGCCCACACTTAAGGATGATATCTCCAGCTTTGTGGGGGCATGTGACGTTTGTTTGAGGTCCAAACACAAATACTGCCCCACCAGGCCTCTGCCTATTTCACACCGTCCATGGTCTCACATCGCCTTGGACTTCGTCACAGGGTTACCCGCGTCTAACGGCCACACCTGCATCATGATGGTGGTGGATCAGTTTTCGAAGGCCTCGTTCTTCTGGCAGGACTGCTCTCCACCAAGGAGACCACAGAACTCATGATCGACCATGTCTTCAAGCTCCATGGCCACCCAAAAGACATTGTCTCGGATCGGGGTCCACAGTTCACCTCCCAATTCTGGAAGGCCTTTTGTAAATTAATCTGGGCCACTCCCAGTCTGTCCTCAGGGTTTCACCCCCAATCAAACGGTCAGACCGAGAGGAAGAACCAGAACCCTCAGGAAGTGAAGTCTCTTTTGGGCCTTCTTCACTACCTCTGCGTATGTGTATGTGTCACCCAGGTCAGGTCCTCGCTGATGGTGACTCCCAGGAAGCGGAAGTCTGAGACCCTCTCCACACAGCCCCTATTGATGATGAGTGGCTGGATGTTGTCTGCCTTTTTCCTAAAGTTCATCTCCCCCCGAGATGAGCCCTACTACAGTGGTATCGTCAGCAAACTTGACAATGATGTTAATGTGGTGGGCAGGAATGCAATCATGGGTGTAGAGGGTATAGAGCAGGGGACTCAGCACACAGCTCTGTGGAGAGCCAGTGCTGAAACTGATGGTGGAGTAATAGGGGCCCACTCTAATCCAGTCCTTAATCCAACGACAGGTGGAGTGTGGAAGTCCTATGTCTGACAGTTTGGTCACTAGTGTGTGGGGGAGGATAGTATTGAATGCAGAGCTGAAGTCTATGAAGAGCAGCCGTGCATAGCTTCCCTGTTGCTCCAGGTGGGACAAAACAGTTTGGAGAACAGTGGTCTTCCGTAGACCTGTTTACTCTGTAGGCAAACTAGTGCGTTCAAACATAGTAGGAATGAATGACATGATGTGGTTCCTGACTAGCTTCTCAAAGCACTTCATAACCACGGGAGTCAGTGCAACTGGCCTGTAGTCATTTGGCCAGAGGCACTATGACAGAGGATTTATCGCAGAGTGGCACAGTGGACTGGGACAGAGACTGGTTGAATATCCTGGTGAAGACCCCAGCCAGTTAGTCTGCACAGTTCTTCAGCACGTGCTCTGAGATGCCATCGGGCCAAGCGTGCATCTCACCTCGTGCACCCCCACTGTGAAAATGGGGTTGCTTTTGGTTTCTGGATGGCGTTCGGCTGTCTCTGGAGGGTCCACCTCAAACCGGGGCAAAGTAGTGATTCCTCCACCAATGATAGGTCACCTCCCACAGCTACGGTATTAGTCCTATAGCTGGTCATATGCTGGACATCCATCCAAACCTGATCTCTGTTATTGCTGTCAAGATGTTCCTCAATCTTCCTTTTATAATCTGACTTGGCCTCTTGGATGCCCCTCTTCAGGCTAGCACGGGCTATGCTGTAGGGGGCCTTGTCACCCGACCTGAAGGCAGTATTCCTCTCTTTCAGCAGCCTCTGGACTTCCCTGATCATCCAGGGTTTCTGATTGGGGTAAACGCAAATACGTTTATCCACTGTGACAATGTCTGCGCAGTTCTTAATATAACACATTACACTGTCACAAAATACTTTCAGGTCTGGGTGTTAGGGGCAGTTTTCCTGAGTAAGATGTAAGCCGGAATTAAAAACAGTGATACATGGTCAGAGTGGCCCAAGTGTGGTAGCAATGTAGCCCTGTAGCCCTCTTTAATGTTTGTGTAGACTGTATCCAATGTGTTAGCTCCTCTAGTAGCACACTTGACGTGTTGATGGAATTTAGGGAGCAGAGCTTTTAAATCCACATGGTTGAAGTCCCCAGCAACAATATGCACGGCATCAGGGTGCTTAGACAGCTGACTGCTAATGCTACGATGTAAAAGTTTGATAGCCAAGTTAGCATTAGCATCCAGTGCTATGTAAACAGAGGTGATCATAACTACAGTAAACTCTCTGGGGAAATATATAGGTCTCCATCTAACAGTCACATACTCCAGCTTCAGTTAGCAGTAATTGTCTACCATCACTGTGTTTGTGCACCAGCTGTTATTTACATACACACACAGCCCACCTCCTATGCTCTTACCTGAGTCACTGGTCCTATCATGGCACTGTGCTGTGTAGCCTGCTAACTGGATAGCAGAGTCCGGGATCAATGAGTGAAGCTAAGTTTCAGTGATCAACAGAACACAACTGTTCTTTACAATGTTATTTGACACCACTTGTAGCCTCAATTCATCAATCTTGTTGACAAGAGATCTGACATTTGTGAGAAAAACTCTGGGGAGCGGTGGTTTAACCACAAATGGTTTAACTGTTAGATGCAGACCTAACCATTTGTGGTTAAACTGTTGACCAGTTATGTACCTTGTACCTTATCTTCTGCCTTGAATCAGTGCTTTGGAGAACTGAAATATGATTACAACAAGAGTCCAATGCATTACATGTACTCCTTGGAACTTAGTCACTGGAATATAATATGGCCCAACTTGATCAGAGGTGGTCTGTGGTGTCAGGGATCCAAATCAGTGTCCCCAATTCATTCCTTTCCACCACAGAATTATTTTGATATGTTTCACAATCTAATTTGATTGACATTCTCAACATGATCATTAGCACAGGTTGATGTTATAGACGTTACAAACTTAAGCCTTCGGCAAAGTAAGAACCGGGTTAGAAGGTAGGGAATGAAGCTTATATTTGCCTGCAAAGAGGCTGCTAGTGTACTTTGCAAAATATTTGCATAAACTGCAACCTCTTTCACATTTTACATTGAGATTTATTAACCAAAATCCTTAAAGGAATAAAATGCTGAAAGGTGTGCTGTTATAGTAAAATAATAAGTGTTGAGGTTCACATGGAGCACGAGTACTGTTCTCAGCCTCAGGCGGATTAGTTTGTCATCACGTCTCATGTTTAATTCATTTTATAGCACATCAATTAAAATGGTATGAAGGAATGAGGCGTTAATACCTGGTGCAATTAAAACAAGTTAGCTCCTGTTCTCGCTTTGGTTTGAGCAGCTATATACTGTACAGTTACCTCCTTACCAGCCACTGTTTTTTATTAGTGTTTTTTATACAGATTACACGCGAGACACTCACTAACTAAAGAAGAGAGCTTAAATAAGGACACTACTCAGGAAAACTAGGCATATGTGAAAACTATTGAGATGATTCTAGTGCATTGCAACCTGGTAAATGAAGTCCAGACACAAAAGATGAAACATAAAGATTCCATAGGTTGCGGCTGAGCTTTCGTTGTGTTCTTATTTTAAATCATTTTGCGTACACATGAACTAATTTCTTGTTAAACTGAAGTTATATCCAGCAGACATGGACACACAATTATAAAATGCTGAGAAAAGTTGGGACCATGTTTAAGTTGTCAGTAAAGCCAAAAAAAGAGTAATCAATACTCTCTTCATCATGTTTTTTTGTAAATACCAAGTGTCCTACCTAGATATAAACAGTGTTTGGGGAAGTTACTTTTTAAAGTAACTAATTACAAGTGTTGAGGGCGTTACTTTTTAAAGTAACTAATTACATTACAAAATGACTATCTTCAAAAAGTAATTTGTTACATTACTGCGTTACATTCTAATAAAAGTAACTAGTTAGAGTACTTTTCGATTGTAGAAAATGAAAACTCCTGTACTTGTGCTTCCTCATGCATGTTGTTTTAGTCAAGAACTTTATAATTATTCTACCATCATCACTCAGCGAAGTTTGGCCCATAATCTGTTAACTACTAATACCCCTATCTCACCTACACAGTTTTGCGCGGTGGCCGTATGTACGGTTCATCATGATTCACCGCGAGTTTCAGCGCTGTGATTAGGTTTCCACGCGTCTGTCCTCTCATAGTCAAACCGCATAGGTGAGATAGGGGTATAACAGCAGGAATAACAGAGGGGGCGGGGTATCGGGGACGGGGCTTATAGTATGACTTCCTCACACACACTAATGGATTGGGAATGACTGCTGTCTGGCTCACGGATTACATAAATTGTCTGAATAACAGATTAAATTTTTGAAAAAGTTACTGAGTACTTGAATGGTGGACCTAACGTGTTAGATTACTCGTTACTCTAACGCATTACGTTGTAACACATTACACCCAACACTGGATATAAACACTTTCCTATTGCACTATAAATTCATGAATAAATCCATTTGTGGACAAATAAAATAAATCAAATATTTATATTATAAAAAAGAAACTTATTAATAAACACAATATAAGACAAGTCATTAGAACAATTGTGATTCTTTTAAGCATTCTAACTTATCGCATTTAGTTTTTTTAACTTCAACTTGTGAACATATAATTATTTATTTCTTCAAGAATACCACTTAAGTAAGTCCAAGCGGAATTTCACTTACTCATTCACTGATCATCTATACCACTAAATCCTGTATACAGGATCACGGGGGCCTGGAGTCTATCCCAGGAGACTTTGGGAACGAGGTGGGATACACCCTAGAGAAGGTGCTAATCCATCACAGAGCACACACCCAAACAAACACTATAGGAAATTTGTGAATGCCAATTAGCCTAATCTGCATGTCTTTGGACTGTGGGAGGAAAACAGAATACCCAGAGGAAACCCACCAAACACAGGGAGAACATGCAAACTCCATGCACACAGACCCCGAGGTGGGAATCGAACCCAGAAGCTAGATAAGGCTTAACTGTAACTGGAGCTTTTCTTGATGTCTGGGCATATAACTTCTGGCTTAATTCCTCCCCCCGTCCTCTTTGGCACTGAATGAAAGTAAAGTTCCGCTTTTATTAAACTCTCTAAGTCTGTCTGATGCTTCTATAAGACAAGCATGTCCTCCACCTCAAGGCAAAACTATTTGGGGCTAAGCTTAAAATATTCACAGCTATAACCTCGAATGATCGGACAAAACAATAACAATACCACTGGTTGCATCTTTAAGCAGATTGAAACGTAACAGTAAAGCGCTAAAATAATTTTGGAAGCATTGGATTTAACAATGCTAGTATTAAATTTCAAGGAGCACTATGCTTTATGCTGACATTCGGACCATATTATGACTGAGCTACACTCCACATGGGAAGAACAGAAACAAAACAATTCCACCAATCTCAGTTTACAGAAATGACTGGCAGGTCATTACTAAAGCACAGAGTACTTTGTACAAAATACTTTGGCTAGCACACCAAAGTAGATTGATGGTTATCTGGTCAACAGATCCTGCCTACTTGGTCTCTGTTCTGGCACCTTTTCAAGCGTCTCGAACAGTTGCACTTGTTAAGGTAAGGCCTTGTCAGTTTTGTCAACTTTTTTTAGATGGGTGAAGGAGGGTGCCTTATTCACAATGGTTTGCGCTGTAATCGTTTTATATGTACTGCCATACCCTCGGTTCGAGGACTTCCTGTTACATTGTTAGTGTCTGGGACATCATTCAATCTGCTGGCGTGTGGGGTGTTATAAAGGTAGGGGGTGAGGTTTCCCCTCTGATGTAGAGTGCACGCCATCTTTTTGCTGACTACCGCTTTCACCTCAGATAAGAATTCATTCTTTTGGAACGAGTCTTTAACGTGACTCAGAAGAACGAGTAGTCTCAGAGAGTCATCCATTCATTTTCTGCTGGGTGAGCATGCGCAAAGCAGTGCAGCGCATAACACAGGAAACAGAATTGAGCAGTTCTTCTGATGAGTCTTCTAGTCCGGGTCATTTATTCGTTTGTCACGTGACTCCCATAGACTCCCTATGCAGTGCAATCAATTCTATGAATGACCTTTTTTGTAATTAAAAGTAATAAAAACACACATCGAAGTACATTACTTTTCAATCGTTCAATAGATTAAATTGCACTTCATAGCGTCTACGGAAGTCACGTGACAAAAGAACGAACGATTCAGACCAGAAGATGTGAAAGGTGAGCTGCTCATTCTGTTTATCATAATATGTCCTTAGCTGCATTGTAATATTATTGTAATAAAAAAAATAAATAAATAAAATTTTTAAGTGTATGTAGACGTGTTGGTGGTCTGCTTATTGAAAATGTAACATTTTATTACACTAAATGAGGTAAATGACTCAAAAAAAAAAAAAAGATTCGTTCATTTCGATGATTCAAAGAACCGAGTCACTAAAATGATCCAAACTTCCCAATCGCTAGTAAGAACGCTCCTTGCAATCAGCTCGCTGTGCTCATGGGCAGAGTCGCTCGTAAATGGGTTTGTACAGTAAGTTCCCTCCGGACTCTTTAATAGTGAGGTCTTTTCCTCTCGACTCGTGTAGAAAGCACGCTGGTTTGTTGTACGCCTAGTTTCTGCTTCCGTCTCAGGTATGAACACTTATCGCGATTTACCTGTCATGCTCGCTGGAAATGTTACTCATTTAAAGGGGCTTGTACTGTGGGTTCCCTCTGGACTCTTCAGTAGTTAAATCCCTACCTTCGTGTAGAGCGCATGCCGTGTTAGTTTCGTTTTCGTCCCGGGTATGAGAGCTGCACGCGATTTATTCTTCATGACTGCGGACTGGGGCATTTACTGTTATTTGGTTAAAGTTTGCGACCAGGCTCTTGGGTTCACTTTGGAAATTTTAGAACAGGCATGTAATCTCTATTGATGTGGTGCACATTTTTAATTTGTTTAATTTTGATCACACTGTAGGAACTAGTGGGTTCTGTAGACTCGTGCATGGACGCTGCTGCTTTGCTTTATTGGTGTATTGCTGGGTTATTTCTTTTCCATATTGCTGCTTGCTGCATGCACTTTATCTAATCTTTGTCTGAGAAAATTTTAAGAGTTGTTCCCTCACTTTCTCTCGCTCTCTCTTTCTCCTGCTGTAAAAAAAAAAAAAAAACCAGTATAGGCCATTTTTAGGACTTCTATGCTGGTTTAATACTGGTTAGTGCTGGTCTGATGCTGGTTTAGCATAAATGAGGTAAGACGAGCATATCTACGCTGATGAAACCTTACCACCAGCATTGGTCTTGCTGGGTTTTCCTCCTATTTTCTGTGGTTGTGTGTTCTGCTGTACATTAGCGTTTCTGGTATTCTATTGTCTTGCAGGGCTGTGAGCTGAAGTGGTGGTAGTGTGACCTGCTGCTGCTGTTTTCCCTTCTTCGTGTGCGTGCTGGTCGCCCCTTCTTGCTGATTGTCACAGTGAATTGTGTGTGGGTGTGGTTCACATGTGATTGGGGTGATTCTCGTTGGGGGATATCCACTGCTCCTCCACTGGTACACTACTCCCCACGTTGGTAATGTGTGCATTTTAGTATCTTGCTGCTATTTTGCTGCTATCGTGCGTAGAATAGCGTACACTTGGTGTAATTGCAACTAAATTTATTTACAATTGCTTTGTATGTAACCTTTGAACTGCTATTTTGTGCATTATTGTTTGTGAGAAAATAAACGTGCTCATGTACGAAACCCATGCCTTTTGCTTTTCCAGTGCCTGGATGCCTTAAGTTAATTACTAGGGTCGCTTGACTCCCAAGGTGTGTAATTCCCAAGGTGGAATTGGCGTAATTATCTACATTTTAAAAGGGGATCGGCGGAGTTCAAGCCCTCCCCTTCACCTCGCCACATAAAGATCTTCTGAGCAACTGAGGAGTTGTGTTTTACACCAATAACAATGTGTATATATATATATATATATATATATATATATATATATATATATATATATATATATATATATATATATATATATATATATCTGTAAATTGCTCCAGATATGTCTGTTACATTCATATGTAAAACACATTTGACTATCCAAATTCAACAGAAAAACCTGAGCTTCTTTAGGAAGAAAAGTTCTGGTCTTTCCTGTAGAGCATGTATGTTGATCATCCAGCTCACTGTGTCAAATATGTACAGTCCGTTCTCCACCTGTATAATGGTTTACCAAACCCTCAAACATGCCCAAATCTGTCCTCCAGTCTTGCTTAAGCCCAGTCTCTTAGATTACATTCTGTGCATGTAGAAAGGGTGATGAAATTTCCCATTAAGTCTTATTCAAATGTTTAGGCACCCCTTGATAAATAACAGATTTTGGTGATTGTTTAATTGAAAAGATGTTAACACAATGGAAAAAATGGGAAAAAATGCACAATATTGTGCAAATATGGAAACAATGGAAAAAATGCACAATATTTTCTGCAAACATTGTTGCATAGTTACTTTTTATGTCATAAATTGAACAAAGATAAAAAATAAAAACATTATTGTGGCATTGTGCAAATGTTTGGGCACCCTACATAATCAGTACTTAGTAACGCCTCCTCTGGCAGATATCACAGCGTGCAAACGCTTTTTATGGCCAGCTAAAAGTCTTTCAATTCTTGTATTTGGGATTTTCTCCCATTCTTCCTTGCAAAAGGTTTCTAGTTCTGTAATATTCCTTGGTCGTCTTGCATGCACAGCTCTTTTAAGATCTACCCACAAATTTTCAATGATGTTTAAATCAGGCGACTGTGATGGCCGTTTTAAAACCTTCAGCTTGCGTCTCTTGAGGTTTTCCATAGTGGATTTCGAGGTATGTTTAGGATCATTGTCCTGTTGCAGAAGCCGTCCTCTTTTCAGCTTCAGCTTTTTTACAGATGGTGTGATGTAAACCAGAATTTGCTTCCAGAATTTGCTGGTATTTAGTGGAATCCATTCTTCCCTCCACCCGTGCAGTGTTTCCTGTGCCACTGGCTGCAACACAACCCCAAAGCATGATAGATCCAGAGCAGTTCTCTCTGAGAGTTTTCTCGGTCTTCCAGATCTCATCTTGCCCTCCACAGTTCCCTTGAACTGCCATCTCTTAATTACATTTCTCACTGTGGAAACTGCAAGCTGACAACGCTTTGCTATCTTCTTGTAGCTTCTCCTGCGTTGTGGGCATCAATAACTTTCATTTTTAGAGTGTTACACAGCTGCTTAGAGGAACCCATGGTTGTTGAGTGTGAGCAAGTGTATGCACAAGGTTTGAAGAGTCAAAATATTTGTAAAGCTTTTAAATTGGCATTTACTAATAGCAGCTGTTGCAATGCATCCGATCTAACAAACTGAATAAGTGAATAAACCTTGTAAAAGGAAATCTTAGGGTGCCCAAACTTTTGCAAAGTGCCATAAAAATGTTTTTATTTTTTATTTTTGTTCAATTTATGGCATAAGAAGTAACTATGCATCAATGTTTGCTGAAAAAATTGTGCATTTTTTGGATTTCAAACAGAAACTGTGTTAACATCTTTTCAATGAACAATTACCAAAATCTGTAATTTATCAAGGGGTGCCAAAACTTTTGCATAAGACTGTACTATAAAGTCAAGTAGTGCTAAGTGTGTTATAAGGTCTTTAATATGAGCATAATTACAGTTTTACGTTGGTATACTTTATCAAACTAAAATGATGAATTGTTTAATGATCGTTTAAAAGTACAAACTGTTTTTAGCAGATAAACGCTTTGCAGGCTTAGACAGGCCTTTAGCACCCTAATACCATTCAACCTGCTTTTGGTTTTCCTCTGTGATTTGTAGTTTGTTTTGGGAAATAATTCATTTTACTAAGTCAAGAATCCTGGTGAATACTAAATAATGAAGAATATGTGTTAGGTTTTGAAAATATTTTACAAAAGCCTTCCTTAACAGATCTTTAATTCTGAAGTTCTAAGTCAAGTCAAGTCAATTTTATTTATATAGCGCTTTTAACAATTGACATTGTCGCAAAGCAGCTTTACACAATAAAAGAAGTAAGTTTGTATGCAATGTGTATGAATCAAAATGATAAGATTGTCCCTGATGAGCAAGCCGAGGGCGACGGTGGCAAGGAAAAACTCCCTGAGATGGTAATAGGAAGAAACCTTGAGAGGAACCAGACTCAACAGGGAACCCATCCTCATCTGGGTGATAACGGATAGCAGGGATTGATCAGCATAATAATGTGTACTGGAAGTTCAGTATAACAGGAGATGTGTTTAAAATTGAAATTAAAAGGAGTCCAGTTTGTTCCTGGAGGCTCAAGTAGACTGTAGGAGATTCCAGTCCTGAGCTATCGAACAACTGAAGTCACAGGTCCCCAGAGCATCAATCGATTACAGGACAGTCTTCATGGAAACCATCCTCAGCCACCACACGAATCCAGGCAGACCACACGGGGCATCCATGCGACGAGATCTCCAACCAGAAGCAGGACTCCAGGACGGGTTAGACGGGTCCAGAGGGCAGAGGGGGTCTGGATCACTGGCAACTCAGAAGTGACATGTATAGCTCGACAGAGAGACAGAGAGAGGGAAAGGAGAGAGAGAGAGGAGAGAGCAGAAGAGGAGAGAACAGAAAATAAGGAGAGATGGCAGTTAGGTATGGTCACAGTCAACATGTATAAGGTGAATGTATATTTAGTGCAAAGTGCAAGCAGGGACTCCGGCAGGACTAACTATAACAGCATAACTAAAAGGGAGAGCCAGAAGGAAACACAGACATGAGGGCTCCCTGTGATGTAAAGCAACCAAAGGACAGGAGTCATCATGTGAGTTTTACTGAAGACTCCACTGATCAGGGAAAAGAGTGGTAGCAGATGCTGGGGGCCAAGTGTCTGCTGCTATTGGTGATGAGGCCCAACACCAGGTATTGCCACCTTCATATAAAACTCCCACACGCTATGTGATGACTATTATTGAGAACATTGCCACCAAAGTCTACCTAGACACAGGTTCTGACATATCACTAATTAGTGAAGCTTTCAGGATGTCTATTCCATCCTTGAGAACTAGAACTATGCAACGTTCTCTGCTTTACCCTAGGGCAGTGACTGGTGACTATCTAGATAATTTAGGCACACTTCCCATAACCATCAGGCTAGGTACTGAAACTTTCTCCCACACAGTTCAAGTGGTCAGGAATATTACACAACCAGTGATCCTAGGTTGGGACTTTTTGCTCACCCATCACGTAGTAGTCGATTTGCAGGAAGGTAGTTTTAAGGTTGGCAATCGCACTAGTGTTCCCCTTCTGTGTGCTACTGAGACAGCTCCTCTAAGCTGCAGTGCAGTTACCGTAGGTCCTGTCTTAATTCCTGCTTTGTCACAGATGACTGTTCTAGCTAAGGTTCAGCCAGCTGTTGGTGTACCTGATCTTGAAGCTGACTATATAGGTGTCTTAGAGCCAGATCCACCTAGTTATCCAGGTCTTTTAGTTGCACGCACACTTGCCCCTGTACAGGCAGGACCTACTTACGTCAGGGTGATGAATCCAACAACTGCTGTCTTGCAGCTTCCATGTGACACTCGCTTAGGAGATTTTCATCCGTTAGGCAGAGACACTGACGATGACTATTGTTTTGTGGAACCTAGTGTGGCTACCGTTACATCGACAGTAGAGTCCTGTCTGTGGATTTGGAAAATTGCAGAAACAACAACATGATGATAACTGTCTCAGTAAAGTCTTTTCATGGATAGAGAACAACGAAGCCAGACCACCAATAGGCCACTTGAAACACTCGTCCCCCGTCCTGCGGAAACTGTGGCAAGAGTATCCCAAGTTGACCATTCGACAGGGACTCCTGTGCAGGAAAACCAAAACGAGTCCATACACGCCTGACACTTTTCAAGTTGTTTTACCTGTTGCGCTCATCCCGACAGCTCTGGTAGCATTGCATGGTAATCCATTTAGTGGTCATCTGAGTGCAGAGCGCACGCTGCTGAGAGCTCGGCGCATCTTTTACTGGCCATATATGTCCCGTGATATTCACAAGTTTTGTACTGAGTGCATGCCATGTCAAACATGTGGTTCTCCCACTCCACATGAAAGAGCTCCACTACAGCCAATCCAAGCCGAGAGGCCATTTCAAATGGTTGCTGCGGACATCACTGAGCTACCTGTCACTGCACAAGGCAACAGGTATGTTCTTGTAATCATGAACTATTTCACTCGTTATGTCAATCTCGTCCCACTGAAAGACCAACGCGCAACAACTGTGGCAAAGTGCATTTTTGAGGATTACATACGACAACATGGGTTACCGGAGTCCATTCACACAGACCAGGGCAGGCAATTTGAATCGGACCTCGTTAAACATCTTTGCACATTACTGGGCATCAACAAAACGCGCACATCTCCATATCATGCCCAATCAGACGGCCTGGTAGAGAGACTAATCAGGACGCTGAAAGATCAACTTGCTAAATATATATCACAAACTGGAGGCGAATGGGATCAGTATTTGCCACAAGCTGAACTCGCATATAACTCAAGTGTTCATTCTGGCACAGGATTTTTCCCGTTCTTCCTTGTTCATGGAAGGGAACCAAATTTGCCACTTGATGTCATGTTGAACTGTAGTCCTGCATTGATTTAATCAACACCAGGTACGCCAGCGGCTTATGCCGGGCACCTTGCCTTGCGTTTGTCACATGCTTTCAAAGATGCAGCTCTGACCACTGCTACAAGTAAACAGCATCAAAAGATTCAGTATGATAAGAAATTGGTGTTTCACCCTCATCAACCAGGTGACCTTGTTCTTCTGGATAACCCAGCACAAAAGATGCAGAAGCTTGCCCCTAGATGGAAAGGGCCATTTGTGGTCCAGCGACGGATGAGCAGAGATGGACACCCAGGTGTCACCTATGAGATCACGGATCCTAGGGACGCACGTTTAAAGTCATGGGTTGTTCACCATAACAGATTGAAGCCATACAAAGGGGTTTTACCAGCTGCCCCGATTATCCGTCATGCATCTCCTGAGTCATCTAGAGCTGGCATATCAGTGGCTTCGGCTCCTTGTCTCACTGCATTGTCAGGAGCTCTTCCTTTTCGGGTGTTGCACTGCAATTTGCATGTGAACGTTTTGAGTATGACTCAAGTTCAACATTACTTTTTCATAGGATGATATTGCTGTTTTACGTGCAACTCAAAAAAAATTAAAAAAAACTGTATTGTTGTACTGATGTTTGCCAAAGATGCCCTTGTTGTTTTCTCTCATGTCTGTTATTTATTTTCTCAATGGTTTATTGAAATGAGGACATTTCCACTCGTAGCAAGGGAAGACTGTAACCTTAGTTTGTGAATTTAATGTGTTTGATTATGTGCAGCACGTTGTTGTTTTGTCTGTGTCCCTGCATGTGTGGTATTTGGGTTTTTGGTTGTGTTGCTTGTGTTGAGGGGAACTCTCGGGTTGCCTGCTTTGGGTTTCCCGGGGGACGGGTGAGAGTGCGACACGGGGAGAGAAGCACATGAGAAAAGTTATATACTGTCTTGCCGTTTTGGCCGAAATAAATACGATTGAAACTCAACTGTAGCCCGTTCTTTTTTTACCCATCGCCAGAGAGGGAGACTGGAGAAGATTCAGACAAGTCAAGAAAGTTGGGTTACACAAGCAGGTTGCTCAGCTGGATACAGCAGGATTTGGAGCACTTCATTCTAAATACAGTGGAACCTCGGATTGCGAGTAAAGTGGTTTACGGATGTTCCGCAAACCGAGCAAAGATTTTTAATAATTTTTTATTCGGAAACCGACCAAGTATTAGTTTACGAGCGCCGAGTATCATGCTTCACACATGCGACTCTTATTTTGACACCGAGCGTCACTCTCTCACCTTCCCCCTCTCCCTCCCTCCCCCTACGGCTTCGCAAACACACAGAAACTCTGCTCGTGCGCACGCAATTTGACACCGACACCACACACGCACAGACACACTCTCGCCTTTTCACCCTTCCCGGCTTCACAAACACACAGAAACTCTGCTCTGTTTTCCGTTGTGTGTGTGTTTGTTGTGAATCTTAAAAAGCACTTATCTGTCAGGATTTATTTGTACTTTTTTTAAAGGTAAAGTGCAGATTAATTTGTTTTATTTTCATTTTATACATTGTATTAATTATTTGTATGTATTTATTTTTGGGGGCTGTGGAACGAATAATTTGAGTTTTCATTATTTCTTATGGGAAATGATGATTTGGTTTACGAGTGTTTTGGAATACGATCCCACTTCCGGAATGAATTATGCTCATAATCCAAGGTTCCACTGTACTGATTTCATCAATTCATCTAGGAACCTCTGTAGTCCAACTAGGGATTGTGGAGGCCAGTGGCGACCATTGTATTTATTCCCATTTTGTATGACCATACAAAATTCTATTGTATGTACCATACAAAATTCTATTATTCTATCACAATTATATGGTTTACAATAGCAAATTATTCTTATCTTGATTGTCATTATTTAACATTTTTGAGAATGTCATTAAGAAGAATTTTAATTTCACTTTTCTCTCAATACTTTTATCCACCACTGTATTTATCACAAATTCTTTATTATTTTTTTGTAAAATACACCTGTCAGGAATAATACATACAAATAAAGAATGTTAAACATAAGTGAAGTGTCAAACATATGTAAGCAAATTAGCATCATAATTACTTATATCAGCCTTTGGAAAATACATTTTGAAATTTAATCACTGTTGAATTGTTAATTTTGAAATTTAAATACTACTGAATTTATTAAACTGAAATATTTGACTTTAAAAAGCAACATCTTTGAATTTAAGTTCTCTGAATGTCACACGAAATTTTCAACAATCCATTTCAAGCTGTGAAATTCAAGTACAAATTCAATACAGGAAAAGCAATCGAGCCAGAACGGAATGCGTTCGTCAGTCACGTGACCCAGGGAAGCGGCCGTCTTCGATACCGGCTCCCAGTGAGTCTCGCTACATGGCGGAGGGCAGCGGCTCGGTAAGTGCACCTGTAGTGTGTTACACTCATTATATATTGTCAGATATTTTAGTCATTTTACTGTGATAAAGGAATTTAGTCAAAGTTTAGTTAAAGTGGGGCTACTGAGCAGAGACACAGACTGATGTTTGTCACACACACACACACACACATAGAGAGAGAGAGAGAGAGAGAGAGAGATATAGTGGTGGCCAAAAGTATTAAGACAGCACGTGCCATGTATTAGTTCTCTCTGTGCACAGAACAGGTGACGTCACCAGTTACTTCAGGTCTGACTGAAGAGTTGTTGATTAAAATCAGCTGCTTTAGTTAATTAATGGAACAGATAAGAGGCAGGACTTAAGCCCCGTTTACACTCAAATCTGATTTGTTGCCTATATCTGATTTTTCTGACCGTCTGTTTACACGTTCTTTCAACCAGGCGCGCCGCTAGCAATTTTGGGCCCTATGACAAAATATGCGGTTGGGCCCCCCTACCACACCCATTCCGCACAAAACATACAAGCCAACCTAGCTATTCAAAGTTTTTGTCTGTAATATAAAAGTACTGACCTATTACGTTTGTCTCATTATTAATGAAATAGTAAGATAATCTGCTATCTTACACGGTAGTAGTACTTAAAGTCCGCTAGCAAAGTTAGCCAATAAGATAATACTGGCATATTTGCTATAAATTCAAGATCTATATCTGGACAAAAATTACATATTTAATTTTCATTGGTGAAAAACGTAACTAGGGCTGTAGCTATCGAATATTTTAGTAATCGAGTATTCCACCAAAAATGTAATCGATTACTCGAGTAATCGTATAAAATGTATTTTTGCTTAATTAAATAGCAATATAAAATATACTGCTCAAAAAAATAAAGGGAACACTTAGTCCCGGTTTGACTTGAACTTGCATACACATATGAGAGGCATTCCCTTTATTTTTTTTGAGCAGTATATATAAGAGAAAGATTAATTGGTTTTCTTTTTATCAAAAAAGAAACATTGTCATTATTCACAGTATAAGGAAGAGCTTAAAGTTGACTGAGATTTTATTAAATGCATTACAGCCGTACATTCTTATTTTAAAGCCTTTTCTCAGATGCAAAAAAAAAGAAAAAAAAAAGGTATTTCAAATGACTTTAAGTATCAAAAGAACTAAGGCACACATTAAAATAAATAATTATACAAAAACGCTAACTTAACTTTCAGAACTAAAAATTTCAAAATCTAAACCTCAAGCGTAACATAAGCCTTTACTGACTTCTTACTGAAATGCTTTGTGATGACATTTAGGATGCAAAAATTCTTTATTTTTTTAAGTCTTTATTTTTTTGAGACGTGTGTGTGCACACTAGTCTTTAAAGGAGCGTGTGATTGCAATGAAGAGAGGTAAGCATGTCAACATGCTCCGAACTGAGTCTTGTCCTGCGCTTTGAAGCAATGTTTCCTGCTGCTGAAAACATTTTTCATTTATAAAAGTTTTTTCATCACTCCCTTCCATTTTGCAGCCCACAACAGAACGCTCCCTCAAATCAATACACCGCTAACTGTAACTGTAAATACTTGGAATAGCCAGATTTATTTGACGGTGACTCATTTCAGAATCATCACTTTTTTAGGCACTTTAGTGGCCTAAAAAACGACTAAATTCTCCATTAGTAGATTCTCCATTTCTGCCAGACTACATTTATGACCTTTCTCACCTGTTATGGTCATTACTTTGCCAGAAATTAAAAGGTAGGAAAGATTTGGCAGGATGTGTATCAACATGAACATCATGTACACACATTTTCCACAGACGTTCACAATTCACTTGAGAGTGTTAGGCACTTTGTACAGAGGTGGACACCCTGGCTTCAGAAAGTATAAGTCCTGCCACTTATCTGTTCCATCAATTAACTAAAGCAGCTGATTTTAATTAACACCACTCTTCAGTCGGACCTGAAGTAACTGGTGACGTCACCTGTTCTGTGCACAGAGAGAACTAATACATGGCACGTGCTGTCTTAATACTTTTGGCCACCACTGTGTATCTCTCTCTCTCTATGTGTGTGTGTGACAAACATCAGTCTGTGTCTCTGCTCAGTAGCCCCACTTTAACTAAACTTTGACTAAATTCCTTTATCACAGTAAAATGACTAAAATATCTGACAATATATAATGAGTGTAACACACTACAGGTGCACTTACCGAGCCGCTGCCCTCCGCCATGTAGCGAGACTCACTGGGAGCCGGTATCGAAGACGGCCGCTTCCCTGGGTCACGTGACTGACGAACGCATTCCGTTCTGGCTCGATTGCTTTTCCTGTATTGAATTTGTACTTGAATTTCACAGTTTGAAATGGATTGTTGAAAATTTCGTGTGACATTCAGAGCACTTAAATTCAAAGATGTTGCTTTTTAAAGTCAAATATTTCAGTTTAATAAATTCAGTAGTATTTAAATTTTAAAATGAACAATTCTCCAGTGATTAAATTTCAAAAAGTGTTTTTCAAAGACTGATATAATTCAAACAAGTATGATGCTAATTTGCTGATATGGCTGAAAGACAATTCACGCATTGTGCACATACTGAGTTTGAATCAATGGATACCTAGATAGTGAAGGTGAGGTGTCATCTTCTTTTAGTTTTCCGGTTTCAGTTTTGATCTGTGTTTTAACCACGTTTTCTGGTTGAGATTCTCACTGACACCGGAACACCATGCAGTCTTCAGTGACAGTTACAATGTTCCTGTGTTTCAGGTAAATAGCTAAAAATGGAGAGCCAGTTGAAAGACGATTCCGCCTACCTGAAGTCCTTTGAGTTGTTTTTGGAGAATTCCACGGAACACAAGAGCATTAAAAATTTCATCTATACAACTTTCCCAGACATCCTGGCCAGGTACACACTCACTGCAACTGTATGTACACAGAAACACACTGACACACAGGCATCGCTATTATAAAGTTTTGACTCCCAAACAAAGCTTCATAATTCCAAGATGATTTCACCAATCTTCTCACACTATTACCCTTTCATTTCTTCAGATTTTGCTACCAGAGTGTCAGACTTTCTTGTATTTTTACTGTAGTCTTGATAAATAGCTATTCAGGTTTCCTGAATGACCTTTTGGGATCTCATTTTTAATCCAGTCCTTGTAACTGAGCAGTTTTTGATGACAATTTGTTGCTTTTAAGCCAGTGACCTATGAATCATTCAAGCATAAAAAAAACATGTAACTTAAAGCATGAACCAGTGAGAGACAAGTGCAGATGAGTGACAGTTGATCAGGCCGGTGATTAGTAGAGCATGATGATGTTGATGCTGAAGGCTGAGTGCTTGGAACAGACGAGAGGGGAAATGAGGTCACTGATGAGGTTGTAAAATAAACAACTACATTTTTAATTGTACCTTTAGTCACTTTGTAGCCAGTCAAAGTAATATATTTTCCCCATTTCTTTCATCAAATCTTCATTTAATTTAATAGCAAAACACTGGGGGCTCAGGACTTTTACACAGTACTGTGTGCTGTTGCAATAATACTTTATTATGTGTGATTATCAGCATTAATACACTTCATTACAGATTTGTGCTATGATACAAAATACATTGTTTACTCTCACTGTTTCTGCGTTGTACAGGCTCGGAGCAGGAGAACCCACTCTGAATGTGATGGGAGTGGGAAGTGGATCAGGTAGACCTCTTTATTAGTCTATGCTGTTATAATTCTATATATATGTAACTGCATTAAAAGCTGGCATCTTTCTTTAGGCGAGATCGATCTGGAAATTCTCAAATTGCTGCATGAAAAGCATCCTGATGCCAAAGTGGAGAATGAGGTGGTGGAGCCCAGCAATGCCATGCTTAACAAATATAGAGGTAAAAGTAAATTAAATAAATTGGTCTTTATTGTCCTTTAACAAGGGTGTATGCTATATATAATGCCATCTTAGCAGGTGAAACTAAATTTCAATACAGTCATAGTTGAGTTAGTATTTGTTATAATACAAATTTAAGAGTATTACCCATATTTCTAAAGTATTCCTAAAGATTTGCACTCATTTCAAGCTTTTCATTTGATTATTCTATTGCTGTTTATTTCATTAGATTCCAAATAATAATAATAATAATAATAATAATACTATGTAAATAAAAATTAGCAAGATGATCTGCCAATATACATACTACTCATATACATGTATTGTACTCATGATTAATACTCATGCTGGAAAGTTTTCTTCTAGCATTGTTATCGGAGATGCGAGTCCTTAAAGATGTCACCTTCACATGGAATAAAATGACTGCAACAGAGTTCGAGGATGAATGGAGAAAAAGAAATTCTGATAAAAAGATGCACTTAATTAGCATGATTCAGGTTTGTGCACACATAGCTGTGTATCGCTTTGTCATTTTCTTTTTATTCCTAATCCCAAACAATAATCCTAATTCCTAATCAATTAATAAACATTAATAAAATAAAGATGAATTCTGTCAACTACAGAAAAATGCTAACCAATCACAGGCATATAGTATATCTCAACCAGATGCCAGTTGCTAAGTGCCATCAACATTAACCTAATTTACTGTTTTTCATAGATGCTGTACTATGTGAAGGATCCAGGGGCCACTGTTTCCTTCTACCGGAGTTTACTGCACAAAAATGGCAAAATTCTTGTCATTCTGCTCACAAGTAAGCACACACTCATTTACTTTATCCTAACACACAATGGAGGGAAATTCCTGAGTGTGATAATTGCTATCACACAACATCTCCCCCCGCAGGAGAAAGTGCATGGGGCAGACTAATGTATGCCTACAAAGATCAGCTGGCCCAGGAAGGAGCTACCCTGCATATTACAACTACAGAAGTCAAGAGTTATCTGGATTCCAAAAGAATCTCCTTCCAAAGCTACAAGTTACAGTCCCTGTTGGACATCACAGAGTATTTCACAACTGGAGATAAAAAAAGAGAGGAAATCCTGGACCTCCTGACTGACGTGATTGACTTCAGTAAGACCGCTTCTCCAGAGCTGAAGGATGGAGTGGTGGAGTTTCTTAAAAATCCAGTCAACAAACTAGAAGTTAATGGCAAGATCCTGTTTGATTGTGGCATGGAGGCCTTACTGATCGACGCATAGGTCCAGAACTTTCAGATATACTGTGCAGCGAAATACTTGTTCAACTGCTGGGAAAATGATGAGGAATACAAATGAACAAATATTTGTAAATTTATACTTCAGATTGTCTGACAGTGTGACATATCATTTGTACTGTGCTAAACTGGAGAAGTTGGGATAAGATAAGATAAGATAAACCTTATCAAAGAAGTAATGAAAAATGTGCAAATATACAGTAGGTACAGTACAGTGTATCAATGCAAAAGAAAAAAACAAACATTATTAAAAACAAATATTTATACACATGAATAAATGAATACACTTATGCAACAATGACTTAATAAAATCATACCTCAACTTTCAAACATTGTCACTGTTCCACAGGAATATCTTTACCACTATCTTTGTATTCCCTGTACTCTTTCATGATGATACCAAATATTAATAACTGAAAATAAAAATAGATCAGAGTTGGCTAAATATACTTTAAGGTGTAGATATACTCAGCTGTAGGGACATCCACAGGAAGTTCATTCCACCACCTAGGTGCCAGAACAGAAAAGAGTCTAGATGCATGTCTTCCTCATTATGTGAGAGACGAGGGGCCCAGCCGAGCAATGCTATAGGATTAGAGAGAACGTGGTGTGGCACATGGTGTGATTAGACCTGAGAGGTAAGTGGGTGCTGGGCCATTTTTTGGCTTTGTAGGCAAGCATCAGAGTTTTGAATTTCATGCGGGCAGCTACAGG
The DNA here is from genome assembly GCA_030347435.1 of Clarias fuscus. Taxonomy (NCBI): domain Eukaryota; kingdom Metazoa; phylum Chordata; class Actinopteri; order Siluriformes; family Clariidae; genus Clarias; species Clarias fuscus. The sequence continues at coordinate 3,742,942 of CM059223.1, read as the reverse complement.
GAGCCAGTGCAAGGAGTGGAGATGTGGGGTGGATGTGGGAGAACTTGGGAATGTTGAAAACGGGACGCTGTATCCTGGCTGACCATGCAATCTGACTCCAGTTTCGTAACTGGGATATGCGAAAAAATGATTTCACTGTATTGTAAGGTGTCAGGCGGGGGCAGGGATAAAAAGGGTTAGGAGGGTTGATACCCTAAAACGGAGACATTCTGGTGTAGGAGGTGGGAAGGGAGTATGGGCACATTCTACCCATGGGAGTATTTTACTCCATGAAGGTGGGTTCTGTAATATCATGATTCTCAGATAGGTCTTCAGCTTCTGGTTTGTTCTCTCCGTCTTCCCATTGGACTGTGGGTGATAACCAGAAGACATAGGACAGATGAGTTTACAGAAGGATTTACAGAAGTCTGCCGGGGAGAAGATCAATGGCTCAATCATAGGGCCGATGTGGTGGCAGGAAGAATAGCACTTACTGAAGACCTCTCGGAGGACAGCATACTCCGGAGATCAGGGAACTCCCCTTTATCACTAGGGTTCCAGCCTAAGATTGCGTTCCGGGCCCAGTCTATATGAGGGTTATGTTGCATTAGCAAGGAGCATCCAAGAACAATTGGGGCATGGGACCTGTGCATGATGGGAAATTAGATAGTCTCCAGTGTGGTTGCCAGAAATTCTTAACCTGATGGGAAGAGTGTGATTGTGGTTAAAGCTGCCTTTCAGAGCTTGAACAGGAAGAGGCGCTCAAGAGGGGTGGATGAGATCTTGAGAGTGTCTACTGTGCGGTGGGCAGATCAAGTTCTGGTCGGCTCCAGAGTCAACGAGGGCCCATACTGTGTGGGTCCTGTTGTTGACAGTCACAGGGACAGGAAGGCATGAGCGAGGGGTTGAGTTAGTGTCCTGTTTCTGGCCCCATAGAACCCTCTATTTTACTAGGGGGCCTTGCCTTTTAGTGGACAGCGTTGGTGCAGGTGCGATCTACTTGCATGGGTTCGGGAGCAGGTTCAGAAAGGGGGGGGGAGCAGCCAAGTCTGTCAATTCCTGAAACCCAGAGTTCAAAGGAAGCTAATTCATCCGTCACAGATTCTGCCAGACCATTAACGAAGGCATCACACAGAGCGCACTCATCCGAACCACTGGAGGCTGTCAATGTTCGAAACTCAATAGCGTAGTTGTAAGCGGAACAAGATCTTTGAAATAGGTTGAGTATTTGGATAGCTGCCTCTCGCCCAATGGAAGAACAGTCGAAGACCCTCCGCATTTCAGTGGTGAAGTCCTCACAGCATTGAGCTTGGGCATCCCACAAGGCCGTGGCCATTCCAAAGCCGTACTCGAAAGTAAGGTGATGATGTAAACCACCTTGGAGCACTCAGTGGGGAAGGACAAAGCTTGCAGCTCTAAAACTAAGGAGCATTGGGACGGGAAGGAATGGTAGGTACCAAGATAACTTTTATAGGAGTGTGAGGCGGGTAGGTGGGGTTCATGGGACTGCGATGGAAAGGGAGCTGGAACAGTAACGGGGACAAGGTTTGTGCCGGAATTTGTGATGAAAGAGGAGTGAGGGAATCTGTAACGATCTTGAAAGTGTGTTTGATGTGGAGGTCAGGCTGATGTGAGCCCAACATTACACCCTGGCTGTCTAATGCTGTTCTCAGCCTGTTTAAATCTGCTGGGTTCATCATGGCTGGATTATTCTGTCAGGCAGGGGCAGATATGAAGAAGGTTAGACAAAAAGGACCCAAGTGCAAATTTAAAGCACCTAAGGGGGCCAATATGTCAGTCAGCACTGAACTGAAGCATGAGGTCAAAACCAGCAAAGATACAAATAGCGAACGAGATCCAAAATGAGAGACTAGAGGTGACTACCAAGAACAAGCAGGGTTCGTGAGAAAATTGGGCTTTGAAGGGACGCAATAATCCAGCAGCGAGACAGTGCGCTGCACTTCCTTAAATGGCGGCAAAAAATTAGTTGTGAATGAGATGCCGATGTGTAAAGAGGTGGGGCATGTGAAAGGGCATGACAGCCAGCAACATGAGCACGTGAGGAAGAAGACATGACGGTGTGGGATGGAAACGTGACATAAGGTTTATGTGACAAGTACTGTAATTGAATCAATAAAAAATCAATCAATTCAGGATCAGCTCCAGAGGACGAATGGTGGACAGAGGCAGACCTTTCAGGAGTGAGATGCAGTGGTCCAGTCTTGAAATAAAAAGGGATTGAACAAGCACCTGAATAGCCTGTGAAGAAAGAAATGGGCGAATTATTCTGATGTAAAAAAAAAAAATAATAAATCAACAAGAGCGAGTAAAGTTAGCAATGTGTGAATAAAATGACAGTTGGCCGTCCACAGTTTCACCAAAATTGCAGGCAGTGGCTGAAGCAGTGATCTGATTGTTGTCCAGGGAAATCACAAGGTCTTGACCAGGTGATGAATCACCAGGAATGAACAGCAGTCCAGTGTTACTGAGATTTAGCTTCAGCTGATGAGCTATCTTCCAGGATGTAAAAAGATTCTTGAAGACATCCTTGCTCTACAGCAGTTATTTACATGTGCCTGAGGCTTTTGCAAAGTACTGTATTCAGATTCCAAAGATGACATTCAGGTCATCTTTGACTTTCCTGACGATTTAGAGGATGAAATAAAAAAGTGATAAATATGGACTCCTACCTGCTAACATTTCCGACATCAGTACTGTTTATTTTGCCATTACTGAATCATTACTCTGATGCCATGTTGCTACTGTATGTTCATCATTTTGATAGTAAATCTTGTTCGACAATATTTAAAATTTGTAAATTGGAGACAAGATGTTCCATTTGCCGTAAGTGCAACAATGGCCACAGAAGTTCATAAGTGCGCTCTTGCTAGCGATCACTCCAAACAGTGCGATTGGTCCATAGATGAGAATCCGAAAGCAGCACAAAGAGTTAATATCCAGAGCTAGGTAAACAGGAATGTAATTTTATTTTTAAATAATAGCTCTTTAAAAGCTGTCTGCTATGTCAGTCTTAGAACACCATATTGGGTTCTGTACAATTCTACATCACATCTACATCATGTTGAATCAGTGGCTTCAAGTATGAGATTAGTATGAGGCTAAATAAATAAGATGTAATAAGGCAAAAGTGATAACTAAGCGGCTAGGGAACAAAACAATAAAAAAAAATTGGGTCTATAATCACTGATTGTCATTTGTTTCAATATCAAAACTTGGCCATGGCTGTATTTCTAATTCTAACTGAATGTGGTTTGTGTCATCTCCAAGACTCTCTAAGTAGAAACTCAAACAATCAAGCAATGAAAATTCATTTGAAATATGTGAATTGCCAAGAAATATACATTTTGTGAACTACAATTAAATTATTCTGTAAAATAAGTAACACTTATTACTCATTTTGATCTTTCAGGTGACAGGGAAAACCCCTAGAGGGCGCCATGCGTCCAGAGACTCCTTTTTGTGTCCTTTTGTGTTTTCTGTTTGTTGAACTGCATTTCCCAGAACGCACCTCGGTCATGTGATGGCAGCACTCAGCCTCATCAGTTTGATTATAAATAGTCATGTGTTCAGTTAATCAGGGTCTTGCATCTTGTTTCGTTAAATGGATGTTATGTTACAGTGGTCTGTTGAGTTTAGTGTTGTGTTTAACCGAATCTTCTGTGTTTTCTGTTCTCTCCAGACCTGGTTTCTCCTGTTCTGTTCAGTTAAATAGTTATGTATCACCCGTGTTTTCTGTGCCAAGCTGGTTACATTAGCTCCTGTTTTGTAAAGTTTAGTTTAATTCATTTTAATTAAAGTTTTTTTTTTTTTTTTTTTTTAATTATCAGATGTTTTTCCTTGCTGAAAAGTGCTTTTGTGACTGGATTAGAATGTGAGCTTTTGTACTGGATACCACTGAACCTTTTAGAGTAAAAGACTAACTTTAAAAAAAGACTTACTAAAAATTCAATGTTGGTATGTGGTACCAGATCATACCAGCCTACTTTCATCCATGTACTGTACATGACCTCGCGATAGGTAGGACAGATTGTGAGAAAGCCGGTACATGTTTTTCTACCGCAATAGTTGACGACAATCTTTTGGAATTAAAAAAAATAAATAAAAGGAAAGTAGACTGTTCATTTTTCATATTCAAAGATGAATGGACAGATCAATGTATGTTTATTCTTCATGTTTATCTATAGCGGTATGAGGTGAGGGTGTGTAAAATACCCCAACTGAGAGCCCAGTGTTATGCGCTAAAATTCCCCAACATTATTTTGGCACGCAAAACTGGGTGGTCAAAATGTAATAAAACTGTTGCAGTACTTGGCTATCTGCCTGAGGTTTACCCTGCACCATAAGTGAAATTAAAATGGTGAGTAAAAGTTATGTTATGAACAGTTATGTGCCAGATTTAATAATCTACTCTAAAATAAGCTCCTAATCAGCTACTTTCATAACTGTAAACAAACTGCAACAGTAGATATTAATTTGAAAAACTGTGAAAAGTGAATATTTTTAACAGGATGAGTTCATATTTACACAGCTGTGTCAGGTTTAACGTGATGGAGGACGCAAGTGCAGGTAAAAGGCAGCATTTATTAAACGTAGTAAACAATACACGGTTAAGAACAGAACAGGCAAGGGTCAGTCGATTGGCAAAACACACAAACTAGAGTAGGCAAGGAATCGGAAATAATTAAACGGAGCAAGGTCATACACAAATAGCCAATCACTAGAATAAAGGCTTGGTAACCTCCGGAAAACTCACGAGAGCGTATGCTTCGCAAAGTCCCTCTGTTGCTGAATCCTATTTAAGCACCTGGTTAATTGGTTGCAGGTGTTCTAGAATTCAGGTGACCTGGAGCGAGACTGCTGGGATTTGTAGTTTGCTTCCGCCATGATTGTAGGCGGATGTGGTTTCGCTTGCTCTGCCGCTTTAGCTGGTCTGACGAGCTGAAATTGTATAAGTAATAATTGTATAAGTAATAATTGTATAAGTAATAATTGTATAAGTAAGACAAAATTTGCTTTACAAAAGTTGCTTTAAGACAAAATCTACTTTTTTAGTTTCTCATTTTTGATTCACTTTCTGATTAGTGAACAGGGAGGGTATTTATAATGTACAACTGAGCATATGCAAGGCATGTGATGGGAAGTGAATCAGGTAGCTCTGCTTATCAGCCTGTGTAGTATTTTCTATACATGTTTCTGCATTATCTGTAAAAGATATTTTTCTTTCGGTGAACGTGATCCAGACTCTCTCTGCCCTCTGGACCTGTCTGACTCATCCTGGTTAGAAATCTCATGGATGCCCTGTGTGGTCATTTTGGGATGCGTGTGGTGTCTGGAGACGGTTCCACTTTACCATGAAGACAGTCCAAGCCTTGGCAGAAGCCAGAAGATGATGTTCTCTGAGGACTTGTGACTGCAGTCACTTAATAGTTCAGGACTGGGGTTTTCTACAGTCTACCTGAACCTCCAGTAACGAACTGGACTCCATATTAACTTAAAGACATCAACTGTTATTGGTTATTGTTATATTGTACATACAGTCTCCTGTAGTCATACTGTGTTTTAGATCAATCCCTGTTTTCCGTTATCACCTAAATGAGGATGCGTTCCCTGTTGAGTCTCAAAGTTTCCTCCTATTGCCATCTCAGGGAGTTTTTCCTTGCCACTGTCGTCCTCGGCTTGTTCATCAGGGACTAATCATAGTTTCATAATTTTGATTCATACACATTCATATTACAAACTTTAAACGTAATACATTTTGCGTAAATACTTAAATATTCCCTTTTATTTATGGACGGGTGTATTATGTTTGATCTGCATTCTTGCGAGATGCGATGACTTTCTGGGGGGAGTATGTCTGCATTTTTATCGATAAATTGCATGCGTTTATCAGCCTTCTGATAAAAAACGCTGTCTTTTGTAAAGTGAAAGTGCAAGCCGCGAATGAATTACACTCGAGCGGGCGGTAGAGCTCTGATTAGATTACGTAGGAAACAGGCTCAACATCCCGGAACCCAAACCTCATTTAAATTTTACATTTTAAATTAACAAATATTGTAAGTAAACAACAGTAGCACAAGTTTAAAAAAAAAAAATTAGACTATAAAAAATAATTCAGTATCTATTTTAGGTGTGCCAGCTAACGCTGTTCTTATTGTATATTGCTCTTTGTCAGGGTAAATCGTTCAGTGACAACCCCGTAAATCTTCATGTATTGTAAAACAGGTACATCTGTAAGAATAAACCGAGATGCGTCTTAATTAGCCGCACCCAAGTCAAGTAGTCAAGTCAAGTCAAGTAGGCTTTTATTTTCATTTCAACCATATACAGTTCAGTACACAGTGAAACGAAACAACGTTCCTCCAGGCCCGAGGTGCTACGTACATGCAAACGACATACTGTAAATTAACAACACGACATAAATTCACATCACAACATACTGTAGCAAAGTAACAACGTAGTGACAGATTTACAATTTTTAAGTTAACCTAAAAAAAACTATGAATTTCTATACAAAGGAGAGACAACAATAGACAACAAAGTACACGTGCAAATGTGCAAACGAGCTACAGAGCTGCAGAATGACAAACACAATAATGTAACACGTAACAGTGTTACATTTTTTTTTTTTTTTTAAGAGTGATGAGGTATGAGTTAGTGAGGTAGTGGGAAGAGCTGCAGTAAACAATTGACATTTCTGAAGTAGCAGCAATGATTTAAAAAAAAAGATATTGGGTGCAAGTAGCAAAGTAGAATAAATATTGTGCAAATATTGCAAGAGCAGTTCAGGTAGGTGGGTATGAACCGTTTGAGATGGATGTAGATCAGGGTGATTGTGCATGTGTGTGTTTATCAGTTCAGTCCTTATGTTATTTAGTTCATCTGTTATTTAGATGTTATTTAGTTTTAGTTATTTAGTGTGTGTGTGCGTAAATATAATTATTGCGTAAAAATATATAAATAATAATTATAATAATAATAATTATTATTATTATTAATAATAATAAATCAATTATTGTAAAATACACCTGCTGTCCGGAATAGTACATCCAAATAATGAATGTGTTAGGAACCTCCACCAGAGGTCACTGTCTCTGTCTGTGGTTTTTGTTGGTCGACTCAGTTTCCCAGAAGGCACCTCAGTCAGGTGATGAGTGCTCACCTGAACTGAGGTGCCTCATTAAAGTTTCTACAAATAGCAGTTTGTTCTGGGAAACTGGGTCGAGCATTGTTTGTTTTGTTTGTTTATTTGTTTGGTATGTTTGTTTGTAACTACCGTCATGTGGGCATTCCTTTTTGTTTGTTCTTGTTTCTTTGAGTTTATATTTTAGTAATCTTGTTTCACATTTGCTTTTCTAATGAGCCCTAGTTTTAGTTTACGTTTGTTGTTTTGGTTCCTTTGTTTGTTTGTGTCTGTTTTGATTTTGTAAATAAAGACACCTTTCTGCCTTCATGCCTACCCTCATGCCCACGGCAACCACACCATCAGCCGGTCTAGCCAGTACCAAAAGGCTAGACCCATGACAGAATGTCTTTTTTTTTTTTTTACATCTGTGTCTCAAAGAAATATAAAGAAATATAAGGTTAATATACCTAGAGATAGTGAAGGTGAGGCGGAAGCTTCTTTCAGTTTCAGTTTCTGGTTGAGATTCCTTTTCAATCACACCAGAATTCCTTGAAATCCTCGGTGACAGTTACAATGTTAGTATGTATGTATTCTAATGCACTATGTATGTATGCTCATGTATCCATACAAGTGTATGTATAGAAATTAGTGCTATAATACAGTTGATTAAAGTTGATTAATACAGTATATATAACATTAAGGCGTTATTCAAAGCACAGTATGTATAGAATTTAGTTATGTGCAGTTATGTATACCAAGGGTGCTTTTATACTAAGTACTGTATGATCTCACACTATTACTATTCCTGTTACACGTTAGGTCAATTTTTATTTCTTTTTAAGGCAAACACCAGTGGAAAACAGGTGCAGATGATGACAGATGATCAGGACAGTGATTGTGGCTAGAACAGACCAGAGGGGAAATGAGGTTGCTTTAAAAAAAAAGAATTTTTTTTTTTTTAAGCCTGTTGCAGTAAACCAGTTTTCCCATTTCTCTAGTTTAATGTTCATCATTTAATTGAATTTAATATGAAGAAATCGGGAGCTCAAGACTTTTGCACATTACTGTATCCTGTTCCACTAATACTTTAATATGTGAGATTATCAGCATTAATACACCGTATTCCACATTTGTGCCATAATGCAAAATAATACCCTCTTTACTCACACTATTTCTGCTTTGTACAGAATGGGAGCAGGAGAACTCTGAATGTCAAATCATATATTTCTTTTATTTAGGTGAAATTGATCTATAAATTCTCAAAGTGTTGCATGAAAAGCATCTGGATGCCAAAGTGATAAATCATGCTTAACAAATATAGTGGTAAAACTAAATAAATACATAAATAAAATAAAATATATTTGTTTTTATTGTCCTTTAACTAGGGTGTACTGTATATACCGTATAATACCATCCTTGCAAATTACACACAGATGGACTCAATTTACTAATTAGGTGAATTCTGGAGGTAATTGGCTACAATGGAATCAGGTATCAGAGTAAAGGGGACTGAATAGAAATGCGCACCACACTTTTCAGATTTTCATTTGTAAAAACTTTTGAAAACCACTTATTATTTTCCTTCAACTTTGTGTTGGAATTAAATTTAGTGTATACTTGTGGTTGTAATGTGACAAAATGTGGAAAAGTTTCATGGGTATGAATACTTTTGCAAGTCAATGTAAAACTGCATTGGTGCCATGTTTTCCTAAACTCCACCTTAAAGAACTTTAAAAAAGCACTTTAAAAGTGTGGCTAAATCGGTGTATCTCTCCACTCTTATAGAAACTAACAAAAATAATCCTACATTTTTATTTAATAGCATAGTAAAAGTTAGACTTAATGTACATTTTCAAAAACAAAATTGTGAATATTAGCCACAAAAGAAATCTGGCATTGAAACCAGACAATTTATTTGATGCGGATGATAAACTAACCGTATCAGAGCAGAACCTAGAATACTTTACGTTCCTGGAAGAAAATGAACTAATTTTACTAATCTCTTCTGCAAAATCATCAACCTGTATATTAGATCCTATACCGACACATTTGCATCTGAAGCAGATATTAATAGCAATAACCCAACCTCTGTTGAAAATAATGAATTCTTCACTCAGCAGTGGGTATGTTCCCAAATCTTTTAAATTAGCAGTTATTAAACCACTAATTAAGAAACCTGACCTCTGAACCCTGTCAGCTGTCCAATTGCAGGCTGATATCAAATCTTCCCTTTATCTCTAAGATTTTGGAAAAGGTAGTAGCACAGCAGCTATGTTCATATCTACTGTACATAGGAATAGCATACATGAACTGTATCAGGCAGGATTTATTCTCCCTCACAGTTAGGAAAATGTAGTAGGAATTAAGGGAACAGCCCTCTCCTGGCTCAGATCCTATTTGACTGATCGTTATCAGTTTGTAGATCTAAATGATGACTATTCTGCATGTTCTCAAGTGGAGTTTGGTGTTCCACAGTGTTTGGTTTTAGGCCCACTGCTTTTTCTCTTCGTGTAAGCATGGTATTAGTTTTCATTGTTATGCTGATGACACAGTTGTATGTCTCAGCAAACCAGACGAGAAAAACCGTGAAGAATATAACAGGCTGGATGCTAACTAACTTCCTTCTGCTTAATCCTGATAAAACAGAAGTTCTAGTCATAGGACCATATACAGCTAGAAGTAAGCTTTTTGACCACACTGGCTTTAGTTTGATTCCAGCTGCAGTGTGTGTGCATGCATTCTGTTTTTGGTTACTAATATTAAATATGTAATATTAAATATTTATATGTAATAAAATTTACAAATATTCTCATGCAGGAAAATCTTCTTCTAGCATTGTTATCAGAGATGCTATGCCTTAAAGATGTTACCTTCAAGTGGAATAAAATGACTGCAACAAAGTTCAAGGACGAATGGAAGCAAAGAAACTCTGATAAAAAGATGCACTTAATTAGCATGGTTCGCTGTGTATCACTTTGTCATTTTCCTTTTTGTTCCTAATCAATTTCATGTCATACTGGAAACCTGATTCAAGAGATGGATGGCTTACAACTTATTTGTGTCAACTACAGAAAGATGCTAACCAGTCACAGGGATATACAAGTATATTTCAAACATATGCCAATTGCTAAGCAGTAAACATCAAGATTAACCTAATTTACTGTTTTTCATACACGCTGTACCATGTGAAGGATCCACAGGCCGCGGTTTACTGCACAAACATGGCAAAATCCTTGTCATTCTGCTCACAAGTAAACGCACACTGATTTACTTTAACCTGAGCCACAGAATGCAAATTTAATGAGTGTAACCCTTGCTAACACACAACATCCCCCGGAGAGGAAAGTGCATGGGCCAGACACTTTTACATCTACAAAGAAGAGCCTCCTGAGCTGAAGGATGAAGTGGTGGAGTTTCTTAAACTTCCAGACAACAGCCAAGAAGTGAACGGCAGGATCCTGTTTGATTGTGGTCTAGAGGCTTAGCTGATCGATGCATGGAGCCAGAACTATCAGTTACCCTGCCAGTAAGGTATTAATAAATAGTTGTTAATAATTTATACTAATCAGGTTGATCTTCAAGTGCATCACTCGACAAAGTCTCCTTGTACTGTGCTAAATGTTGGAATGAATGAATGTAGAGTACTTCAGATTTTATCACTAGTCACTGTAGAATACCTCAAATTCCAAACCCTGTGCTGCTGTTTTTACTAGTAAGTTTTTAATTTTCAGTTCACCATAGCTTATGATACCAAGAAGTAATAGTCAATAAGTGTCACATATGACACCTTCAAGTGAAGTACAACAAAATATATGTGTGCTGTTCATGTTCAATAAAGTGTGTAAAAATATCTTGAGTGAAGTTCTTCAATCATCTTCTACCATATCCTTATCCAATTATAATGCTAGTCACTTAATTAGGTAGGTTAGGTAGGTATTACCTAACCTAATTATTCTCTCTAGCACACACACCTATGAGATGCACCCACAGACACCTATGAGACGCACGCACACACACCTATGAGACGCACGCACACACACCTATGAGATGCACGCACACACACCTTTGAGAGCACGCACACACACATATGAGATGCACGCACACACACAAAGTCTCCATGTGCACACTCACACACACACACACACACACACACACACACACACCTATGAGGCGCGCACAAACAAGAGAATTCCTATCAGTCATTACAATATTTATTATAATTATTTTCGAGGACAACACCATATGAACAGGACACAATAATTTAATTTTAATTTAATTTAAAAAAAATTTGTTTTACATAGACTAGTAATCTGTATAGGAAAGACGCGGAAAGCACATTTCACAAAAAAAACAGTAATTGCTTCGGTTGCAGGATCCGACATATTAGCCACAGATTCCGCGCTTCGATTTTCTTTTTGCTAAACTTCACCTGCGTTTTGTGCCGCTGCAATATTCAGACATTACGTGGACAGTTCTGAATATGCCTTGTGATTTGAGCAGTGATGATCATTATACTGTCCTACTCCGTCTTCGAAACTGTCCAACAGCAGGCTGTTTACAAACCGCTACCGTGTGTGTGCGCGGAGAGTTTGCGCGTGTATGTGCGCGCGTCTCATAGGTGTGTGTGCGCGCATTTCATATGTAGTTGTGTGAGCAGTTAGTAGCATATATAGATATGTGACTGTTTCATATACGTGTATGCAAGTGTTTCATATGTGTGTGCATGAGTGAAGTTTGATTTAAGCCCTATACGGCGCCTCATAAACATACGATGTTACAATTATGCATGCCGCCACCGCTTTGCCATTCATGTTAATGTCCCCAGCCCTAATTGATATAAGTTTAATTGTACCTGTTTTATAGTCTGGGGAAATGCTCCTCCTGCCCCACTCAAAGTCCACCGGTGCAATAAATGTGTGTTTAGAACTTGAGAATTAAAGATCTGTTAATAAGAGCTTTTTTTTTTTTTTTCAATTCAATTCAATTTCATTTCTATAGCGCTTTTAACAATGGTCATTGTCTCGAAGCAGCTTCACAGAAATGCAAAGAAAAAGAAAAGAAAATTTTGTACAACAATTTCGAAACTGAAAGGAATTCAGACATGTCAAAGCCTGTCTATGCTTATATTAAGTCACTATAAAACACACTTGACTCTATCGTACGCGACATTTGATCTCCCTTTCTACATTCTTTAAGAATTTAGTTTAAGAGGCTACGCTTCAGGCAAAGCAAGACATGTGAACAGATTCATACATTTTAGAGGGTTTGTTAAACCATTATACAGGTGTTGAATATACACGTTGTACACGGTGAATGTTGTTCATCCAGTGGCCTGGATGAGCAACACAGACACGCAGGAATACAGGAAAGACCAGAACAGTCTTTTCTTCCCATAGAAGCTCTGGATTTTCTGTGGAATTCAGTTAGCGAAATGTGGTTTACATATGAATAAGAATTTTAGTTTGTTTGCGTCTGCTGATTTTGCACTGGATATCTGACTGAGTTAAGCAGGATTTTAAAAAATAATTGAGGTTGATGTTGATACTGTAATGTGAGTGTGCAAGTCTTGTACAGATTTGTTTTCTGCAGAAATCTCAAATCGTCTTGATTTTTCTTTAACAGAATGAAAGTATAAATTAAGGTGTTTTAAGGAAATTAAATGGAGACACTGGCCATGATGTCATGACTCAAGCTTTGGCACTAATTAAATGAGTGGTGAGGAGCACTGTAAGAGTCTTTAATTACTTCTATAGTTCAACGAGTTCGTACCACTGCTACCCTGTATAACGCAAGTCGTCAAAAAAATTAAACATGCGCCTGCTGCAAGCATACAGAATACAGTGAAGGTACCACAACATTTTAAGCTCGTAATGTAAAAATCGTCATGGTTATTTGCGTCAAACGCAAGCCAAACGTGTAGACGTTCTCAGCACCTGAGTCGCTCAGTATGTTAGACTGTTAGCGTTATCACTTCTAATCTTATCTTAACAAGCTGAAACTGTTGAGATGCTTGAAAACAAGCCAGAAGAATGCCCAGCCTAGCTTTGTAATCATAATGCTTTCATAATGACCTGCCGGTAATTTCTGTAAATAGGATCAAAGGAATTGTTTTGTTCCTATAACTCTCATGTGGGGTGTAGCTCACATAGCTCATATATATATAAAATCTGCTGAGAGATGATAAAGACCTATAGTCCATAGAAAAAATCTATTTATAATATTTATTTATGAAGTATTATAAAATATAGTTTATAATATAGTATAACTATAATAATATAATAATGTAGTAATATAAAAACTAGTATCCACTATATAAGTTTTAACTAATATGGTTTATAAATTTGTCATTTTTCCCCCAAATCCTTCTTCTATTTATTCTTGTATTATTACATGTTCTTTGTACCTTATCTTTATTTTTTTATCATTGACTGAGACAGTGTCTAAACAAGACATTCCAATGTCCTACATTCATGTGTATATATGTGTACAAATGCCAAAGTCTCTTGAATCTTACTGTACAACACTATAATATAGAGTACACTATGTTCAATAATCTAGTTTATAACACAATAATGTAACCCTCCTACAACCCAACATCTAGCTAGAAAAGAAAAAATATATATATGAATTGATATGGACCAATTGCATGTATAGCTTTTATTCATTATGAATTCTCTATTTCGTTGTGTTCTCACAAATTCTTAACTTTTGGTTGAATGCACAAACAAAGAGAGAGAGAACAATAGAGCATGGTGAACACAGCAGACAGCGAGAAAGCGAGCGAGAAGAACCAGTTACAAAGACCACATAGATACAGGTCTAATGCACAGCATATTCTTCTTAGCATAAATTGTGGCAGGAAATACTAGTAATTGAAATATTAGTATTAACAAACCAATGTTTTATATTTCGTTTTATTTAAAATATATTAAAGTAATATTAATTATAACATAAGATTACTATCAAGAGTAAGTCATTTAAAGCAAGACACGATACATGTCACATGTTCATTAGGGACTGATCTCTATAAAGGTCTGATCCTCAAATCGAACCTGGCGTAAACACTTTAGATTAAAAAAAAAAAAAATTGGTGCACTTTTGTGTAATCGTCAGCTGAAAAGTAACAAGTCTCTATTTAAAATGTAGTCAGTAAAAGCACAGTTTCTTCATCAAAAATGTAGTCAGTAGAAGTAAAAAGTATCACATATGGAAATTATCTAAGTAAAGTACAGAAACAAATACTTAAGTACAGCAACATGTTCTTGCCACCTCTGGGTTTGGTGGAGATGTTGAGAGCCTGGTATAGTGAATTCCATTGCAGCAACTCTGTCAGATTTTATTGTCAATAAGATGGAATGCTATGCCGAAAATCCTGTCAAAAACCCGTTTCTAAAATTAAAGGTTGCATAGATTGAAACTGGGTGGAGCTGCAGCTTTAAAATATCTGCAATGAACTGCTGCAACACGTTATATATCCAAAGAAGAACATCTAGAAGACAGCAGGTAAGGTAAGATAAGGCACCTCTCTCTCTCTCTCTCTCTCTCTCTCTCTCTCTCTATGTGTGTGTGTGTGTGTGTGTATAAGATGATACAGTGGTCGTAGAAATTATTAAGCCAATAGATGCCATGTATTATAGTCGTCCCTGTCCAAAAAAACAGGTTTGAGCCTATCTGGCTGAAAAGTTGTGAGAATTAGACGTATTTTTTAACTCTATGCCCAGCCAGATTCAGCAGATTTTGAAAAAAATTAATGACTTCATACTAAATACAATATTATTGTATTGCAATGCCAATGTATACAATAGCAAATTATTCTGATTAGCTTGGTTATCATTATTATTATTATTTTTAAATGAAGAATGTAATTAAGATATTGAATTTCACTTTTCTCGTAAAAATGTCATTCTTGTAAAAAATACACCTGCTGTCAGAAAGAATACATCCAAATAAAGAAATGTCATGTTTTTAACTGTATTTCGAATATAGAAATATAAAGTTAATATACCTAGAAATGGTGAAGGTGAGGCGGTAGCTTCTTTCAGTTTTCAGGTTTCAGTTTCTAATCTGACGTGTGTTTCAATGACAGCGGAATACCATGCAATCCTCTCTGACAGTTACAGTGGTTCTGTGTTTCAGGGGAAATAGCTAGAAATGGAGAGCCAGTTGAATGACGATTATGTTTACCTGCAGTCCTTTGAGTTGTTTTTAGAGAATTCCACGGAACACCAGAGCATTAAGAATTTCATCCATACAACGCTCCCAGACATCTTGGCCAGGTACACACTCACTGCAACTGTGTATACATAGAAACGCACAGACACACACAAGCATCTCTATTAATGTATTATCCCTATTAATATACAGTACAACAAAACTAGCACACTTTATAAAGTGCTGATGAAAACATTATTACAAACATGATGCTAGAGTGACAGGTCCAGTCAATATATATATATATATATATATATATATATATATATATATATATATATATATATATATACTGTATATTGTATGAATAGACTCCCACTCAAATGTTTGAGCTCCATGGTCGTTCCTGATTTTTATTTCTTTTTACACTGTAAAAAAAAAATGCTAAAGGCTTTATCCAAAATATGCAATAGTCTCCTTTGAACAGTTGATATTGAGATGTATCTGCTACTATGATCTGTAAAGATTCATTGCTGTTTGTTAATTGGTGATCTCTGAGGCCGGTAACTCTAAAATAACTTAGATTAACTTCACTATTAACTTTTCCTCTGCAGCAGAGGTAAGTTTTGGTCTTTGCCTTTCTGAGAAAGTCTTCATGAGAGACAGTTTCATCATGGTGCTTGATGGGTTTTCTAAATGCACTTGACACAATACTGTTCTTGCAAGAACTGTTCCAGAATGGCTGACCTTCTCACATTATGACTATCCCTATTACACTTTATGTTGATTATTATACGTTTCACAAAGAAATAACAACAGTACTGTTCAAAAGAATTGTGCTTCCCTAAACCCCCTAGCACACACCCTCACACACACCCTACCCATTTTTTTTTTTTTTTTTCAGATTTTGCTCCCAAAGAGTCAGACTTCTTTGTATTATTAATGTGGTCTTGATATATACAGTACATGTCCAGGCTTCCTGAAGGACCGTTTGGGTCTAATTCATGGCAAGATTCTCTCTCTCAATTTCAGTCCCCATAACTGAGCAGTTTGGGTGGAATGTTTATTGTTTGTTAGGGTTAGGGTTAGGGTTAGTGACATATGAATTATTCAAGCATGAAAAAATATCTAATTTAAGGCATGAACCAGTACGAATCAGGTGCAGGTGATGACAGATGATCAGGCCGGTGATTACTATGCTGAGTGGTTGGAACAGACGGGAGGAGAACTTAGGTTGCTGCTGGTTACATAAACAACCAATTTTTCTTTAGTTACTTTGCAGCCTGTAAAACAGTAAAACATTTTCCCATTTCTCTCATTTAACCCACTTAATTTCATTTAATAGCAATAAACTGAGGGCTTAAGAGATTTGAACAGTACCGTGTGCTGTTGCAGTAATACCTTATAGTATGGAATTATGAGAACTAATACACTTTATTCCACATTTGTACTATGATTACTATAATTACTAAAATTACACACTGTTTACTCTCACTATATCTGCCTTCTACAGGCTCGGAGCAGGAGAACCCACTCTGAATGTGATGGGAGTGGGAAGTGGATCAGGTACAGATCTCTTTATAAGTCCATGCTGTTATAATTCTATATGTGTATCTGCATTAACTGTATTAAAAGCTGGTATCTTACTTTAGGTGAGATCGATCTGGAAATTCTCAAATTGCTGCATGAAAAGCATCCGGACGCCAAAGTGGAGAATGAGGTGGTGGAGCCCAGCAATGCCATGCTTAACAAATATAGAGGTAAAGAAAAAAAAGGGGTGGGGGGGGGGAGTTTTATTGTACTTTAACTAGGATATATATATATATATATAATGCCATTGTAGCATGAGAAATTTCAATATAATCAAATCAAGTTAGTATTTACTATAAACTAAATTTAAGACTATTTGCACTCATTTTTAGTTTTTAATTTTCGTAATGGCAGTTCATTTTATTTTAAGAATAATAAATAGAAAAACACACAAAAAAAATGTACAAATGGTAAGAAATAGGCTTTATGAACTTGTAATGACAGCATAATTATAGAAATTTCGGAATGTACTCATGCAGGTAAGTTTTCTTCTAGGGTTGTTATCTGAGACACCAGCCCTTAAAGATGTCGCCTTCACATGGAATAAAATGACTGCAACTGAGTTCGAGGACGAATGGAAGAAAAGAAACTCTGATAAAAAGATGCACTTAATTAGCATGATTCAGGTTTGTATAAATAGCTGTGTATCGCTTTGTGACATTTTCTTTTTGTTCCTAATCAACTTCATGTCTTATTGGAAATCTGGTTCTAGATATGGATGGCTTTCTCTTTTGTTTCCACTTTTTTTTGTGTGTCAACTAAAGAAAGATGCTAGCCAATCACAGGGATATACAGTAGTGTCCGAGCATATGCCAGTTGCTAAGTGGTCAACAGAAGAACATCAAGATTAAAGTTATTTACTGTTTTTCATAGATGCTGTACTATGTGAAGGATCCAGAGGCCACAATTTCCTTCTACCGGAGTTTACTGCACACACATGGCAAAATCCTTGTCATTCTGGTCACAGGTAAGCACACACTCACTTACTTTATCCTAACACACACTGGAGGGGAATTCCCAAATGTGACAATTGCTAACACATAACTCACCCCCCTGCAGGAGAAAGTGCATGGGGCAGATTAATGTATACCTACAAAGATCAGCTGGCCCAGGAAGGAACTACCCTGCATGTTTCGACTACCGAAGTCAAGAGTTATCTGGATTCCAAAAAAATTCCCTACCAAAGCTACAAGTTCAAATCCCTGTTGGACATCACGGAGTGTTTCACACCAGAAGATAAAAAAGGAGAGGAAATACTGGACCTCCTGACTGAGGTGATTGACTTCAGTAAGACCGCTCCTCCAGAGCTCAAGGATGGAGTGGTGGAGTTTCTTAAAAATCCAATCAACAATCTAAAAGTGAATGGCAAGATCCTGTTCGATTGTAGCATGGAGGCCTTGCTGATTGACGCATAGGTCAGGAACTTTCAGATGCACCGTGCAGAGAAGCACCTGTCCAACTGCCAGAAAAACTATGAGGAATAAGAAAAACAAATAGTTAAGTGTAAATAATTCAGACTTTAGACTGTCTGACAATGTGACATATCATGTGACATATACTCTACTAATCTGCTGGAATCGATAAGATGTGCAAAATGTAAAGTAGGAACAGTACTGTGTATAAATACAAACATTAAAATATATATATATATATATATTATATATATATACACATGAATAAATAAATGAATGGATACACGTGTCATGATGCGGGTGGTATTGCAAGTTATTAATGTGGGCTTTAAAGGGCGGGCATAGACGCAGAGTGTTTTCAAACAAAAAGAGTCTTTTATTTTAAACAAAACAAACAATACTCCAAAAACTAAACAAACAAAACACAAACTCTGAACACACGCTCCTTTAGGCTTACACAGGTTTAGAGCTTACATAGAACCACAGACTAAACCAGAGGCAGCGGGAGACACCAGCGGCAGCGGGAGACACACTGAACAAGACTTACATTGAACAAATGACAAACTTAAAGATACACTTAACTAAACACAACACAGAAAACAAAACAAAACCAAACTTAAACAAAACCAAACCAAAAAGAAATGCCCACTAGACATCAACCACCCCACCCTGTTTCACAGAACTAATAGCTTTTTATAACCAATCTAATGAGCTACCTCGGTTCAGGTGAGCTCCGTCATCACCTGACCGAGGTGCCTTCTGGGAAACTGAGTCTACAAACAGAACTACACAAACTAAAAATATTCATGTACACAGTGCTCTCTAGGGATGGTCCCTTACAACACTTATTCTACAGGAATATCTTTACCATATGTTTATATTCCCTGCATTCTTTTGTGATGATACCAAATATTAATAATTGAAAAAAAAAAGATCAAATGAGTTGATCAAAATATACTATAATAAAATCTATTTATTTTACACCGACAATTAACATGTAGTGTTATATAATATGTAATGTGTAAATGCGTCAACTTTTTCAATAATTTAAATTCAGTCATTTGCATACTTTAGAACTTATAATAAGATTTCAATTAAAAGAAAATTTTAACATCTAAAAAGCAGAGACCTGCTCGACCAGCCTGGGGCACAAATGCTGTAAGAAAGCATGCGTGATAAAGTACTGTAAAGTAATGTAATACATTTTCTGGTCATTTATTCAGCAAAATCCAATCTACAGGTTACCAAGCTGAGCCGTTAATGTGTTTTAAATGTGACAACCTGTGTGTTGTACAGTATATTAATGTTACATACATATATTAATATGATATACAACTTTCTAGTGTCGAAATTTAGCCCTTGCCAAATCATTCAGATTAACTCATTAAATGAATACAAATACTGTACATTAAAAAAAAAGTCTTTCTTCTGAGCAAAGATGATTCTCGGTTACTGATGTAGTTTCCATTGACAGGGTTCAAGTTGTGTGTTATATTAGGTGTTTGTTGATTAATTTTTCTGTTGCGAAGCATTAAGAACCAAACAGTAGTCAGGCCACAGGACACTTCCATTTATAGTTATTTACATTTAGACATTTGGCAGATGCTCCTATCCAGAGCAACTTACAAAAGTGCTTAAGTTTCCATCATTGGATAGATCCTTACACAGGGTTACTACCGTAGTTTGCTAACTAAGTACCATCAGCCAGATCCTGTAGGTAAGGGTTTTTTTATGGGGGGGGGGGTGGGGGGAACCCAATTACTGAAGAAACAGATAAGTCATCATTTAAAGATTCACATAGACTCAGTACTATCAGGAAGTTCATTCCACCACATACAGTAGGTGTCAGAACAGAAAAGACTCAACAGTAGATGCATGTCTTCCTTTATGTCTGAGATTTGAGCTGAGAGGTAAATGGGTGCTGGGCCATTTTTTGGCTTTGTAGGCAAGCATCATAGTTTTTAATTTCATGTGGGCAGCAACAGGAAGGGAGTGGAGAGGTGGGCAGGTGTGGAAGAAATTTGGAAGGTTAAAAATGAGACGAGCTGCTGCATTTGCCAGTGGTGGTTCAATTGGTTATGGCTGTGGCCCCAGCACTGCCAAAATGCCACTGTTGAGCCCTTGAGCAAGGCCGTTAACCCTATCTGCTTCAGGGGCTCTGTATCCTGGCTGACCCTACACTCTGACATGAGCTGGGATATGGGAAAAGAAATTTCACTGTGCTACGAGTACATACAGTACACGTGACAAGTAATTTAAAAAAATCTAGCAATTCAGGATCACCTGCAGAGGACAAATGGCAGACCTTTCATGGGTGAGTTGCAAAAGTCCAGTATTTAAATAACAAATGAACAAGCACCTGAGTAGAGAATGGGCGAATTCTTCTGATTTATTGCGGGTGGCTTTTGTAAAAAAGAGATATCCACAAGAGCGAGTAAAGTTAGCAATGTATGGGGAAAATACTGTCCATACAGTAGTTACCCCAAGATTGCGGTCAGCTGAAAGAGTAATCTGATTGTTGTAAAGGAAAATCTTGTCCAAGGGATAAATCACCAGGAATGAATAGCAGTTCGGTTTTACTGAGATTTAACTATAGTTGATGATCTGTCTTCCAGATGACATGCTGAGATGCTGGTGGAAACCTGAATGTCTGAGAGAGTAACAACAAGGGTATAACAAGGGTATGAGAAGCCATGCGATGATATGACCTTACCAAGACACTGGGTATAGAGGGTGAAAAGGAAAGGACCAAGTACCGAGCTCTGTGGGACACCAGTAGAGTGTCTGCGCATGGCAGATATGAATCCCCTCCATGTCATCTCATACCTGTGATCTAGGTAGGAAGCAAACCATTGCCATGTCGTGCCACAGATTCCAAAGCTTGTAAGAATAGCTAAGAGAATCTTGTGGTTCACTGTGTCAAATGTAGCTAAGAGGTCCAGAAGGATGAGGACACTGTCAAGTTTAGCTGATCTAGCAGTGTGGAGCTTCTCAATGACAGAATGGCAGTCTCTGTGGAATGTGACACTTTGAATTTGGATCGATTGGGATCATTGAGGTTGTTAGGCAAAAGGTAAAAAGACATTTGGTTGCAAATAGTCTTTTCAAGAATAAAAGAAAAAAGTGCTGCTGGATCCAGGCATTAAACAGTATTCCAGAAAACATGTTACAGAAAATATCGATAAGCCAGAAAAGAAAGATAAATTTTCAGACGAAACAAAGAAAGTTTCTGGATTTTGCATGCAAGAAAAAAGAAGTAGGTGTAATGACGCAGGTCACGCGAGGGGCAGAGCCGCACATAAGCTGTTCAGAATGGGCAGATCCACAGACTGCTACCACATGGAGTTCTGAACAGGCAAAGGCACGGCCCTTTATACATACAGTTGCCAGGCAATTAGGCACCTGGCAGCGTTGATATAAAGGGTCCTGTAAAACAAATCAGCTATTCTCCTAACAAAAAATGCACAAATTGTACCTGAAACTATATTTTAAGCAAAGGGTCATTAATCAATTCATGTCCATTTACTGCTTTTTACAATATTTTTTTCATGTAGAAAGCTTTTTGAAGACATCCATTCTCTACAGTAGTTATTTACATTTTCCTAAGACTCTTGCACTGTAACTACATGGGTCGCGCGAGGGGTAGCACTGCGCATAAACTGTTCAGAACGAGCAGATCTGCAGGTTGCTACGACTCAGAGTTCTGAACAGGCAAAGGCACGGCCATTTATACACGCGGTTGGCAGGCAATGCCACCGTCAGGCAATCAGCCTGAACGAGCCGTGCCTGAAGGCATTGTCTATTTGGGCCCTGATACCAACGAACTTCGCGCGATCATTTACTGTAGGTAGCATCGGTAAGGTATCAGAACCAAAGACAAAGAAAAGAAAGAATAAAAATATAAAATAACTCCTTATATTGTTTCTGGATATTGCATGCAGGAGACAAAATTTCTAAATGTTGAACCAAAATAGTGGAATATGCATGCTTATGATTTAACAACCAAGACTTTGATACATACTTCAGATTTATTTCACAATTGCACAAGTGAATTGTTATTTACAGTACATAGCCTTGTTATATGATGTTGTAGTACCAGCCAGACCGGCTGATGTGGTCGCCATGGGCAAAATAGGGCAGGCATAAATGCAGAGGGGTTTTTAAACAGAAAGAGTCTTTATTTACAACACAAACTCAAACATTGAAACAAACCAACAAAGGAACCAAAACAACAAACTCAAACTAGGACTCAGGGCTACACACAGGCTAGGAGCCAATACAGGGAACTGAGCGCTGCCACAGGGAAACATGGAGCTGGAGCTAACTAAAGACACAAAAGGGGCCACGGACTAGAGACACGGACTAGTTAGTGGTTAGTTGGGTTAGTAGCTACCTGAAATATGGATGTAAGGAATGATGACCTAACCGGGTTAGTATCTAACTGGATTAGTGGCTAACCGGGTTAGTACTGACCTACGAGGGGACAACACAAGAGGCAAGGCACACATGAGGCTATTCCAAACTAGCAACTAACCTACTAGCAACCAGAACCACTAGCAGTCAATCCCACTAGAGGCTAGACTACTGGAGGCTAACCCTACTAGGGGCTAACCCTACTAGCAGCCAAGGCCTACTATCGGCTAACCCTGCTAGCGGCTAGGACTTCATGTGGCTACACACATCTAAACAGATAAGGGACACCACAGACAAAGATCTACACAAGAAGGCCAACATTGGGGATACACAGAACAGTACTTACACAGGAGGAGACACGGCCTAACTAAACACTGAACAAGGCAGCTCCATGAATCCATCTACACACAGAATATAAAGAATACCAAAAATAAAGGTTACAAAACAAACCAAAATATAAACTTAAAGAAACTAAATCAAACAAAAAGAATGCCTACTTGACAAGGATAATGCTCAACCCAGTTTCCCAGAACAAACTGCTATTTATAAGCTGTTTAATGTGCCACCTAGGTTCAGGTGAGCCCTCTCATCACCTGGCCGAGGTGCCTTCTGGGAAACTGAGTCGACCAACAAGAACTACAAAACATACAAAAACAAACAGTGCCCTCTAGTGGTGGTTCCTAACAGTAAAAGTTATCTTATTCTGTTAAATCTGTCAAATCGTCAGATCTTGCCAGATGACTCTCTCAATAGCTTTCTCTTTGGAGAGCAATGACTTGAGATGTTTAATTTATAATAGGTATGTCCCTTAACACATTACTGCAGTATTAATCACAATTCATTTTTATTAATTATTTATATTAATTTGTGCATATATGACTATTTTTCCATGGTCAAAAGTTTTGAGAATGACCCAAATATTAATTCCAGAGAAGAAAAGGTGAGCACAACCACCAGTCCTGCCAATAGTCATCTTGTGACCATTCATGTGTGGGGTGGCTTCTCAGCCAAGGGAATAGGCTCACTCTCAATTTTTCCTAAAAACACAGCCATGAATAAAGAAAGGTATAAAAACACCCACAGAGAGCGACTTCTCCCAACCATCCAAGGACAGTTTGGTGATGCCTTTTCCAGCATGATGGAGCACCTTGCCATAAGGCAAAAATGATAACTGAGTGGCTTGGGGAACAAAACCTAGAAAAGGAAACTCTCCAGGCCTACAAACCCAAAATTCTGACCAACTCCAAGCATTGATAATGTCATTTGAAAAGGAGCAAGGGTGAAGTTTATTGTCTTCAGTGGATCTCTGAGACAGGACAGCCATACTCCAGTCTCAGATGCATCTAAACTGGAGGGAGGGGTCAGGAAAGATGAGGATGGATGCTGTGGTGAAACAATGCTTGAGTTCCTTGAAGACTTTATCTGCCAGGGAGTTCTATGCTATAGACTTTGAATAAAGCAATGATAAAAACTGGCGAACTGCAGGAAAAGTTCACGTCTTGATGATGGTAATGTCCAGTAAGTGAAATCAGAGGAAGAACGTAGCTGTTCATAATTGTGATCTCATTCACCCCTCTGTAATCAATAAAGGGTCTGAGGGATTTATCTTTTTTCTACAAAAAAAACCCTGTCCCCATTGGTGAAGATGATGGATCTTGTTAATGTACTGTTCCATGGCCTCTCTCAGGACGAGTAGAATCACCCCTTGGGTGGAGAGGTGCCGGGGAGGAAGTCATAAGGGCAGTCATAGGGAAGGTGAGGTGATAAGGAGGCAGCCGGTGACTTGCTGAACATCTGCTGTAGGTTGTGATAATCAGTGGGCATCTTGGTTAGGACGGGAATCTCCTCTCATGGCGTGAACGAGGCCTGGCCCATGGAGGTGGAGTGTAGACATGAAGAGAGGTAGATTTGGCCCAGAACAATGGGTGCATGGGAATTTTGAACGGTTAAGAATTTGATGGTGTCAATGTGGTGGTTGCCTAAAAACTGCAGGGTAATGGGGGTGGTGCACTGAGTAAGGAGTAAGTCTGCTGCAATCAAGGCTCTGAACAATAAAAGGTTGATGCAGAGATGTGAGAGGAATCTTGAAATTAGGCAGTAGAGGAAGTGATTTAATTCTGGTCAGCCCCGGAGTCGACTAAGGCCTGAGTGACATAGGATCACCATGGGTTAAGGTCACAGAGAAACAAGATCGCTGGTCGGGGGAAGAACTAGATGTGGGGCTCCCCTGCATCCCCAGAACTACTGGCCTTTTAGTGGGATGGATTGCACTACATGGCCTGTCTGACTGCAGTAGAAGCAGACGCCATGATCTCTGCAGCGCTGATGCTCCTTTAACGAAATGCGCGTGCGGCCTATCTGCATAGGTTCGGGGGGTGGTGACACGGCTAACGCTCATTTTGTCGAATCTGCTTGGGCATTAATGCGGGTGGCTAGGTCAATCTATGGCATAGACAGACAGAATAAACTCTCTGGGGTAGCTGAAGCATTTGGCTTGCAATGACATGTGTGATGCATAATGATTCCCTTATGGGAATGTGGAAGCACAGAGAGTCAGCGTGAGAGAGGCGTACCCCCAGATGAAAACCGGCACTGTGCAGTATGGGAATGCGGAAGCATGGAGAGCCAACGCGGGAAGCGAGAACTCCATGATGGAAGCTGATTAGTGAATGAGAGGGGTGATCGAAGCTTGTAGTCGATAATAGATCAGAGGTGGGTAACATGAAAATCTGTGAATGCAAGAGTCCGAGACAAAGGAACAAATGCATGGTCAGTGAATCGAAACATGGTTGAGATCAGGCAGGCAGAGACTAGAAGAAAACGCTGAATTGGGCTAATACGGCACACAGTAATCTGGCAAAGAATTGTTGTTGAAAGCAATGATGAACCGTTGTTTAAATAGGCAGGAGAGACTATCAGTGATAGTGCACAGGTGAGAGAGGAGAGCGAGACGGTGAGATGCAAGAAATGGTTAGGAACATGGAACAGTGACCAAGTGATCATGTGGCTTGGCATGTTGTGACAGGCAAAGAGTTCTGCTTCATAGAAAGACAGACAGACATGAAAATGGGCTTCAACCTAAAATAATAATATCACTGATTACTTTAAAGCTGATCAGTTTGTTTTTAGCTTTAATCTTTTACCTATTTCTAAAAACTCCTTTTCCATCAATGATGGGTAATAACTCTAGTATTTTATACTTTCACTCATGCCTTGTACATGTACATGTAATGTGATCTAAGTGTGTAGTGGATCAAGTCTATGTAGTATTATTCCATACATTACATACATTATTCCATAATCTGCATTATCTGTATTAAAAGCTTGTATCTTTCTTTAGGTGAGTTTGATCTGAAAATTCTCAAAGTGGCGCATGAAAAGCATCTGGATGAAGTGGTGGATCCCAGAAGCACTGTGCTTAACTTTGTGGTACCTGTAAAGATGAAAAAAATGTTGTCCTTTAGTTAGGGTGGACAGTGCAAAAAAAAATATTTTAGCCAATTACTGTAAAATATCTACAATATCATTGAAGATGGATTCCCTGTTGAGGTCTTTTTTCTAATGTCAACTCAGGGAGTTTTTCCGTCCAACAGTTGCCTTCGCTTGCTTATAAAACTTTTTTTTTACGTTATTTCTCTAAAACTTTAATTCAATTTTTATTATTATTATTATTATTATTATTATTATTATTATATATTTTTTATTCTGATGACAAGGTCTGCTCTTGCGTGGTGGATCCAGATGCAGAGAACATGTTGGAAAATGCTTTGTGGTGATGAGAAGTGGGTTGTATAGCAGAGGTGCAGCATGAGCTCTGTGGAGAAAATGTGGAAGAGAAAGGTTGGTGCATGCAGAATGAAGAATAAATTGTGGTGGTAAACATACACGGTTCAAAGCCATTAAGTCAAACATCGTCCATGATCCAGATTTATGGTTGAGAAACAAGGTCGGGGTAGATACCCAGAAATCCAAATAAATGAATGTCTGAAATGAGAAATGTGAGCGTGATTCATTAAACAAAGGGTAGGTCAAGATCTGAAATGTGAAGCAGGTAAATCGCTTGAAAATTGGGCATGAAAGTACACAATATTCTGTCAGAGAATAGTTGTTTGGGGATTGTTATATGTGTAGAGCATATGGAGTGATAAATGAAGATGAGGAGCATGAAAAGGCAAAGAGGAAGTAATGGAGTGTGGAGCGAATTCAAAGGTGATCATGACTTGTCTTGAGAGGTGATGCAGCACCCCGCCCATGAGTGGCTCCTGGTGTTCTTGTGGGAGACGCAGAATGGTCCAGGATATATCTGGCTGGGACCCAGCTTCTGTCCTCAGTTTCGTTGCCTTCCCAGTCCTCAAGGTAGGTAGGCTGCATATTCCACCCAGGGGAGTAAGTGGCACCAACAAGTGGCATCCCGGGGGATGAAGTGAGCAGATTTGGCAAAATGGTCGACAATTGTGAATATGCACGTATTATTGTTAGAAGAAGGTATCCTAGTGATGAAATCTAGGGTGCTATGGGGGACAGGGAGGGGTTTGAGTAAACCTTCAGGTGGATGGTTGGGAATCTTATTCCTGGTGCATATGTTGCATGAAGCCACAAAGTTCTTGACATCTTCTGTGATGGAAGATCACGAGAAGCATTGCTGTAGGGATGCCTGGAGAGAGTGCAGGTTGCCCCTAGGTGGTAACATTGAGTTGTGGCCCCAATCTAATACTAGAGGACAAACTGCGGTTGGGACGAAGAGCTTTCCGAGGTGAATGGTACTAGGACCCAGCTCGTGTTCCACTGATTGAAGGACTTGGCCTTCCACTTCTAGTTCAGTGATGGCCACAACACATTGGAGTGGTAGAATTGTCTCTGAAGTTGGTGTGTGGAGAGGGGTGCACACCACTCTCTCACCTTGTCAAGACGTGAGTCTCTTAGCCGACTTGAGATATTCAAGTTTTCGGTTTTTATATTTGGTTTTCGAAGATTCCACCGAAAAGAGCCTTAGTAAACCTTTAGTTTCTAATGAAACGTCTGTAGAGGGCCGGGAAGTGTTAAAACTCACATTTGGATCATCAATTGTCCAATCAGTCACCACCTTAATCTTGGATGGGTCCTTATGACTTTCTGACAGGGAGATAAGGTAGCCCCCAAAACAGGTGAAATGGTTGGCTGAGTGGGTGAGATGGGATCCTGAGATGGCTGATTGTGGATGCTGGAATTTGGTTTTGGTCGGCTCTAGACTCTACTGATAGAATCTAGGGCATCCATGGCTTGGGGCTGATTATCGTAGGTCAAGGTCACCGGAAACAATTGTTGAAGATCTGGGAGAGGGTTGACTATAGGGCCCCCCTTATTCTATATTACCTGGGCTTTTACTGGGCAGTCTCATACCAGATGGCACTCTTGACTCACAGTCGAACCTGTCATCATGATGGCGCTGGAGCTCTTTTAGGGAAATGCACATGTGACCAATTTGCATGGGTTTGGAAGGTGTTTTAAAGGGAGGTGTGTTGAAGTTTGTAGTAGAGGTTTGAGCAGAAGCTGGAGTTTTAAGCTGATGGATTTTGTTGTGCTGATACCTTTTGCGGGTGTATATGCATATAGCCATGTCCATGATTTCTTGGAGGGCGGAGAGAGGCTCTCGAGCCGCTAGTTCGTCTATGATGGGATCAGAGAGTCTGTGGAGGAAAGCGTCAAACAGAGCCAAATAATCCCAGCCACAAGAAGGAGCCACAGTGCTGAAATCAATAGCATAGTCGTGCACGGAGCAGGATCCTTGGTCTTCATTAGCTGTTAATAGAAAGCAGCTGTGCTTCATAAGAGAACATTCTTATGGAGATTTCATAGAAGAGCTGTTGCAGAGTGTAAAGACACTTAATAAAAACTTTGTTGCAGATTACCTGTTTTTCTGGATTTTCACCAACATCAGGTATAATAATATAAATTAATATAGTTTATAGTTTAAGTGCAATAGTTCAATATCTGAGGATCATTGATCATTGACCTATTTATTC
Source organism: Clarias fuscus (assembly GCA_030347435.1). Taxonomy (NCBI): domain Eukaryota; kingdom Metazoa; phylum Chordata; class Actinopteri; order Siluriformes; family Clariidae; genus Clarias; species Clarias fuscus. The sequence goes on along the minus strand of CM059223.1, from coordinate 3,714,251 downwards.
TTGTATTATTGAATATTTGTTCTATTTAATTTTCTTTATCATTGACTGGGATTTTCTGTACAAAACATCCCAATGTACTCATACTGCCAGTAAATGTACAAATGGCAAATACATCTTGAATATTGATTAATATAGTGTATAACAAATACTACACTATACTACTGTCACGGGTTACCGCACAACCACTACGTGGACTGCGCAGCTGCGCGCACCAAGCGGATGAAGTTCAAGTTCACGGCCACCGGCAAGCCACAGGAAAAAGGGGCGGGGCCATGTAATCAGACACAGCCGGCTTCCTATTTCCACTTACCGTCTGGAGGAGTACGGGAGAATATAAAAGGAGACCAGAAAACCAGTTCGGTGAGTGGGATGTTGAAAGAATACAACTTAATGTTGTTATCTTCATTGTCTGCGGATTCTGAGAGTGCCGGAGAACCCACTCCCAGGAAATCTTCACTGTGGAAGACTTCCTTCCGCAGCCCGGCAGCCACCTTCGCCTCTCCTCCTTACTCTTCCGGGGGCTCTTATGGCTTATTAGCTTTATTCCTCTGTTGTTGCCACAGCTCTTTATTCCTCTCACTTGCCAAAGATCTTGTTGAATAGACTAGTCAGAAACTCTACTGCCACATTTCCTAAGCACTTCCATACCTCCACAGGTATGTCATCAGGACGAACTGCTATTCCACTTTTCATCCTCTTCAATTTCTTCCTCACCTCACTCTTACTGATTTTTGCTACTTTTACAACTCTTCAAAGTACTCCTTCCAAAGATCTTCCTATCACCATCCTGGCACCCGTCCATACCCGTTCATTCCCGTCCCTATATTTAATCCCTCTAACCTGTTGCACATCCTTTCCACCTCTATCTCTTTGCCTCGCTAACCTGTACAGATCCATCCCTCCCTCCTTAGAGTCCAACCTAGCATACAGGTCCTCATATGCTCTTTGTTTGGCCTTTGCCACATCTACCTTCACCTTACACTGCATCTCCCTGTACTCCTGTCTTCTCTCTTCAGTCCTCTCAGTGTCCCAATTCATCTTAGCTAACCTCTTTCGCTGTATAGACCCCTGGAATTCCTCCTTCAAACACCAAGTCTCCTTGTCTATACTTTTCCCTTTCCTGTTGATACACCAAGTACCCTCCAACCTTTCTCCCTGATCACCTTAGCTGTAGCTGTCCAGTCAAAAAGACTTCCTGACCATGCAGAACCTGTCTCAAGTACTCCCTGAAAACTACACAACATTATCCTTTTTCAACTTTTACCTCTTCACCTTCTTCACCACCAGAGTTATTTTACACACTACCATCCTGTGTTGTCTGGCTTTACTTTCCCCTACCAATACTTTGCCGTCACTGATCTCTTTCAGATTACAACATCGACACAAGATGTAGTCCACCTGAATGCCTACGCCTCCGCTTGTATACATCACCCTGTTCCTGCCTCTCTAGTATTCACTATTGCCATTTCCATCTTCTTTGGCATTTCTTCTTCTTTCCATAGTCTTTGTCCACCACCATCTGTCCTTCTGCATTCCTGTCCTTAAGACCAAACCTGCCCATCACATTCCCATCACCTCTGTTCCCTTCCCCAAAATGTTCATTAAAATCTGCTCCAGTCACCACTCTCTCACCTCTGGGAATGCTCTGCATTACTTCATATAACTCACTCCAGAATTTCTAACAACCACTAACAACGTTGCACATCACACCTTCAATTTCCAGCTTTAGACTTATCAACCTATCTGATACTCTTTTCACCTACAGAACATTCTTTACAAACTCCTCTTTCAGGATATCTCCTACTCCATTTCTTAAAACAACTTGAACACCTGTTCCTAAGCTTCTACCCTTGCTACCTTTCCACCTGGTCTCCTGGACACCCAGTATATCCACATTTCCTCTCTGTATAATGTCAACCAAATCTCTTGCCTTCCCTTTCATAGTCCCAACATTTAAAATCCCTACTGTCACTCCTAAACTCTTGACGTTCCTCTTTTTTCTCTCTGCCCATGAACATGCCTTCCTCCTCTCCTTCTTCAACCAAGAATTTCCACCAGCACCCTGTAGGTCAACAGCACTGTTGGCAGTCATTGTTAACACCAGCCACAACCGATTCGGTATGGGAGTCTTGATAATGACTTGCATGGTTGATTTGGCAAATGTTTTTACGTCTGATGCCCTCTGCATTTATCCTTAGACTTGGGACTGGCACAAGAAGACATTTGATTATGCTCCCTGTGGTTGCATTACACAATATTACACACTATGTTGAATAATACAGTAATGTAACCTCCCTGCAACTCACACTGCCCACAGCAAGCCAACATCTAGCTAGAAAATTAGGCCAATTACATTGATTTTTTTATTAATTATAAATTCTGTGTTCAGTTGTTAACTGATCGTCAAATCAAACCTGCCAAAAACACTTTAGATTTAAAAAATATTTTAAAAATGTAGTGCACTAGTCAATTTGTTTAGTTGGAAGAATTAAACTATGGCACAGCTGAGAGATTTACTGTTACTTAAATGAGATGACATTATGTTTGAAAAATCTTGTCAATCTGTTTGAAAAATCTTGTTTTCTAAATTAAAGGGTGCAGACATTGAAACTGGGTGGAGCCGCAGCGTTAAAAAAAATAGTAACATTCTGCAATGAACAAACTCCTACAACACAAAATAACAGGCAGAAGATAACAGGTAAAGTAAAATCTCTCTCTCTCTCTATGGTGTGTCTATGGATGATACAGTGAGAGCAGTAAGTCAACAGATGCCATGTATTATAATCATCCCTGTCCACAAAACAGGTTTCAGTCTATCTGGCTGAAGAGCTATGCTAATTAGAATCAGCTGGTTTAGTTACTAGATGAAACAAATATTTGGCTGGACTTCTATGTGTCCACTTCTGCACAAAAAAGACTAAAACTTGGGAATTCTCAATTCTTCTGTGACAAATGTCTGTATATCAGGGCTCTAAAACTACAGTCCTGGTGATCAGTTGAATGACGATTTCGTCTACCTGCAGTCCTTTAAGCTGTTTTTGAAGAATTCCACGGAACACCAGAGCATTAAGAATTTTATCCATATGACGCTCTCAGACATCATGGCTAGGTAAACACTCACTGAATCACAGACACACACACACACACACAAAAATCTCTATTACACACTCTCATGTCATCCATTAAGGAATTAATGGATGACATGCAATGGATGACATTCCACTAAGGAATTAGTACACTATAAAGAACTGGAAGTGTGTTAAAGTCTGCTAAAATTAGGGAGTGGATGTAATAATCAGCATCATAAAGAATGTAATAATAATCAGAGCCTTCAGCCGCTAATAACTAGACAAATAAAATTTGAATTTGAATTTGATTATACAAAATGATGTTGCGTATAGTAGGTTAATGCTCCATTGTGTGTACTGTAATGGGTTCGCCATTCGGAGGGGAGGATGCGAAGGCAGGCTCTGCCGGGGGTGAAGGTGCCGCTGGAGTTCGAGCAGTTCTTTTCCGCTCTTTCCTCATTGAGGAGATCAAAAAGGCGGCATTCCAGTATCTCCTTTAAAGTCTCTAGGGTTGCATAACATCGGCCCGCTCCCGTGCCACTCACTTAAAAACTTCAACGAGCGACTCTTTGCTGTGCTTCCGCTTGAAGCGCACGCCCATCATTTCTTCATATCTTCTCTCCAAAGTGTACACTGTACTCAAGACTACATTGAAAATCTTTTCAATGTAGTCTTAAGTAATAGTTCTACAGGTTTCCTAAAGGACCTTTTTGCTTGTCATTTTCAGTCCTGTCCCTGTAACTGAGCAGTTTCGGAGTAAGGTTTTTTGTTGTTAAGGCACACCGTGACCTATGAATCATTCAAAAACCATCTTAAGCCATGAACCAGTGAGAAACAGGTGCAGATGATAGCAGATGATCAGGCCAGTGATTAGTATACTGGTGGAAACAGACGAGTCGCTGATAAACAATCAATTTTTAAATCGGATCTTTGCAGACTTTCGCAATAAACATTTTTCCCCATTTCTGTAAATTAATTGAATTTAATATGAAGCAATTATTAACTCATGTCGTTAGCACAGTACACTGTGTGTTGTTGCACTAATACTTTGTGTCCTCTCCAGCATTTATACACCTTACTACAGTTTTGTTGTTGACTTTCAATGTATCTACGTTGTACAGGATCGGAGCAGGAGAACCCACTCTGAACGTGTTGTGAGTGGGAAGTGGATCAGGTAGATCGTCTCGGGTTAACCCTGTTCCCTGAACGAGATGCAGAGCTATCGGAGGAAATGCATATGGACGTAGTCTGGGCCACGTATGGGCCATCGTGCCCAGACCCAGGGGAGCTGGAAGACTTAGAAAGTAGTAAAGGGGACATTGTGGTGTTTCTTGCGGGGCAAAGAGGTCCACCTCTGCTACATGAAATCTCTCCCAGATTTGATTGACTTCTTCGGGGTGGAGTTTCCAATCCCCATGTGTCACAGTTTGTCTGGATAGTAAATCTGCTCCCACATTCGTATGCCCCGGAATGTAAATCGCCCTGAGGGACAGGAACTTGTCCTGTGCCCAGAGCAGGGGATTGGCCTTTGGATGAAATCCCTTGGCTTTTAGCCACAACTGAAACGACCTCATGTGCAGAAGGCCCAATGGTATCATCATGGATGCAGTTGCCATGAGACCTAGAACTCTTTGAAAGTAGTGAAAAGTTGCTTTCTGGCCTAGTTTGATCTCCTTTAGGGTATTGAGAATGGATTCGACACGCGCAGGAGACAGCTGTGCCCGCATTGCGGTCGAATCCCATGTGAGACCCGAATATGTCGTACGCAGAAGTAAAAAGTCGAGATGAGGTAGGACGACATCTCGATGTCGAAGTGTTAGCTCCTGTAAATGTGCGGGCTGACAAGGCTAGGCCGAATGGAAGGGCCCGATACTGGTAAGCTTTGAGAAAAAATCATATTGACTGTCAACATTTTGGAAACACTTTTTTGGAAACAGAAATAGCGACTGTAATAGCCTGACTCTCATTCTGGGAGGGGAACATGTTCTATGGCCCCTTTCCCCAGCAAAGTCTGTAATTCCTGACTCAACAGAGATGCTCGTTCCAGTTTCACGGAAGTGGAGACTGAAGGACGAAACACGAAGGACGATGAGCAAATTGAATCCTGTAGCCTCTCTCTACAGTGCTTTGTACCCAAGAAGACATGCATGTCAGTAGCTTCCACGCTGTCAGTTTCTCCGAAATTGGCAGAAATTTAGTCATTTCAGCTAGATGGGGGGGTATGTTAGATGTTCGGCATCCTGCAACGTGGCACGAGGCAACCCAACACCCAACACCTTGCTGGAGACCGCTGTTCCATGAAAAAAACAGTGGTGGTGGAGCTTGAACGCCGGCCTCCTGAGGGTGCGGAGAAGGAGACTTTATTCCGTGATGGAATTTTATGCACCCCTCCCCCAGCATAAGCGTCAGGACTTCTTCTTTGCGGAGATAATACTCCTCAAGTCCGGTCTCCTTGAGGTGGATTGCAAAGCGTGGCGAGCCCCACCCCAATCTCTACAAGGGGGTGCACGGATCGCCACACTCTCCTTCTGTGTCTCTCACGCCTCGTGGGCGGGACTGGGTCCCGACTGTTGAGCACGGCGGGGAAGAAACCTCACAAAGGCTTCATCATGAAGTTTCGTCCCTGAAACCTATTGATGACAGTACTAACGGCATCAACAAACAGGCCAGAAGTCGAGATGGGAGCATCAAGGAAGAACGTGCGATCCTTGTCCTTGATGCCCGTAAGATTAAGCCACAGATGTCTCTCTGTAGACACCATGGCAGCCATAGAGCGGCTCCGCGTAATTCTAAAAATGCCCTTTCACCGGTGCTCAAGTCATTCAGCAGGTCAGCCTGGTATGCCTGTAAAACCACCATGGCGTGCAAAGCAGCACCAGCCTGACCCGCTGCCTGACGAGCTTTCCCCACCAACAAAGATGTTAGTCTACACGGCTTGGTGGGCAATGTGGGCTTTTTCAGGTAGGATGATGTCCCAGGAAAGAGATGGCCCGCAAGCGTCTCTTCTATCTGGGGCATCATCATATAACCCCTCGTGTTTGCATCCACGACATTAGAATGAATCGATGTTGATGGCACAAAGACACGGGATGAATAAGGCTCATGCTCCGGCGAGAGAGCGAGAGAAAAGGACGATTCTGTCTCATGTGCTTCCGCCAGATCAGCACGCAAACCAGGAATGTGCCGCGGCTCCCGGTTTCATTTTAAAGAAGGCGAGCCGAGCGCGAAGGACTTTAATAGGGAGGAGATTGCAATGCTCACATCCTCCCTCAAGCCCGAGGATAGCGTGCTCTTCCCCCAAACATTTAAAACAGAAAGCGTGGAGATCGCCCTCTGCGAGATATCTTTCACACGAAGTCACACAGGGGCAGTGGTGGCTCAGAGGGCTAAGGCACTGCGTTACTGATCGGAAGATCGGCGGTTCGATTCCCAGCTCAGCCAGGTTGCCATTGTTGGGCTCTTGAGCAAGGCCCTTAACCCTAACTGCTCCAGGAGTGCTGTACCATGGCTGACCCTGCGCTCTGACCCCAGTTTACACTGGGATATGCAAAGAAGGAATTTCACTGTGCTGTAATGTATATGTGACAAAAATAAAGGCTTTACTTTACTTTTACACATCTCCTGTCTAACTCTGCCATCTTTTCTGGTGAGTAGTGTAACGCTTTCTATTTTAGTTTTATAAAGTGCTTGCACACACACACACACACAACGCGGTCCGAGGTGAGATCGAGCTGGAAATTCTCAAATTGCTGCAGGAAAAGCATCTGAATGCCAAGGTGGAGAATGCTTAACAAATATAGAGGTAAAGGAGGAAAAAAAAAATTCTTCTTGTCATTAGGGATTGAAGTATTAAATATTTATATTTATTTTATCTAAATTTATTAATCGCTATGTTGGGTTTAGAGCTTTCACTCAAATAGGATAGTGTTGGGTGTATGGTGTTGGGTATATGTTAGACTTGGATTGGGGTGATATTAGAGAATACTTCCAATACTATTCAATACCAAACCATACTATACAATACAATACAATTATATTTTATAATCCACCAAAATTATATTAGACCCAAAAAACAGATCAACAGAAGAACATCACGATTAACCTAATTTACTGTTTTTCATAGATGCTGTACCAAGTGAAGGATCCAGGGGCCACTGTTTCCTTCTACCGGAGTTTACTGCACAAAGATGGCAAAATCCTGTCATTCTGCTCACAAGTAAGCACAAACTCATTTACTTTATCCTAAAATAGGATAAACACAAGGGTGACCTTTGCTAACACACAACATCTCCCCCCGCAGGACAAAGTGCATGGGGCAGATTAATGTACAGTATGGCTATAAAGATCAGCTGGCTCAGGAAGGAGCTACCCTGCATGTTACGACTACAGATGTCAAGAGTTATCTAGATTCGAAAAAAATCCCCTTCCAAAGCTACAAGTTACATCACAGAGTGCTTCATACATCGACTTCAGTAAGACTGCTCCTCCAGAGCTGAAGGATGGAGTTGTGGAGTTTCTTAAAAAAACAATCAACAACCTAGACATGAACGCCAAGATCCTGTTCGATTGCAGCATGGAGGCCTTACTGATCGACGCATAGGTGACACATCATTTGTACTATGCTAAACTGGAGAGGTTGGAATGAATGAATAAATGAATTAATACATTGATGATTTTATTAAGTCATTGCCGCATACCTCAATTTTCAAATATTGTCACTGTTCCACAGGAATATCTTTACCACTATATGTTTGTATTCCCTGTACTCTTTCTTGATCATACCAAATATTGATTGAAAAAATTGAAGAACTCATTTTGAACTCATCTTTTTTTTTAAAGATGAGTTGGTCTAAATTAACTTTAACAAAATCCATTTATTTTATACCTACAAGTGAAGTACAACATTACAAGTGACATGTTTGTGCTGTATTTGAAATATAGTATGTAATGCGTCAACTTCTTCAATCATTTAAATTGCATACTTTACAACTTGTAATAAGAATCCGAGTAAAAGAAAATCTTAACACCTAAAAAGCAGGGGAGATTTTAGTGAGACCTGCATTCAGATGAACTTATTATAAAGAAATACAAATACTGTACATTAAGCAAAAAGTGATTCTTCTGGCAGAAATGATTCTCGGTTGCTGATGTAGTTCAGTAAGTTCACACTGCCAGGATTCCAGTTGTGTGTTATATTCGGTGTGTGTTGATCAGTCTTTCTTTTCGTCCAGTCGTCCCATTTTCGTGCGCATGTTGCGGAACATGAAGAACCAAACAGTAGTCAGGGCGCAGGTCACTTCCGCTACCCAAAATGCCGTGTCCCAGCTGTAGCGCTTGGCGATGGTGCTGAATGGCAGGCCGGCGAGAAATGCCCCGACTGATAGACACACAAACACACAAACAGTTACAGCACGTACAGTAGACAGACATATTGATCCATTCCAAAAGACATTCAGACAGTAATGACAGTACTGTGCAAAAGGCACCATGTGATTTTTTTTTTTTTTTTTGTACAAACTTTGTTATAGACTTTGTTAAAAATTATTTTTAATTCCATTTGTATTCCAGCAATATATATTTTACTGGGTAATATCTGTAGACCAGAAAAGAAAGCAACATGTTATATACTGTAAAAGAGCACTTTTCAGACGACAACAACAAAAACAACAACAACAACAAAAAAGCTTCTTCATTTTTTATGCATGAAAAAAGAAGCAGGTTCAGCTGTGGCTGGTTCTGCAAGACGTTTAATAAAACTAACAATTTCCTTACAAAACTGCACAAACTGTACTTTACTATAAGCAAAAGGTCGTCATACCAGCTACTAGAGATGGAGGAAAAAATTATTCAGTCACATATCAATGTTCATGTATCGCCACTTTGAGGCCAATAGATTTTTCAATTATTTATTTATTTATTTATTTATACATGTCTTAATTTGAGGTGGTCAAATACTGACAATTCATATTCTGACAATATGAAAAATTTGTCCACTGGACGCAAGATAAACAGTACCGTTTGCCATGAGCGCGACGATGGCATGCGATGTTCCGCAGAAGTTCGATGGTGCACTCTCGCTAGCGATCACTCCAAACAGTGCGATCGGGCCGTAGGACGAGAATCCGAAAGCAGCACCGAGAGTTAATATCCAGAGCTACGTGGAAGAAAAGACAGGAGTTTATTAAAAAAAAAAAAAAAAAAAAAGCTCTTTATAACCTGGCTGCTATGACTGAAGGGAGCGTGGCCTCTCATACAGCACCATATTGATTTCCGTACAATTCTACTGTGTATAATGTTGAATCGGTGGCTTCAATAGATTGCATCAAATATGATGTACAGGCTAAATAAGTAAGATTAAATGAGAGATAAAGTACCTCTTTCTCAGACAATCCAGTGAGGACAGAGACTGGATGAAGAGCAACAGCCCAGAGAGGAGCTTCCTGAAAGAAACAGATTAGGAGATACAGGATTAATTCATTAACATACAACATACAGAGATTTACGTAAATCACAAACAAGAAAAGACAGAGAGAGAGGGAATGAAATTCTATATATTATAGAAATTATATAAAATATAAAATAAACTGCAATGCAGACGCCATACTTCTGTGACATCCGGAGTGATGGTGACTCGGAAGAGATACATGGACACGGCCATGCCCGCCATCATGGTTATGAGAAGCGTATGCCGAGGGTTGCCATGTGTACCCAGTCCTTGCTGTTTAAACCACAATGAAACATTCTGATCAGTTTACGCTGTTGAGACGTTACAGATTGGGCTCTAGTAAAAAGAAAACACAAAAACAACACACACACACACACACACACACACACACACACACACACACACACACACCCTGGCAACAGCTTTGTCAGAGATGAAGCCTGCCGCGATGCTCCCCACAAAACCGCCGACCTCCAGGGCACTCATGTACGAACTGCCTACGAGAAAGAAGCGAGGGTATGACTTCATATCTGTTTATATTTAATAAGTCAAGGTTAATGAGAAATACAATCATGTGCAAATGTTAGTGCCCACTCTTTGGCACCCACCGTGAAAAAAAATGTTGTTTATATGTTCTATGTTGTCGTTGTTCATCTGAGGTTGTTCAGTATATTCACAATACTGATACTTGCTATGAGCAGATGATTTTTATTATGCTTTTACACAGAAAAAGATGGGGTACAAACTTTTACAGATGACTGAAAACCTTTTACTATGTAAATATTACTGTCCATTCGTGGCCAAAAGTTTTGAGAATTACATAAATATTGGAAATTGGAAAAGTTGCTGCTTAAGTTTTTATAATAGCAATTTGCATATACTCCAGAATGTTATGAAGAGTGATCAGATGAATTGCATAGTCCTTCTCTGCCATGAAAATTAACTTAATCCCGAAAAAAAAAAACTTTCCTCTGCATTTCATTGCTGTCTTTAAAGGACCTGCTGGAACTGGAAACTCCCCAGATCTTAATCCCATTGAGAACTTGTGGTCAATCCTCAAGAGGCGGGTGGACAAACAAAAACCCACTAAATCTGACAAACTCCAAGAAGTGATTATGAAAGAATGGGTTGCTATCAGTCAGGATTTGGCCCAGAAGTTGATTGAGAGCAGCCCAGTCGAAATGCAGAGGTCCTGAAAAAGAAGCGCCAACACTGCAAATACTGACTCTTTGCATAAATGTCACGTAATTGTCGATAAAAGCCTTTGAAACGTATGAAGTGCTTGTAATTATATTTCAGTACATCACAGAAACGACTGAAACAAAGATCTAAAAGCAGTTTAGCAGCAAACTTTGTGAAAACTATTTGTGTCATTCTCAAATCTTTTGGCCACGACTGTACATAGTTACTATATAACGTTGAAATGTGAATATTTCCTTATATACAATAGTTACTATACAGTCGTACTATGTGAATATTTCTGTACAGTATATAGTTGCTATATAAACACTACTATGTGAACAGTTAATGTTGAATTGTGGTTGTGAAATGTCATTGGAAATGTATTTTTTGGTCCAAGGTGCCTAAGGTTTGGTCCGTGGTGCTGCATCGTACCCATCATGACGGACTGGCCTTTCTCCTGCATGAGAAACAGCTGTCCCCAGTCTGTGCAGGCGATCTTCACACCGAACACCACCAGATAACCCAAAGACAACACCCACAGGTATGGAGAGAGCACAAACTCCTTAAATGTGCTCTCATCATTCGAGGCTTTAGAGACCAAAGAGAGACAGAGCGAGAAAACATTAAGGCAAGAAACGTTTTTTTTTTTTTTTAAACGAATGACTTTTATAAAATCAATAAACGTACATAGAAAGATCATATATTTTTTTATTATTAATATTATACGACATTTTACTTCATTAAAGAACAATAAGGTGAAGTTATCAGATTCCCACCTGTCTGCACTATTGTTAAAAGCTTATGATAGTTTTTTGTTGAATATTTATCGTTTCTCATAGTGATTTTTATTTTAACCTAAACTTTAACATTATTATATATTATTGATGAATAGTATATATTGATCGCCTATATTGTGTTTTATGTTGCATTGAGAATTTTTTTTTTTTTAAGTTAAAAAGAAATGCTAAAAAGTAAAAAAGATCAAAAAGTTCTGTCTATTCTTTCTTTCTGTGGTCTTTTTATATAGTACAACTTAAATATAACATAATAAAATAATATATATACTGTATATATATAAATAGATAGATAGATATATTTTTATTTAACAAAATCTGTAGTTGCAAAATAAAAAAAAAATAATAATAATGTGGCTTTTTCTAAATAAATAAATAAATAAATAAATAGATAGATAAATAAATGGACACAGTTATTTCCTGTTATAAAACTATTTCTATACAAATGCCATGGAGACAAATCTAACAAAGAGTCAGTTTATGGTTTTACATTTAGTACCAAACTTAAAACCATAAATAACGGTTTAAATAATTCAATAATTAAGCAGGATAACATGTAAGAGCATGACTGTAGAGTAAAGCAATACTAAGGAGACCTTACCTCCTTTCCTGCCTTTGCCCTTCTTGGTGCCAGGTTCGATGCTCGGCAGACCCACGTCTCTGGGCTCGTTCTTCACCAGCAGCAGACAGATAAAAGCGAAGGACATGCAGATCACCCCGGAGCCGCAGATGATGCTCCTCCAGCTGTAGTACGCAGCCAGCAGTGTGGTGATGATGGGACCCAAACTCCCAGCAAGGTTCATGCTGCAGCACAGAACGGCCCACCATGTGCCAAACTGGGACGGCTCGAACCACTGTGAAGGGAAACCACTGGAAGAATTTTATAGAGTCACTATGAATACTGGTATAACTACATATACTGAACAAAAATATAAACGCAACACTTGTTTTCGCTCCCATTTTTTATGAGATGAACTCAAAGATCTGAAACATTTTCTACATACATAAAATAACCATATCTCTCAAACATCTGTCAAAATCTGTGAGCACTTCTCCTTTGCCGAGATAATCCATCCCACCTCACAGGTGGTATATAAAAATATAGTGTATTAAAATTTACATATGTACATATACTATTTACATACTATTATTAACTATAGTTAATATACTATGTGAATAATACTGCTATATAGCCCTATTACGTGACTAGTACTGTATGCAGATTCTATATACACATTAAAAGATTTGCACACGTTTTTATGTACATATATTTCTTGTTTCTCAGCTGTGTGTGTGTGTGTGTGTGTGTGTGTGTGTGTCTGTGAATACCACTCTTTGTGACCCAAGACATTCTAGAAGCCTATTTATACGCTATCCTCACATACATACAGTGCTTTGCATAAGTATTTGCCCCCTGAATTTCTACACAGCATGTCATGGATGTACACAGAACAGCCCATACAATTAAAGTGGTGAAAATCTACATAGTCTTTACAAATAATAAAGATAAATGCTGTGGCTGCATATAGTATATGACATGTGATCTGTACATGTTCTAAACTACAACTTAAGCATATAAACAACTTATATGTGCTGACTCCGAACAACAGGTGGACGGTGACCTAGTGTAATGGCACACGTCCAGCGATAAGATCTAATTATGTCAAAGTGTCTTGAGCTGTGGAATAACACCATGGTTAAGTTCCCGGGTTCTGGTTCTGTCCAGACCGTACACTTAGTGAGAACCTCACCTTGCGTAGCACTTTGCCACACGGCGGCCAGCCAAATCCCTGCCCGAGGCCGTTCACAAACCAGAGGAAGGTGAAAGCCGTGACGGATGAGGACTGAGCGAAGAGAACGTTGATGCCCCCGACGATGAGGAGGCCGGAGGAGAAGAGCCAGCGGGCGCTGATCTGATCCGACAGCACCCCACTGATGAACTTACTGATGGCGTATGCCAGAGTCTGACTGCTCGTGATCAGACCTGAGACATCAAACAGCAAAAAATGTTAAAGCGAAATCACATGATCACCAGCACACCTTCTGACAAATCGATTGACAGAATTTGGAAGCTCCACGGCTACAACTAGAGTACCGAGACTCACCGAGTTCCTCCTTATCTAGCTCGATCTCCGCCATGACCGACGGCATCAGAAAGGAGAACGTCTTCCGGTTAAAGTAGTACAGCAAGTACCCCATAAACATTGAGGTGAAAATGACCGTGCGGTAATATCCGTACCCGGTAGCCCCCATGATTCCCACCGCTAAGATGAGGAATGATCTGAAAGAAAAAAATGCTGCAGAAGCCTTAAGAAAAAAAAGGAAGAAGAAGAGCTTTTGGTGAACAGGTCAGCTCAGAGAATCATCTCAGCTATTCCAAGAGAAGCAGGTAGAGTTAGGAAAAGAAACAGAAGTGACTTCAGCTTCTTTTGCTTGTTCTTATGCTCATCACAGACGGCTCATCTCTCTCTCTCTCTCTCTCTCTCTCTCCAAAGCGCCTAAAACAAACAAGACATCCACAAAGAAATAAGGGTTATCGTAGTATCAAAAGATCCAGTTCTACCCCATTCTTTGCAGATGTTGTAAAATCACACCTCAGTCAGTGAGAATCCGTGAGTTCAATTACTATTGAGGCTTGTAATGAATCATATTAATTGAATTTGTCCTTTGAAGCCACAGCGAAAACTGTTACTAGTCACTTAAACACGGCACCATCTGCACGTGCATGACTCTCGTCTGTAGCTCGAGTTACGGCTCGCTTTACACGTTCGGTGTATGGTCTGGTGAGTCAGACACTGCTACTTGATTCATCTGATTCAACTCTCAAAGCAGGCATTAAGGAGCGAGTATTTCAAAATGAAATGCTACGTATACAAAAGTCTGGCCTGAAGCAATGTATAAACAGATGTAAATTTGCATATTTAATAGCAATTAAAAAACAGAGAGAGAGAGAATTATTTGCAATAAATATAGTGCATAAAAGTTTTGGATCCCTGGAAGACCCATTTATCAATTTCTGGCAACCACCCGAAAACAGAAAACAGAGAGCTGCTGAACCACCAAAAAAAAAAAGTTTTTTCAAGAGATTTGCCTTAATTGTCAGTGCTGCACAAATACCTCATACTAGTCTGTCCTGTGTATTATATTGACCTGAAAATATGTTGTTGTTGTTTTTTTTCAATAATTAACACAGTTGTTTGTTTATTTATTAATATTTTGACCTATTATATTCAACAGCAGCATCAGTGACAACATGCGAAATAGAAATGGAATCGAACCTGGACCCTGGAGGGGTCGTGTACACTGGATCAGCCTCATCAGACACTAATTATTTAAATTATTCAACAGTGTTCAATTATTTCAGTGTGTATACAACACATTGTATTTGCTACAGTGACTTTATTTGAAAATCCTCTTTATTTTAGCATACACTCTTACACATTTAATATACATTTTGGTGAAAATAAAATAAAAAATTTTTAAAAAATCAGTCAGTTTGTTATACTGCATCCTTTTATCCAGTCCCATTTCTTCACAATGAGAAAGCAAGCCCAGGGCAAAATTTATTATAATAAGAGAATGAATTTCATACAAAGCTAACATATTTATTATACTAATTCATTGAAAGATAAATATATGTACCATTACAAATAAATATATGTATTTGGGTAAAACCAAAAAAAGAAGACCACAAGTGACAAAGATTTGAGAATTGAGATTTCTTCTTCCTGCTTGAGAATCGAATCGCCTGATCGGTTCGCGTAAATGTATCATTCAAAAAGAGTCGATTCACTTATCTGTTAGCCAGAATAAGGTTGTACATTGATCTTTACGAATTAAAGACGACTTTCACCTTCGTGTGATTCTCGTTCACACAAATAACTATGTAATAACACATCGGAAAAACTCCACATTTTGTTTTTATTTTTTATATTTATACAACAGTATCGGAATTGATTCAGTGAATCGTTGGACAATGAGCAAACCGCTACGATATATATACACTTAGTATTATTTAAACACCGTTTCTTCCACACAGGTTTAAGTTTTTAACCGTGTTTATATGCATTTCACTTATAATTTCTAAGATATATAAATACATATAAAATGTACCTCCACCTGCTGAGGACACGCTAGCTGAAAACCGCTTGTTCTTGCAGGAGCTCCCGCCTTAAAATCCCCGATCTGATCTCTGATTGGCTGCCGAGCTGTCAATCATAGCGCTGCCGCATGGTGCATCATGCGCTCGTGCATCATGCTATTGTTTTCCTCAGGAAGGCAAAAAAAAAAGTGTGTGTGTGTGTGTTTTTTTATGTTATGAGGCAGATTTGAAGCAGATTTAAACGATGATTGCATGGCTATTGCAATTCACACACGTATATATGTTCATGGCACTGCAGAGCTAAGCTTAAAATAAAGCTGTGTATCCATTTCCAGTTGGCTGGTGCATTTGAATTTGAGCTCAGGTTATTTTAGTCCTGCTCCACTTCTTAAAGGGCACCAAGGCAGCAGTGCCATGGGGCCAAGGTTCAGATTGCACAGTGAGTGAAGGGCGTGTAGTGAGTGTAGGGTAGTTTGCATGTTCTCGCTTTGATTGGTGGGTTTCCTCCTGGTACTCCGGTTTCCTCCCACAGTCCAAAGACATGCAGATTAGGCTAATTGGCGTTCCCAAATTGCCCGTAGTGTGGGAATGAGTTTGTGAGTGTGTGTATGTGTGTGTCCTGCGATGGATTGGAAACCTGTCTGAGGTGTACCCTGCCTTGCGCCCTAAGTCTCCTGGGATAGACTCCAGGGCCCCCCGTGACCATGAATACAGGATAAAACAGTATAGACGATGATGATGATTATGACAACCATCCAGATTACGTGCACACACACAAACATAAATTGAATACGATCTGCAAACAGAACTGCACGGTCATTTAAACATAAATTGTGATTGAGTCACCTGAATAGGATACTTTTGTTAATTGTAGTCAGAGAATGCAAAATACTAATGATTTGCATGTACTCCCTGTGCTTGGTGGGTTTCCTCCGGGTACTTCGGTTTTCTCCCACAGTGCAAAGTCATGCAGTTTAGGTTAATTGGTGTTTCCAAACTGCCCAGTGTGTGTGTGTGTGTGTGTGTGTGTGTGTGTGTGTGTGTGTGTGCCCTGAATTGGGACCCTGTCGACGATGCCTCATTCTCCTGGGTTAGGCTCCAGGCCTCCCCAACAACCCTGTCACGGCTAGGATAAGCAGGATAAGCAGTATAGAAGCTGAATGAATAAATTCATGGATATGTGGACAGGTCTGAAGTCCTGGCATTGTCACAGGCGTTTGAATGTCCATTTTGATGTAAAAGACTATACAAGATTGTGTGAGTGCACATTCTTTGAGTGTGAATTTGCTTGTATGTGTACAGTATGTTTCTATGAGTGAATGTTTTTTTAAAAAATCCTTTTAGGTGTATGACAGAGAGAAAAAGAGCAAGAGAGAGAGAGAGAGAGAGAGTGCATTATGACTCTGTGTATGTGTAGGTTGTGAAGAACATCTACCAGACAGCTGTGTTTGTGCCCGTGTGTTTCGCAGGCCTGCACTCCGGGGGTGGAACGTTATCATTGTACCTTCAGTTTAAAAGAAGCAGTGACCTGGCCTGGTTTTGCAGATTAAAGGAACAGAATGGAGATGAGCAGAAAGTCTGAACCTGGCTAAATTTATTGCCACCATGGTTTTTAAACAATCTGAATCTCTGCATGCAAATATATAAAAATATATGATATTATGGCGTCATATTGTATTGTATCAAAAGACCAAGCTTCACCCAGAAATACGATCAGGTAAATCGATATTTGGATTTGGCTTGAAAACTAGCGCCTGAGGATCTTTGATCAGAATCGGGACACGACCACGTGGGTGTAAACATGCCAGAGATCTTTATATTGGGCTACCGACGGGTTCTCGCATCAGTCACGGTTACATAAGCAGAGAGACAGAGAGAAAGAGAGAGGGACAAAGGGATAGGCGGAGAGAGGGAGAGGGAGAGTTGTCTATCACCTAGATGTCTGCTTCCACATTTGGTCCCTAGGTTGCCATAGCAACAGCCATTAGTCATCACTTCATTCGGAAAACAGTCTGAGTTTGAGCTGTTTTTGGTAGAGAATGAAATCTTCAGATCTTTCTGGTTGTCGGCTCACACATGAAGAATGATGTAATAAAAGTTTAATTAAACTAATTCTCCAGAGGAACAAGATGTTAAAATGATGCCAGATGCAAGACAGTTCTGTGCGAAGGTGGTGGTATTTATGTGAAGGATCTGTATTTGGGGTTAGCTTGTGTGGTGGAAATCCTGAAAACAGACTAAAAAGACGTTGGTTAAGAGCAAAGTAACAATGGTTTATTAAAAAAAAGAAAAAAAAAAGAAGAAAGAAACCGTCTGCAGAAGGACCTGTCTCATATAGCGTACAATTGGAGCATTGAGAAATGTGATTTCTTTCTCTCAGTCATTCCATTATATACACAAACTTCTCTGATAACAAAATCTACCCCGTACATGATGTTTCCACATTCAGGAAGCCGATGTCTTCACCTTATCACTCCAGGGCAACTCCAGTCAGTGTGTTTCTATTCTATCCTCGGCCTTGTCTCAATTCAGCAGGCAAGTTTGAAAGTTTCCACAGTCTACACGGCGCAATTAACACATTGTTAAAATGTTATTTTCCATTAACCTTGTAAAAAAAAAAAAAAAAAACTTTTAATCTTCTTGGAACTAACTCATGCTTTAAACATGATTTGAACCTCATTTTTGTTTGCGCCACTGTAATCCTTGCCAGATGATAAAGATGGGGAGTAATTACCAAACCTCATAGCACATGGCTCCTTTCTCAATGACATCTTGTTATTTGACCCCAAAAACACAGGCCTGAAATTGAGACACTGAGGTTTGTGGTTTGAAGCAGAACCCTTTTTTTTTTTTTTCTTCGTCTTTTGTAGAGCTCATGAATATTCAATATGGTGTTACAGGCTGTGTCAATCAACAATCAATAACGTGTGATCATTTATCTTAGCCAGTTATCTTTTGTTAGGAAGTGGGTTAGATGTTATTTATTACCTTCATTTACAGTGTGTGTGTGTGTGTGTGTGTGTGTTTGGGACCGCCTGTGTCTTTATTGCTGAAATGAATAAAGCACGCAATCCCGAGTGCGGTTTGTGTACCGATGTAGTCCTTCACATCCTCCCCACTGAAGCCATCATGAATATTCATCATGTTACAGCTCTCATCCAGAAGCCCCCGCTCTCTCCCCTGGCCACGTGATGTGAAAGACAAAAACGCACTCTCATATTTTCAAACACTTGACTGTGGAGATCTCGAGCCAGTTAGGTTGTATTTTCTTCTCTTTGTTACGCTTTGCCAGTCTCCATCAGCGGCCACAATCGGTGCCTTTGTTGCTCGGATGAGAGGGGACATTCTTCCAGAGGGATGATTTTTCTCGTCTCTGCAGGCGCTGGCACCGCACACGTCTTCCCCCGCAACGCTCTCTGTGCCAAGCTGGAGTCCCTCTCGAGCTGACAGACGCACAAAGCGCTGCAAAGGGACAGGATGTGCGCATGGTGCGTGAGTATGGCTGTTTATTTATTTATTTTCTTTAAACGTTTCTTAGATACTGATCTAGAAATCATTATCAGAAATAATTTGTATTCGTTCCTTTATAGTAATTAAATGCGTTGTCTTGGTCAGGGTTTCAGCAGGCTATCTAAGACATAGATACACATTCATACCTAGGGACAGTTACAATTACGAGTCGGTAATCTGATTACTGGCATTGGGAGGAAACTGGAAATCCTAGAGGAAAAACCCAAGTTCACTATGTTGAGAACATCGAAAACTTAGTACAGATTGAAAGACCAGCTCAGGATCGAACCAGAGAACCCTGAGCTATGAGTTGGCGCTAGACTCTAATACTGACCTGTTACTCCTCTGCATTGTCTGTTACAGATACAATGGAAAAGCTAAACTGCTTACTCCAGCATTTCCTCCTTAACATGTGTGAGTTGATATTATATTACTTGAATTTTACACTTTGAAAATAGCTTTTTTGTTGTGTTCAGTAGGTTTCATTTATATGCTTGTACTTGCTCTTTAAACTCACATTAAATGTGTCTTGGTTCATGTGCAGCATAGTGTATTGAATAGGGGGCCAAGCATTTATTTTTCTCCACTTAAACAGAAAAGCTTAAGAATCTCTATTCATAAAGACTTTTTTTTTTTTTGCTTAGTGCAAATAAAGGTGCAATTTGAACTATTTATCTACACCCACATAAATGTGCAGCTAAATGGTCCAATTTTCCTCTGACTCCTTTAGTAAAAACCCAGAGGCAACCTCTGATTCCGAAAAATGGAGCAAACGCACAAGTACCAAAGTGCATTTCCTCTCATGTCCACTGGGGGCTGGCTCCGATGTTTTAGCATAAAAACAACAAAAAAAAAAAACGTGCAGCTTGGTGCAGAAAATGGTTTTGATCTCCATTTCCCATCGATTACAACTGTTATTATTAAGCCATAATCTGTGTATATTTAAGATCTGAGTGACAGCTGCATTGCAGGTGTCAAACCGCTACCTGTTTGCTATGCACCAGTTTAGCTAACTGGACTCCACCATTTACCACAAGAAATGAAAGAGTTGTCACAGGACAGTGTGTAGGATATGACTGACCGAGTTCAATTAAATACAAAATAACCTTAAGCTAAGCTAACTGAGGTAAGTAGGCATGTTGTTCTGACCCAACAGCCAGACGATGTCTGTTCTGCCCAATCGCCCATTTATAGAGCTCCCACATTTGAGCTTCCAAACTGTCGTATAATTGTATAATGGATCGCTGAGGGTTTGTGCAGTTCTTTTTTTACAGACAATTTAGCACCACCCAATTAGATTTTTCAGCTACGTTGTGCAAAGTGAAATTTGTTCTCGCTGAGCTAAGTTTTTTTCATTTCTACAACCAACTGTTCACAAGCTATTCCTCAACACCTCAATATCTATCAAAACGATGTTAGGAGGTTTAAACGACATGGCTAACACGTTGTCAGCACACAATGCCACAGCACTTACTGTAATTCTGGTCTTCAATAAATTGAAGTTCATTTCAAACAAGTGTTTCTTAGGAACCCCAACTGAACAAAAATTTGGTATACTGGGTCTTTGTGCTCATTTCTGAGGGGATCTTTGATGATCAATTTGCGGCATAAAAACACCACAGTGCTGGTAAACTAACAAGGACTGGTCAGTGATGGGATTGATTTGGGCTTTATATTGCTTTATGTAGTTTATGATTATATTGTATTCATAATATACTGTTTAATTGTATGCAATGCTATACAGTATTTCAACCTAATACTGTGTGCGTCATGCTGTTTACTCACTCACTCACTCATCATCTATACCGCTTAATCCTGTATTCAGGGTCACGGGGCCTGGAGCCTATCCCAGGAGACTTAGGGCACAAGGCGGGGTACACCCTGGACAGGGTGCCAATGCATCGCAGGACACACATACACATACACTCACTCACACGCACTACGGCCAATTTGGGAACGCCAATTAACCTAACCTACATGTCTTAGGCCTGTGTGAGGAAACCCACCAAGCACAGGGAGAACATGCACAAACTCCATGCACACAGAGACGGGAATCGAACCTACCCTGGAGGTGCAAGGCAACAGTGCTAACCACTGCACCACTGTGCCTCCCATGCTGTTTAATATTTCAAAAATGGGTTACATAGCTAAGAAATGTGAATGCGGTTGTTTTTCTTTTAAAAATGTTTTCCCTTCTTTTTAACATATCCAGGCGATGACCATATGATGTTTATCATTAGCTGATGGCATGACGTAAGAGCAGGACCTGGACATGCCGAGGAGACGAGACGTCCTTGCGCTAGTGCTGATTGTATTACCATGGACTTTACTCATCAGCATGTGGCATCAGGGGCCTGTCACACCACAGCCTGTCTCACACAAAAGTAAACAGAGGTTTATAAAATTATTATATAATGCTTTACAGCATATAATGTATAAAACTGATCTGCAGATGCTAAAAAGTGTAATCTTTGAAATAAAGATTTAATAAAACACTCTGGGATGTGCTGTTATTGGACAACAACACCAGTAACAGAAACACCGCTTCATCACACAACAACATCGTTGATTACTTTTCAGTAACACCACACCCTCTTGTGTTTTATTCGTTACCTGTCAAATATCATAGTTCTGATTTCGAGAAGTATATTATGTTCTGCTGATTTTTCACAGACGGCAGGCATGAGGTCATCAACGTACGAAATAATTATCCCAAAGAAAAATGTGTCACGAGCAAAAGCACCCCCCGTGGACGTGTGTTCGGGCATCCTCCGCCGTGGTCCGACCTGCTGCCCACCATCCACGTCATCACGCCGACCTACACCCGAGCCGTGCAGAAAGCCGAGCTCACGCGTCTCACCAACACTCTGCTGCACGTCCGTAACCTGCACTGGATTGTGGTGGAAGATTCTGCACGCAGGACCCCACTCGTCTCCAGACTGCTGAGAAGCTCCGGGCTCAATCACACGCACTTGAACGTGGAGACTCCCCGCTTTCACCGGATGCGTAGGGAGGCGAGGGGTAGCCGCGTACCACGTGGAACCGTGCAGAGGAACCTCGGGCTGCGCTGGCTCAGAGAAAACTTTAGCCACAGATCCCGGCATCAGGGGGTTGTGTATTTTGCCGATGATGACAACACGTACAGCCTGGAGCTGTTTGAGGAGGTGAGGGATTTGTTATCGTGCCTGAGCTAGAAGAGATAGCTGGATAGTTCATCCTATGAGTAGGATGAAAATTTTACTCTCGTCTGTACATTAAATCTGCTTCAGCGATCTTGTTAATTTCTATTCAGTGAAAAGAAAATTATAACGTACCCCCTGATTATCCATGTCTCCCCCCCGCCACCCCCCCCCCCCTGTTTATAGATGCGTTCGACCCAGAAGGTCTCTGTCTGGCCTGTCGCCTTTGTAGGTGGCCTGCGTTACGAGTCACCTAAAATCAACACCCTGGGGAAAGTGTACGGCTGGAGCACCGTGTTTGATCCTCATCGACCATTTGCGATCGACATGGCAGGGTTCGCCGTCAACCTCCAGCTCATCCTCAGTAAACCTCAGGCCTGTTTTAAGCTGAATGGAGTTAAAGGAGGATACCAGGAGAGCAGTTTGCTGGGCGAGCTGGTTACTCTCAGTGAGCTGGAGCCCAAGGCTGATAACTGTACAAAGGTGAACTCATTAGCATCATTTCTGCTTTGAGTATGTAATATGCGTCAATACTTTTTACATATAGCCAGCATTAAGAGTGGGTCGTGCTACTGTACACACTGAGTAAACTTTGCTGAGTCTAGACTGGACATAAACAGTGTTCTCAGACAGTCCACAAAAATTGCTGTTTAGTATAAGGAAATGACCAGGTTTAAGGTTAAGACTTAATGATTTGACACATTTATCTTAAAGCACAGTGACATGATTTTTTTTTTTCACCTATCCCAGTTACGAAGCTGGGGTCAGAGCGCAGGAAACAGCGCCCCCTCTGGAGCAGATAGGGTTAAGGGCCTTTCTTAGCAGATCTCAACAGTGGCCACCTGGCGGTACTGGGCATGAGTAGTTCACGAATGTTACCACACGGTGAACACTAATAGTTTTTACAAAATGAACATGTTTCTGCTGGGTAAGACAAATTGACTGCTTTGGACCTCCCCAAGCTTAATGTATTTGTAAGGGCATTGATGGTTTAAGATTTTTCATATGTTAAATAATAATAAATATATATATATATTTTTTTTTATGGAGTAACCTATGGAGTCATGAGTTTTTGGTCGCCATTTCGATATGGTCAAAATATTGTACTGAAACAAAAATACTCAAAATTGGTATAAAGCATTATTAAAACCTGGAAGGATAGGGGTGAACTGATAACTTGAATGACCATTGGTGAAGCTACTGTACATCATAAGCATGAACAGTAAAAGCCATAGTTATTTTTTAATAATGAAAGTAAAAGCAGAACTCACAGGATTCGGACTAATCAGCCGTGAAAACCACTAGTTAGTGAAACTAATCAGAAAAAAAAAAGGGTTCCGTTTGCTCGGGAGCAGAAAGATTGGACTTTTGTGTGGCCTGATGAGTCCAGATTGACCCTATGTGGCAAGAAAATGAAGTCCGCTGATGACCTGAATGTACTAAATAACCAGGTTATCACATCTATGGAGTTTTTCTTCCCTGATGACACAGGCATATTCCAGGATTCAAATTGTGAAAGCATGAGGAACCCTTCTCACGCATGAACTAGACAACACTTTGTGCTCAGTAATCGAATGCAGTTGAACAAACTACAGTATAAGAGTGTGTAAAATAGTTACGCAAAGTAGAGTCATTCAAAATAGTTCATTCCATCCTCTTAAGTTTCTAACAATTTATTACTTAGATATTCTTTTACGTTTCAGTTCAGTCCATCATTACTTTACGACGACATCAAGGTCAGTCTATCCATAAAACTGCAATAACTTTGAATCTACAGTGTCTAGTACAGTGTCGTCGCAAACCGCTCTGATGAGGACCGGTCCAGGAAAGGAAGACCAAGACTTACCTCTGCTGCAGAGGATAAGCCCATTGAAAGTTACCAGCCTCAGAAATCGACCATGTACACTTACTAATCTATGACTACTACTAATAATATTAGATTTAATAACATAGGAACAATTAACCTGTTGTCAGTTTGCAGTAAATGAGGTGTCGTGTAGGTGACACCGCCTTCTGTACCTTCTGTGCCATCTGATGACGCCTCTCCGCCCCGCACCCAGCCCACCACCCTGTTCATGTAAATGTCTGAATAGTAAGATGCTTTGTAATGCAGCTGGCCCTTGGATGTCACTTCGTAAGTGTTATCTGATCTGTGATTCAGTTTTGTACAACTGCATATTTAGACATGTCTGAATGTCATTCCGCAGGTGCTGGTGTGGCACACTCGGACTGAGAGGCCTGTGCTGGTGAACGAAGGGAAAAAGGGCTTCACTGATTTTAACGTGGAGATATGAATCCTGTGAGGTATTTAAATATCGAAGCCGTGACAGTTTCCTCGCAGCATCACGGCACGTAACGTGGGACGTTGCAATAATGTTTTAAGATTTAAAAAATAATAAATAAATAAATAAATAAATAAATAAATAAAAATGTTGCACTGCTCTGAATGGACGTTGTTCAAATACCAAGCCACGGAATAAACAGCTTCAGAGCTCTACTGAACTTGCACTAAGCTTCACGAGCATTCTCCAGCCGCCGTTTGCTCTCAGACTGGATCTCAGTTTTCTGACACTGGGGGATCAGCGGCAGAAGAAAAAGACCGTTGTTCGGCGTGAGTCAGCTCTGAGCAATAGTTTCGTTGCTACAGCGATTGTAAACGCCACCTTGATTTTAGACACACTGAGCCATTGAGGTTTAAATGACATTAAACACTACTGTTTGGTGTTTTTCTTTCTCGAGAACGTCCACTTCAACTGAACTATTTTAGTCCTGGGATAAAAAGTAAGTGTTAAAAAAAAAAAAAAAAAAAAATGTTTGGAATCCAGTTACGGGTGACATGAAAAGCCAGTGCACA
This sequence comes from Clarias fuscus, assembly GCA_030347435.1. Classification (NCBI taxonomy): domain Eukaryota; kingdom Metazoa; phylum Chordata; class Actinopteri; order Siluriformes; family Clariidae; genus Clarias; species Clarias fuscus. The sequence continues at coordinate 3,689,117 of CM059223.1, read as the reverse complement.
CACAGAATCCTTCACACACGTCACACTGCTTGTGGTTGCCACGTACGGCTGAATGCAAAAGTTTGCACACCCCAAGGACAAAAGTAATCATTTTTGTTAACGTTTCACTAGGTTCCTTAGTTTCATCCATACACTGAAAAGTCAAATTGTGCATATGATAGAGATTCACTGCCGTGTAGAGACCAGGTGAAACGTCCAAATACTCCCAGCTGATTGTGTCATATGTTTTGCACAGGATCCGTGTCGTATTTTCTGTCACAAATTCAGTCACATTTTATTTTGTAACATATTCAATGGATCACAAATGAATTTTTGAAATACAATAAATAACATTATAATGAGTGAAAACAATTACATCTATTACACAATTTACAGGGGTGCAACCTTAAAAGGGCGCAAATATTTTTAGGATCTCAAAATGTGATTTTTTTTTTTTTTCGCCTTCATTTTTATAGAATTGAGGGTGAAAAAAATCAACAGATAGAATTGATGTATGAATAATATAATAAGAAATAATGTTATATAATAGACTGCTCAAAATATATTTTTTAAAAAATGGTTTGACTTTAACCATAAAAACAGATAAGAGGGTTGTTCAAGTCAAACCGGGACTTTTAGGTGTTCTCTTAAAGTTTATTTATTTATTTTATTTTTAGTATTCATTTTTCCTTATTAAAAAGAACAACCCTTTACTTCTATTTTTTTTTCTTCCTCCATATGACACTACTGCATACACCACCACATACAGTTGGGTGGAGACACATGACCTTGAAATCGACACTAATTCTTGTTTTTAATCTCAAAATAACAAAGTCCTACTGTAGCTGTCCTTACTTCTTTTTTCTTTTTTTTACTGAAAATTACAAACATTTTACAAAAGATTTGGCTAAACTATACAGTTTTGTGGAAGTCCCTTAACTTATTGGACATGGCAGTGTTTTATTATTTATATCCTTATAGTATGAATAACAATGACTTTGTCAGGACTTCCTCCATCGTTGTTTGTTTAATATAAAAGTCATAATGTCATTTCTAGTCGTCATGCCTTGCTATTTGTTCTAATGTTTAAGCGTCTTTCTTTGGGAAATGATTCTGTGTATTGATTTTGTTCATTTTATTTAAGACATGGAAGGTAAAAAAAAAAAAAAAAAAAAAACATGGCAATAAAATCAACGGTACAACACCGGACGGGTTGTCGGAACTTTATTTATCAAATCAGAAATATAAAAAGATTAATAAACAATTCATAAATATATACATATAAAATTAACAAAGAAAATAAAGTTATATTTTCAAATCTTAGTATTGCTAAAAAAAATAAAATAAATAAAAATACACAAACGTACTAAATGTAGTTGATGAGTCAGAATATTTTAACATTTGTGCAATGCTTGCTTCTTCAGTTCTGCACTAAAGATCTGATTATTGCATCTACGATTTTTATTTTTTTTTTCTTAGTGCAGTTTTTCACATCAGGAGCTTGAGGTTTTGCGAGACTTTTATATTGGTTAACAATGATGACCATGCTGCTTCGCTAAAATACATTTAGCACGGGAATATAGTTTGTGTTTCCTTGCTTCGCCGTACGCTTCGGGAAACCTGCATGAGTCACTGAATGTCGACAGTCATTCCCAGATCAGGAGCGGTTTCAAACTGGAGTTTAAAATCAGCTTCCTCTTCCTCAAACACGGTGACCTGAAATAAATCAAAGTCGAATGAAAAAAAAAAAAAAAAAAAAAAAAACTTTTTTGTTTTTATATTCTACAGTGTATGTTCAAGATGACAAGGTTCATTCTTAAATCTGATGTTCTTCAATTTGATGTTGATTTCACACACTACACTTACACAGGACTACATTTTTTGAGGTCAGATAAAATAGTCACTGACATTTTATCTTCGTTTTTACCTCTGAGCAATGAATGGTTCAGGGTCTTGCTCAAGTGTCTTGGTAAAGTGCTGGGATTTGAACCGAGGACCTTCCGATCAGCATCCCCGCCTTAACCACTGAGCCAGTATTTAACCTAGACAACGACCCTAGACAACGACCCTAGACAACGACCCACACCTAAAGTCTCTCTGCCCGTAACCCTGTTCACAGACGACGGCTTGATTTAGTTTAAAAATTCTGTCACAGAAATACCCAGTCCAGGGATTCTGTATTTTTAAAAAACACTTGTTGGTCTAAGGATCAGACATGCTGTGAAAATGAGAAGATTCCTTTCATATTTAATGTTGTTGTGAAATTCTTTTCACACATACCGTATCCAGGCGTGTCAGGGAGCAGCGTGAGCCATGATACAGCTTCACTGGAGCAGATTAAAGGATTAAGGGAATTAATGGTAGCTTGGCAGCATTGTGGCTTGAGCCCCTGACCTTCTGATTAATAACTCACAGCTTTAATCAATAGAGCACCTCTGAACTCCTGGGTTTTTTTAGCTGTCACCACAAGTTTGCTCGCAATCATTATATGAGGAAATGGTGCGGCTGTTTGCCTCATCAAGCCTAGACCCGTGTGGCCTGAGGTATCCAGTGAGAATTTGAATCGAGGCGATGAGAAAAGAAAAAAAGAAATGTAACCTTGCGCCAGTCCAGCTTGCTAAGATTGATTACGTAATGCATTTGTAATTAGGTCGTGATAACTGACTTGGTTGATTCCGCTGTTGAGGAACGGCCCCGGGATGTAGAGCGCCTGCTGGGGGCCGACTTGCCAATAACGCCCGACGTTCTGGCTGTTGACGAAGATCACGCCTCTGCTCCAGCTCTGTAATCACACAGGCGGTTTCGGCTTCGTTTAGAGAATCAGCTATAGATAAGGACGCTTGTATCAAAGTATTTATTCACCTTGATCAGTGTTTAAAAATGCATTTTATCATTTATTTACCAAACAAAACTCCAATAAATGAAAACAATTGTTACAAAACAAAAGTTAAATGAAAACATCTTCATTTAAATGTGATTTCATATGACTTAAATATTATAGCAACTCCATCAGCCCATCCGTGAATAGCGTCAGTTAATGTATTTACCGTATTTACAGCAAGCCTCAGAAAAACTGTACAATACACCTACAATACATCGTCTCCGGTTAGCGGACCGTTCGACCAACTCCATCTCACTCTGCCTACACATCACATCTTCCTTCCTCACAACTCTGGCAACCACCTTAAAACGCATGGGCGAGTGTTTCGCACTCACGGGCAGCTTAACGAACGTGTCGCTCGGATATCCATCCACGAACAGTCTTCCCTGGAGAAACGCCGGGAAGCTCGGCTTCTGAGGGAGAGACTTCCACGGAGCGCTGTATAAACTACAAAACACAGTGGGTTGATATGATTAAGCAAAACTATCTCGTTTAATATGCGCTGGCTCAAATCGAGAAACATGTTTCACGGACCTGTCGATAAAGTCGCGTGTCATATCCAGGCTGTAAATTGAGAACTCTCTTAGAGGAATGTTGTTCAGCAAAATGTCTCCAACAATACCTGAAGGCAACAAGAGCAATAACAACAGCAATAACAACAGTGCTCTTCTAGTTGTCCTAGTAGCTCTCTTATACTATGTAGGTACTTTATTTGGTCCGGTACCTTTGCGTTGATCGTCCATGGTCTGGCCGAAGTGTACTCTCCCACAGTTTTCCACCAGCAAACTCAACGTTCGAGCCTCCTACAGTACAAGCACACATAAGGCAACAGAATCACCATGAACATTTTTGTTTCGTGCTATTTTGTCTCAGACTTACAAACGAGTTCTGTTCTGCGAGCACATTCGTTGTAGCCATCAGATTTATTAGAACCCTAGTTACACTAAAGCGGGGTCTTGAGAGGAGTGATTAGGCACCAAAACCCGGTTTATGGGGAAATAAAACCCAAAAGGACACCTTTAAGGGGCACAGCTGCCTTTCCTTTATCAGCTCCTTCTATTTTTCCCCCTATAAAAAGCCCTTTATGTAGCTGCGCTACATCGTAACTTGGATTTGTTCTTAAGTCTGAGAAAGTGAGTCTCGTACACCTTTGATACGAATATACAGAACAATGTAAAGCATGTCAATCCACTTGACTGAATCTCTGTCCCCTTTCCCCACACTGCCATCATGTGGCCAAAAACCGTAACCGCGCCTAAGGCAATGAATCTCTCAGTGAAATGTGAGATGTAAGCGTCTTGTCTCCGCGCCTTTAAATCACGAGGGGAATCCCGGACGGGACATTTTGTCTCAGAGCTGTTTTGGACATTTTTCCGAAATTAGGATTATTCGCCATCAGGACAGCTTTACAGGACAGACATTCTCTGTCATCGCGCTCCAGGAGTGATTCATTGAAACCGGTGAGGCCGACTCATTTCTCCCCGCACACACACACACACACACACACACACATACAATATACTGGACTTTAGACATTTTATACATTCACTCACACACTGAAAATATTGTATATAATTGCAAATATTGGTATCCGGTGCGCTGTGCAGTGTCTATTCTTTTGTACAATACTTTCTGTGACTGATCCGGAAGTATAACTGTAGTTCGTTTGTATTTTTCTGCAGAAATTCATAACTTGAATGTTCGTAAGTCGGAGACGACCTGTAATCAGAACCCAGTACAACAGAATGACCTCATGTTATTGTAATAAAAGGGCAAAGTTCAAGTAATAATGTAATTAGCTCAAATACTACACTTCACCAAAGCTTACTTGTCACAGCCCTCTAGGAAAAAACAGTCTTACATCAGTGAATATGTGAATCGTCAATACCTTCCCATCAGAGACGGCCAACTCCGAATTCTTGTAGTCAAAAGTGCCAATGAAGCCTCTGTTCACAAACACCTGAAACAGCATGCAAACACCAGTAGTGACACATAAGGATCAGAAACTAACACAGAAATTATATATATATATATTTTGTTTGTTTGTTTGTTTGTTTGTTTGTTTACCAATGCTCTGTCTCTGATGTTGTTCCCCGATTTTAAGAAGCCTCCGGTGGTGATGGTGGTCTCATACAGCGTGTACCCGAATGCTTGTCCATTCTTCTTGTTTACAGGGAGATTCTCCATATTAACAGGAGTCCTGGATTTAAAAGGCTTCAGAAACAAAGAAGCATTTATTTTATATGACGAGCGACAATAACAAAAAGCTTTATTAGTTGTTTATAAGTGAGTTTATGGCTTGTTAGTTATTAAAAACACAAAGGCACAGTATGTGTTTACATTATTTGGTTTCACTTATGTTGGCAAAGGCCGAAAAAAAAAGAAAAGAAGAGTGTTATTTTCGGATAATACTGCATTCAAGTCAAACTGGGACTTTTGATATATAGAGAAATAAAATAGCTTTATTTCTCTATACAATCTCTTGCTAGTCGGCACTTCGGCGTAGTGGTTGGCACTGAGGCCTCGCGCATCAAGGGTTCAATTCTCACCGAGAGTCTGTGTGTGTGGAGTTTGCATGCTCTCCCCGTGTTTGGGGGTTTCCCCTAGGTACAGGATAAGCGGTATAGAAGATGAATGAATGAATAATTTGAATGATCACTAAGGCACGTATGTCAGAAAATAATCTCGGGCAAAAATAAAGGGAGTTTTTAACTCTCATAACTGTGTTGTTATTCTGCGCAATCAAAAATCCCAGTTTGACTCGAACACTCCTCCTACAATCATGCTGTCGGACAAACCTTATGGTAACGTTACAAAAATCCAGTAGGAAGGAAAACAGAAGAAGAAACGTCACACCTCATGTGTGAGGGGCAGAGCGTCCCATAAAGACAGGTGTCGGTACATGATGGCTGCCTCGTAGCTTTCCTTCCAGCGCAGAGCCGGCATATCCGGCAGAGGAGCTCCTGAAACACAATCAGCTCATACTGAAACACACATGCAGGATACGCTGATGTAAAGTAGACGAAAATGAATAGTCTGGCCCAAATTTCAATGAGCAGTAAGTTCGAAAGATAAAGCTTCCAGATGAGCGAGAGCCAGACAGTCTGGCTGGTCTGTGGTATGAAGAGGTATGAAGAATGATGAGTGCATTTAATATTTTTGGCCAAACTGTTTCTTGAAGCTTGTGTTACATACTACTGTATCGACTGAGGAGTTCTCTCAGCAGGTGGTATTTCGGCGTATACTCGCCGGCCTCGGACAAAGGCGCGTCGTAATCTAAAGAAATTTAAAAAAGGCATGATAAACAATATATAATTCTATATTTATCTATAACACAGTTTGCAGGACAAATCCTTAACACTCAGTTAAACCGAAGATAAAATACTGTAGCCTACCACCATTCGTTTTGCAGCTCGGTGCTGCACCCGTGTGGTGATCTTTATTAATGCATGTACAAAAGCCATTAAAAGAGACCATTTTACTATCATTTACATTTCATTTATGGCGCAGCACTGCACCCTAGTGGTGATATTAATTAATGCATGGACATAAATCATTACAGTAAAAGAGACCATTTCACTATCATTTACCTTTAATCATTCAAATGTGAAAAGAAATGCAACTTTTTAAGCAAATGACCACAAATGGACATGATGATGAATTTTCTTCAATCCCAAACCCTGACTAATAGACTTTTTTTTTTTTTTTTTTTTTAATTCCAGATTAGGACTTATAAAATGATATTCAAGGAGAAACTTGTATGGCTTGTTTGTGCTAACTGTGAGTACACGGAGAGTATGACTTTATCTCATGACCCCATTTGTAAGTCAAACAAACACACATTGACCTCTAATCTGGGTGATCCTTTAAAGCTGCAGTGCCTTTGCTTGTACATTGTTTGTATCCTTTAAAAGAAAAACAAAAAACAACAACTTTTTTTTCTGACAGTGCAATATGAAAAGATGACAAACCATAGCTCGGGATTAGAGCCTTGTATGAGGGCTTCGCCACAGCGCCGGTCATGAAGCCGAAGTTTGTTCCTCCGTGGAACACGTGTAGGTTGATGGACATGCCACGCCGCAGCGCCTCTCGAACCACTGCGACCATGTCTAAGCATGAGGTTATAACTGTTACATGCGACTGTACAGTACATACAGTATGGACGTATAAAGAATATTTAAGGTACAGCAAACCATAATTTGACCAAACAGTCTATAATACAATTATTTGACTGTCTTATTAATAACACAGTTCTAAACCTTTAATGATGTTTGATTTAATAAGTTTTACTTCAATATACCTTCTACAGGAAATATGTGATGCAGGTCTCCCCATCCGTCAAAGCGTCCGGTCCAATACTCCGTGATTAAAACAGGACTGTTTGGCTGTTGATCGTTCATACAGCATGTAAGAGATAAAACATTAGAGATCATTCTGTTAGAGAAAAATCAGCAACATCAGTATGTTGCAATGAAGCAGAGTTACTGTTCCCATCCCAAACATAACTGCTTTTATTATCCAGTCGTGGGCAAAAGCACAAAGCCTGTACTTGAGTAACGGTAGAGATACCCTAGGTAAAATATTACTCAAGTAAAAGTAAAAGCCCTCCGTTTGCAGGTGTACTCGAGTAAAAGTAGAAAATTGATCTAAATATCAAATGCATTGAGCCTGTATTATCTCAGAGAAGAATTTATCAATGTTAAATAGTCTCTGTCTGTCTGTCCGTCTGCATCCCGACTATGACCGTCACTGTCTGCTTTTGATTTCAAACACAAATGCAAATCAGACAATTATGGAAAATAGTCAGCAGGTGGTAGGTACGCATCCCTGTGGTTATGTAACACAACACCGTGCAGAGATATAGTGAAGTAAAAAGCGCAGGTATTTGCTGTAGGATGTCGTGGTGCAAAAGTAAAAAGTATCCACGAATCAAACTACTCAAGGAAAGCTTTGTTAAAGACGTACTTAAGTACAGTAAAGAAATACATGCACTTGTGTCGTAATTCCTGTTCTCACTTACATCAGATCAGCTACAAACAGCCACTTATCAATAAATGTACATCTAAGGACCACGAACACCCTAAAGACTTTTACATGACTGTTGAGACCGATTCAAAACATAAGGTCATTGGTATGAAGCTACCGTATTTGTAAGCAATTAAGACTTTAAAATACAGAAGCTTCATGAGAATGATCTTGTTCTGAATAACAACAGTTTTTAAAGCTGTGTATTATTAGACGCTTTCGAGTTGTTACAGAAAGTCAATCAACACCTTCAGTCCGATCAGAATGAATAATTCAGCATCACTGTTATGTGACTGTGGATCTTTCAGCAGAAGAACTGTAATAAACGAAAGGCAAAAGGGACATTTTGGTCACACTATCGACATCAGGATGATCAGACGATGTGATTACAGACTCCGCCCACCTGCACAGAATCCAGATACTTGATGTCTTCATAATTGAGTTTCCGCAGATTCAGAGTCCTGAGGACTGAGACAACGGCAAAATCTATTAATCCTAACACCATCGCTGTGGAAAACACACAGTATGATTCTGGGATATGAAACTGTTTCAGACTATTTTCATGTCTCAGTGCTTCACCTCCATCCACCCCTCCACTCTTTAAGCCCTCGTGGCTGTCTGATGTGAGGAGAAGCTCGCTGATGCCCCGCGACTCAAGAGCCTGTGGAGAAAACAGCATTGTCAAAATTTTGATTTCTACTTAAATTAGAACAGAAATTCCTATTTCTCGACAGAGACATGATGTCCCAAAAACTTTGACATCATTTCGTGGCCTAACAACATTTCCCAATTCTCGCTCAAATGATCTCAAAATTTAACAAGATTTGTAAAAACTAACTAATTTAATGTTTTACTTTCGGACCGGGCGTTCCAGCGATGATGACGATGAGCCACCACGTTACCCTGACTTTTAAATTTTCTAACATACATTTTCCAATATAAAAGTGTCTTTACATCCGTTGCTAATGAACATCACAGTGTTCCAGTTTGTCTGTGCAAATTTCCCGCCTCGGTTCACGTCATGGGATGCACAGCACACCGAGCGCTGCGTGCTTTTGTTCAGTGTTTTCCACATCCTTTTGTGTGTCTTTATTCTGCCTTCGTCTTGTTTTTGGTCACCCGTGTCATACCGCTGTTTATCGCCTGCGGCTATTTCGCGTCTGCTAATTATTTTAGCCCTGGTGTTTCCATTGATCTTTGCAAAGTCTGGCCAACCGTATTGTGTATTTTTAACTGTGACATTTGCTGTCTTTTCAAAGTCAGAGGTGTTTGGTGTTCCCTGTCTGTGTTTTGAAGGTCAACGACACGCCATCAGACCAGATGTGCTCTTTTACCGGCGCCCCTCAGGGGTGTATGTTGTCACCTTTGTTATTTATCCTCTACACAAATATGTGTCAGAGTCGATATGACAGCAGGACAATAATTACGGATGGTTTATGAAAATGAGACCAGGCACGGCCCGGTCGCTGATGATTTTATGCAGCCGTGTGACGAGTCTTTCCTTAAAGATTAAAGATATGCTGATCGATTTTAGGAGGAAATCACATACAGATAAAGTTACTGTCATTAAAAGTCAGACGGTCGAGCTTGTGCAGTCTTATAAATACCTTTATTGTGACCGTTATTGATTCAAAATGTCACTTTGAAGCACACTATGAAGTGTACTTGTGTAAACCAGTACTTGTACAATGTTTAAGGAAATGGTCTTAAAAAAAGTTTCACATTGGGCGGCACCGCCAGGGTCCGGGTTCGATCCCCGTCTCTGTGTGCATGGAGTTTGCATGTTCTCCTCGTGCTTGGTGGGTTTCCCCCGGGTACTCCGGTTTCCTCCCACAGTCCAAAGCCATGGAGGTTAGGCTAATTGGCGTTCCCAAATTGTCCGTAGTGTGTGAATGAGTGAGTGTATGTGTGTGTCTGTGCCCTGCGATGGATTGGCACACTGTCCAGGGTGTACCCTGCCATGTGCCCCAAGTCTCCTGGGATAGGCTAGAGGCCCCCGTGACCCTGAATACAGGATTAAGCGGTATAGATGATGAGTGAGTGAGTGAGTTTCACATTGATCAAACTATAATGACCCTGTTTTATCTTGCTTTCATCTTTAAGGACTGTCTTATAGTATAGGTATTTACACTGACGAAGAGCATGGAAATAATGGAGAACGCTATGGGAACGGGATGAAAATGGAAAAATGCGCGTTCGTTAAGTTCATACTACTTCCTAGCCGAGTCCCAATCAGGTGCTTAATGCGATCTAAATTTCCTCTCACCCACATGATCACACGTTCACCATGTCCGACGAGAGCGAACCGAGTTATTACTACTCTATGTCCAATCAGATTGCATCACGATCACGATGCTTATCACGCAAAAACTTACTACACTGTCATTGTGTCCAGTGGCTTCGTATAAACAACACAACAGGTGCAGTGTGAGGAACTGGATCCGGTATTCACTGTACATTAAATTCTCTGATAACCTGCCGCATGTGCGCCATGAATGTGTTAATCACTAGAAGAATGTAATATGAACCTAATGTCGTCTTCTACAACATACCATGAAGAGTCACATGAAGAGAACATCCCATGACAACCCAGTCAGAACGCCATCCAGTCTTTCCTGTATGCGCCATGCTTGCAGCATGTCAATGAAGTCCCTACGAGATGTTAATTATGTTCTCAACTTCTCAATGCTGTCCTTTCTATGCCCCTTATTAAGGTTCTTCTTGCATCTTACTTCGACCACGTCGTCACAAGTCTTCTACTTATCCTCTACAGGGTCACAGGTTCCTGGAGTTCCCAGGAGACCTTGGCCACTCCATATCTAGAGCTCAGGATTGAATACTGGACATGTGAGTCACACCTGGAGCGTGCTGCACCAAAGCGTCTCCTTTCCCTCGTATCAAATTTCCACCTGCTAAGCCAAGTCTAGCCAAGACACATCCATGCTAATTCAGACGCGCTTTCCCCGAACCTCAGCAACCAATCACTGTCCTCCATTCTTGAAGTATTAAAACCTCAGCTGTGACCATATGATGGAAAATAGTGAGACTTTTTGAAAACAGTGCACCAGCTCATTTGTTAGTAAAAACCCCTTCAGCAGCAACGAGGCAGAGTCTTCCAGCGCACACACTTTACACGTTACACTTTACTTTTGCAGCACTTAATGTATCTACAGTACATTATAGACTAACCTTCTTTTTTTTTTCCTATTTGGAATTTTGTCCATTTTTATATATTTTCACTACTTCAAAAATAAATAGTTTTTGGTGTCTTTTCGATCCAATGCAACTGGACAGAATCCAACCCACCCTGAATTATGTCTTGATTATAAAATTACTGTGATGTGTTTAGACATTGTGCTGATGATTTGTTGGTCGGTGCTGTACTTCGTTGTAATGCATTATTCCTGAGAGGCGTTAGCGGCTGTGTGTGGGCACAGTGTCATCGCTAGTACGGGTGCTACGATGAATTACGACTAAAATTTTCCAGAGGTTTTGTGAGAAACATGAGTAATGACTGCCATAGTGACAGAACAGCATAACAGCGAGGCAATCCAGGAAGGAAATCGTTGTTATGTCGGGTCAGGCCACAGATTCAGGGCAGCTAGTTAGCTAAGTGGTTTTAGCATGACATTTAGATGGATGAAGAGATAGGGCTCTTTAGGTAGAAACGAAGCGAGGAATAATTTCCATTGTGCCTCCATCAGCAAGGGGAAAGACATTATCATCATCATCATGTATAACGGGGTTGGGGGGCACGGTTGTGTAGTGGTTAGCACTGTCGCCTTGCACCTCCAGGGTCCAGGTTCGATTACCGTCTCTGTGTGCATGGAGTTTGCATGTTCTCCCTGTGCTTGGTGGGTTTCCCGTCGGGTTCTCCGGTTTCCTCCCACAGTTCAAAGACATGTAGGTTAGGCTAATTGGCGTTCCCAAATTGGCCGTAGTGTGTGAATGAGAGCGTGAGTATGTGTATGTGTGCCCTGCGATGGATTGGGACTCTGTTCAGGGTGTACCCTGCCTCGTGCCTTAAGTCCCCTGGGATAGACTCCAGGTCCCCCACGACCCTGAATACAGGATTAAGCGGTATAGCAATGAGTGAGTGAGTGAGTGGGTTGTAGGGGGCCTGGAGCCTATCCCAGTAGACCTAGTGCACAAGACGAGGTACACCCTGAACAGGGTCCCAATCCATCGCAGGGCACACATACACACACTCACACTCTCATTCACACACTATGGGCAAATTGGGAACCCCCACTTAGCCTAATCTACATGTCTTTGGACTGTGGGAGGAAACCGAAGTATCCGGAGGAAACCCACCAAGGAGAACATGCAAATTCCATGCACACTGACACAGAGGCAGGAATCGAACCCTCAACCCTGCAGGTGCAACGCAACAGTGCTAACCACTAATCCACCGTGCCTCCAACAAAAGACATTTCAACAAATATTGGATGTTACTTAGAAATCTTATCATCATCGTGTTTCTAAATAGTGTCACAGCGTTGATGAGATTCGAACCCACACCCTTCTTTGAGCACTGAACGACAGTACCACAGCACTTTCCCATACCTCTTTCAGAAACGCCATATACTTCCTGTCCGCTGCGTACGACCCATATTCGTGTTCCACTTGCACGGCGATGACAGGGCCGCCTTTCCTGAACTGCAAATCAAATCAGGATGGGTTTTATTGCTTTCCTCGTAAGCCTTTAAAAAATAGTGTGAGAGGTAGTATGAAACCGAGAAACCTGTAAAGGCACAATTTTGGGGATGAGCTTGTCCAGAAAAGCATCGACGGCCTGCGTGAACCCCGGGTACGTCGTCCTAAGCTTCATATTCTTGTCTCGTAACAGCCAGCTGCGAGTGGAGAAAAGATGTGCCAGGTCAGCAAAAAAACGCCACCAAATACTCGTTTTAAAGAAGCTTGCAATTCTGCAATTGTTACATACTGATCCATAAAAACCTTCCAACCAGAACAACATTTAGTAATTGCTACACAGTAAACATGTTTTAGCACTCGGTCATCCGTCTTTGCTTTTCTCGTTTGTCTCCTATCTGGTGATCTGATTGGTTAATTGAGACAAAGCCTCCGGTAAATGCGTCCTCAGACTTGCAAAACGAAAGAATGAAATGAAAAGCAGTACATTGTGTTTACAACAACGGTGCTATTTCTGGGTAATATTTCTGATATCCGCCGAGACGGAGTAAATCTCACCTGGGCAATCCCCCGAGGTCCAGCTCTGAGGAGATGTAGGGACCCGGCTGAAGGATAACCCAGAGCCCCAGATCAGCCGCCTGGAGAAGAAACGTCCTGAGCAACCATGGAGAGGTCGGGTTAAAATAAATAAAACACTATCCATTAGTGTTCATGGTGGATAAATAAACCTATTGTTATACGTAAATGGAGAATGTTCCGGCCATCCTTAGCAGGCATTCAGAGGTAATGTCAGTGTCAACAGGTGTTATGTTACATACGTTTAGGCTCGAGCACTCCGCTGGTTGTTATGGTGAAGCTGCAGCGGTTTAATTAGCTGGTTCTGATGTAATCGCTGTAGAGTTAATGTCTCTTAAACCTCCCAGGTGATTAAACCTGTCAGGGGAACGGTCACCCAAATCACTCGCGTGTTGAGTGTGTTAAGAGATGCTTAGCACCATGTTAAGCATTTTAATCCCCGATTAATGCAAATACATTCAGGGGTGAAGTGCAGGTGTGTAGAAGTACATAGCTCACTTCCTTCATCCTTCATAAACACAGTCAAGTTTTTGAGCCCCTTGCGCAACTGCAGGTTGGATTCATGATCAGATGTGAACAGCAGGACAAATACATGGTGTGTTAATCAGGCGCTCATATTATGTTACACGTGAGAAAGTTTGCATATACTGTAAGATGAAAGTGTGGCTCCTGTATATATCTAGCTTGTGTATATACCCACACACACACACACACACACACACACAAAGTCACCAAAAAAATGTTCAGGAAAAGAAGAATGTATAAATATTTAAATAACTTTTTTTTTTCTATACGTTATATATATATGATAGTATTACAATAATGATATAATAATAGTATTAATATTATATACATCATATTATTTCTTCTTTACCCGAAGTGTGTATACATTTTTTGGCTGTCTCTGTAAATACACACACGATTGTACAACTTGATGTTTAGAATTTTCTACGTGTAGATGTGTTTATAGCAGGGGATTATATAGAAAAATAAAGAGGAGGAGTTTTTACTCTCAGAACTGTGCGCTGTTATTCTGCGCAATCAAAAGTCCCGGTTTGACTTGAACACCTTTGTACATGAGTATTAAAAGAATCCATTATTCTCACCATTGCAAAATTCCCAATTTTAATATGACAGAATGCCACAGTGTGTTTCATTCCACCTTTTCTTGCATCACAACAATTTACCAACAATGGCATTTTTTTTTTTTTCATTTTTATTAATTTACCCACAAGATGTTGCTAATATCGTGGATGGTCCACAAAGCGTCCTCTGTTATGCGGCTATAAACAGTCTTTCCATCACTGACACTGGAGACTACATCCCTCCATGTTAATTAAAAAATTTCAGAAATTTTTTTTTGGTTTCCCTCCATTTATTAGTATAGATAATACTTAGATTATGTGTAGGGTCTGTTGTACAAGTTTATATCAACGAGCTGTTGCTTAAACAAGCTGTTGCTAAGCAACAGCTATGGTTATTACTTTGCCTGATTTGCTGTATCATTAGCACACATTTAATCTTTTTTTTAACACTGAAGAATTCTAGTTCTACATGTATATTGTATAATATGCTGTATATATTGTATAATGGAGACAGACTGTATACTAATGGATCTATGTATCCAATTTAAACAAAAACGTATAGATTTACATTTGTATGTGTGTGTATGTACTGTAGGTGTGTGAGTGTGCGGCGTGTGTTGATGCTATTTGTTTATCAAATCGGTTTACGAGTGTATGCCTTGTCCTACTGGAATGTTTCTTTCTTCAGCTGTATTTCTACATATTTTCAAATATACTATATCAGATATGACGAGTCGCACTTGTGTGATGTCATAATCTACACCTGTATATCATACATTTGACAATAAACCTGTCATCACTGTATTCACTGGTGCAACCCACCCCACACACACACACACACACACATCGCTGCAGGACATTTTCCTACATGCAGATGTTGTTTAAAGACAAACAGATGAGGATGGAAATGCTCTTACTCCAAATCCAGGCCTTCGCCGAACAGGAAGCTCCCTCGTTCAGGCTCGTGCAGGTTCCATGGAACGTATCTGAAACACAGCCGCGGATCACTTTTCATTAACTCACGTCTGAGTTTTAAATGCCGTGGGCAGTGTTGCACTCCAGACCTACGCTGTTAGAGTGTTGAGGCCACAAGCCTTCATCTTCATCATGCGATCCTTCCAGTAGGCCCGAGGAACACGGAAATAGTGAAGGGAACCCCCGAGGATGCGGAACACCTCGCCGCCCAGCATGAACTGGGAAGAGTTCAGCGCTAAGCCATGTTTCCTGTTGAGCTTCACCTTTCCTGGCTGTCCGCTAAAGCAGAATATAAGATAAAATCAGAGATGATACAAGAGCTTGCCCGATGGAATCTAATGCCGTCTCAACTGGGACTTGATGGGTCCAGATGCTCCATTCCAGGAAGCATTTATTTCATGTGTTTGTGCATCAGAAACCGGTCTTCAGAACCCTAGAACCCAGTTTCCTTGGCAAACAGACATCCTTGATCAAATATACAATTATTTTATTTATCCAAAAGAACCTTTGAAGAACCGATTTTTTTCACTTACTTTGGGTTACATTGTCAGAAAATGTGTTATCTGTATAAATAGCTAAGGGATCTTAAATTGAACCTGAGTTTAGGAAGGTTTTTTAGTTCCTTTGGCTGCTCCCGTCAAGGGGTCGTCACAGACCGGATATCCTTCCTGATGCAAGGCTTGGGACGGGCACTGCATCCAGTGCCCGCGGTTGGATATTGGGTAGGGACTAAACCCGGGCATTCCACATGGCAGGCAGGAAGCTGATTTGGCAAAGCTTTCCAATTATGAAAAACATTTTAAGTTTTAAGCTTCTACATTGACCCAATAACGGTTCCACCATGGGACCAACCAAAGAAAATGTGTGAAATAATGTAAAATTATGTTTCTTAAAAATTCCTTTTAAACCTTTATGGGCTGACTTTTAATTTCTAAAAGGTGCTACAGTATGCACCTCCTTCTCCTAATACTACTAATCATTCATCGTTCATATTTCCTACCGCTTATCTTGTTTAGGGTCACAGGGGACCTAGACAGGGTGCCAGCCAGTCACAGGGCATAAACACACACTCACACACCGGATCATCCACTACAGGCAGTCTTGAAATATTAGTCAGTCTACAAATATGTATTTGGACTGTAGGACAAGATCAGAGTCTTTCGAGCAAAGCCATCAAATACTGGGAGAACTTCAGGCACACCGAAACCACAACACAGTAACACTCTCTCTCTCTCTCTCTCTCTCTCTCTCTCTCTCTGTCTGTCTGTCTGTCATGTCCATATTTGTCAAGCAAAAGAGCAAATCTGATTTTTTGTCAGATTTTTAAACATATTCCATATATTGTCTTTTCAACAGCCATGAATTTTTATTTTACTGGTAGATGTCTACAAACTCCATTTCAACACTCATTCATTCATCTTCTATACTGTTTCCTGTCCTTCTCTCTCTAAAGCTGAGGTGTTGAACTTATGGATCTCCCACCTGTTAACTTCCCCTCCAAGAAGAGCATGTTGCTCTAGCAGTTATCCTGCAAGCCCTTCTGTCATCACCATAACTGCTAAGTAGCACCTTAAACTTGGACAATTTGAATCGTACACACAAGCATTTTCTTTACCATATAAGGTTATCCATTCAAATTTTCTACCACAAGATATGAAATAATCCCTTCACAATATAGCATCCAATCGTGCAAATCCCCTCGGAGCAGTATAGCAAAAAAAACCATTGGGTGCATTTTGCAAATAACCCAAAATTACCTTTCCTGATTTGCTGTTGGGTAGAGCCCATGACATGCTTAGTGAAGATCGTTCAGCTCAATGAGATCTAGAAGTGTGTGCATGGCCCATGGCCCAGACTCTCAGGCATCCTAATGGCAGCAGATTCCAACTTGTGTGCTGATTTTCATGACTTTTTAAGCCTGTTAAGACCTCGGAAAATGTCAGGATAATTGAAAATAAATAAATAAATAAAATAATAATAATCCATAGAAAAACAAGAGGGCCCTTCACACACTATGCCATGACAGGGTTGATGTATTAGTGGATGGCCACAACTTGCACACTTCACACACTATAATACAGCAGCTTGGGACCTAAATATTCGTTGGGAGCGTGTACCGGGTTTCTCGTGTGAGGGCCCCGTGCCAGACTCTCAGGCATCCTAATGGCAACAGACTCCAACCTGTCTGTCAATTTTCATCAGTTTTTGAGCATGTTAAGGCCCCCAAATGCCCCATATGGTGGTGGGGGGGGGGGGGGGGGGGGAATCCTTACAAGAACAAGATGGCCCTCAGACACTATGATGGGATATGACTGAGGTCAAGTGCTTGGGCTCTAATAATCATATATCTAGTATAGAAACGATGCAATAAATATATTGATGAAGATTTATAAATAAATACTGTATAGAATCGCATGTCTGTGATATTAACATGTAATAACGGACAAATAAACAAATAAACAAACAAACAAACAAAAATCATTAAATTCAAGATGCACAGGAACAACTACACATTCAACAATATTAAGAAAAAAAATCAAAACATACCCCCCCCCCCCCTTCCAACTGTGCAAACTGCGCTATTTTTCCTCGTCTCACCTGAAGTGCCGGTAAACGATGATCCCGGTGATACTCAGGAACAGCAGCACGAGCCGGCGCCTGTGCACGCTCCTGACGCTTAAAATCACCATGGGGCTGAAAGTCAGTGCGATTCTTTATGCACAGCAAATACTTTAATACTTTTATACGTTTGTTTATTTATTTATACACTCCCGAGAAATATCTTTTCATCTTCAGTGCACGGCAAAAAAAAATAAAATTAAATACAAAGAAAAGCACAGGTGCGCTTGATTCCTAGAGACCTTATTTTGCGTCGCCCAGGTAGCGCTCAGTGCGCGTGAGCTGCGACTTGGGCGCTTCGCGCGCGTGCACGCGCGCTGCTGCGTTTCCTAGTCACCACTATGGCGCGCACGACACACGGTCACGCGCACGCACTGGCTAGGGTTTTTTTTTTTATTTAAATTTTTTATAGCAACTTATAGCTAGCTCACTGTGTGTGTGTGTGTGTGTGTGAGTGTATGTGAGAGTGTGTGAGAGAGCTGAGAATGAGTGTGTGGGCTTTTGGAAAGAAAGCTTAATAATACAGAAGATATAAGTAGATCGTGTATATGAGGTATGAAGGTTTTATGTTTGAAATGTTTGCGGCTGTACCGTGCTGAATTCGTCTTAACCTGTTTACTAGCTTAGCTTAGCATAGCTCTGTTTAAATCACACAGCGGTGCTGCTGTTAGTGTTCTATTTGTTCTCCGAGATAAAAATATTGCTACACAAATAATTATTTGTAACATACAGTGAGGCTGTAATCGAGAAAAGCGTGCGTACAAATAAATATATCACTAAAAATAAAATAAACAGCACCAGCTAGTGATTCACAACAGCTGGCTGGCTGTTTACCAACCAACCAATACAACAAATGAACAAACAAACAGGAAGTATTAGTATTTTATGTCAGTTATTATTTTTATAGCAACGTTTCGTTATGCTATTCTGTGTAATACTCTTTTAACACGAGTTGTATTTAAAAATAATTATTGAGCTGTTTTTCTTTCTACTCCTGAACCTTGGTCATGTTTTTCTATACTGTGCAGAAGTTTTCACCCCTTGTAGCTTTCAAATGGCAGAAAATAATGACCTGTTTTTACTCTTCAAATAACATGGCAATTTCTAGGTTAAAATAACATTATAATCTAAATCTAAGATAAAAAAAAGGCCACAGAGAAAAGGCCCGCACTTCTGTTTTCTTGGTTTTTGTCTTAAGGGTGTACAAACTTTTGCACAGTTATTTATACACATTAAACTGGAGAACAAAAAGGAAGTACAGATCTTTCTTGTTCTTCAGCTGTTGTATTCTTTGTATCACTTACATTTTGATATTTTACCTGGAAATAGTGTATATACCTTTTTAGGCACATGTTTGGACCATTATTAAGTTTCTTTGTGATGTCACACTAATTGTATACTTTTAGGTAAAAGAAAACTACAAAATAATTCTCATGATCTGTATTTTTGCCCACAATGTCATGGTGTTTGACAGAAAACCTTGTTTAGAGGTATATCTAATAAATAAAAAAAAGAGTTTTTTTTGAGTATTTCAATATTTATTTGCAGGTTTAAGGAAAGAAAAAGTGTAAATGCAAATTTTTTATATAATAAATCCTAATCTGGTATTACATTTCTAAATATATATACACAATGTTTAAAAAAAACTATAGGGCTGGAAAAAATCTTGAAATCTTGATACAGTTTTTCACTTTCTCTTCGCTATTGAATAGGAAAAAACATTTTTTTTTAAATACAAGAGACTTGAAAGTCCTTTGTAGACAGCACATTTTATTTATTTATTTATTTATTTTTTATGCGAAAAAAGAGTTTTTGTTTAAACAAAAAGAAATGAGAATCGTGATTGTCAATTCCCGTGGAGGAAAATAGTGAGTCACATTTAGGCAATCCCTAGTCACATAAGTTATTTTGAAAGTCTACATATAGCCAGGTAATATGAAAAACATTATTCAGATTAACTGAAGAAAATATAAGAATCATTGTAAATAGGACAGCCATGCCTAAGTCCCCTTCAAAGTAGGCACCTACCAAAGTCGCAGGGCGCCAAATCTGGGCGGGTAATTTGATGTTTCACCAACAAAAAAAAAAAAAACACATGCAGATAGTGGAATGTGATAGTGCAAATAACAAAGTCACATTTATAAAGAAAACATTCTTTGTTTTTACAGTTTACCGGGATTTCCTGCTCCTATCATGAGATTACTTCCTGGCTCATCCTCCTTCTGCAGTTGATGATTCTCCAGCTGGTTTGGAGATGGCGGACAGCGTCAGGGCCTTCCTCCGCAATGTTGCGACGGTCAGCATAACTTCAATTCAGTTTTATTTGTATTTTATTTGTATAGCGCTTTTAATAATTTTTGTTGTCACAAAGCAGCTTCACAGAATAATAATAATCATAAGTTTGAAAGATGTTAGGAAATATGTATGAATTATAGATATAATTTTTTAGATTTATAAATATATTTTATTTATTTATTTTAAATATTAGATTGTCTCTGATGAGCACGCTGAGGGTTAGCATGGCAAGGGAAAAACTCCCTGAGATGACAGTAGAAAGAATCAGACAGGTCCAGAAGGCGGAAGGGGTCTGGATCACTGGCAGCTCAGGAGAGGCTTGTGTAGCTCGACAGAGGAGAGAGAGAGAGAGAGAGAGAGAGACAGAACAGTTGAGTGTACCCACAGTCTCATAATGTATAAGGTGAATGTATGTTTAGTGCAGAGTGCAAGCAGGGACTAACTACAACAGCATAACTAAAAACACAGACATAAGGGGGAACTGGGATGTAAGGCTACCAATCACTTCACCGTCAACAAACCTGAGTGATCAATGAGAGCGGGGAAGACAGGATCCAAACATACCAGTTCACCATAAAACTCTACGTCCATGAGTCCCGTAGATCGGCCTCTTTTACCTAAGGCAAATCTATTCACAAAAATTCTTGGCTAATTAAATAGGTTTTTAGCTTAAATACTTCTCAGTGTTTAGACTTAAACACTGAGAAAGTTACATTTGGATCAGTCACAATCTCCTCTTTTGTTTCATTCGATTATTTTAGAAATTAATATAAGAAATATTGATCACAGATTTGAGTACTGATATTAGGGTGGTGAAATCTTGGGGTGGGTTGCACGAAGAAGTTATGAAACCCTAAAGCAGATAAAGAACTTGTATTTAGGAATCAGATATCAGTAAATATTTTTAGAGAATCGGATTTGGTCTTTTATGGGAGGGGTTCGGTGACAACACTTTTCAGAGGGGAAAAAAAAGAAATGTTCAGGCAAAAAAAAAACATTTCAGTTCTCTCCTGAAATGGAGTCTACATGTGTTTAGGATGATGATGATAATTTTGGTTGGAGCGTAATTTAACAATCATGACTGGAACTTTTAGTTGTTCCCTAAAAAAAAAGAGATACATTTGAAAAAGTTTTCACCTTCAGGGGATGAAGGATTCTATTCTGGGGATCGCGACGATCACGAAGCTCGACGCTCGCATCCAGCAGAAAAGGGAAGAGCAGCGGCGGCGCCGAGCGAGCGGCCCGCTGGCACAGAGACGGGCGCAGAGTCAGGACCGTAAACATGAGAAGTAGGTGTGACGTGTATCAGCGTGCATGAGATACAGTCTTTCACTTTTGTGCCGTTCGTAACGTTCTCCTCGTTGTTGTGTTCTCAGCGAGCCCAAAGTAGCGAGTAGGATTTTCCAGTGTTGTGCCTGGAACGGAGGCGTGTTCTGGGTACGTATTCTCTCGCTCAGTGAATATTTATTAGTTTACTTTTTGTATTCAGGCCTAAAAGTACATTCCTAGTTATTTCTTACTAGGTGTTGCTGCCACTTTGTGTCTGTGGAATTTTGGGATTGTATCGTTATTCCAAAATTGACAGACATACTTTAACTGACTCTTAACTGTCATATGCGCATGTTACAAAAATGTACAGTGCCAGGTTGAATTTATTTATTTTGTAATTTTTTTTTTAAATGATAATTTCTTATTTTTTCTGACGTTTACAATATGTCCAGCGCCATCTGTGGTAATGAAAGTACACTTTTTTTTTAAATTGGGGAAATTTAAAATTAGCATATCTTCTCTTACCATGGGCCGAACCAACGCCTATACTGTATGTCACTTTAAGCTCGGCCAAATACACCTATGAAAACCCCATTAAAATTCGTTCAGTAGTTTATATGTGATGTGTGCACAAACAGACAGACAAAAATTCCCAAAACATTTTGGTGTGTTCTATTTAAAAAAAATTTCCGCAAATATATTTTAATATATATTAAATAATAATTTAATGTACTCTCTCTCTCTCTCTCTCACACACACACACACACACACACACACACACACTACACTTTACTGACCAACATTACCGTTTTATTACTGTATATGTATAGATTGTCCTGATACTGAATGACTTTTAGGAAGTGTGAGTTAGCCTGTTTTAAAGCAGGTGAAATTTACAACAGTATTTTAGGAGCTACGAGACTAAAGTCTTAGAAGTTTGAGAAAAAATGTTAATAGGTTTAAAAGAATGAAGTCAGGAGTGGCTCAGTGGCTCAGACATTGGACTACAGATCAGAAGGCTCAATGTTGGGCCTTTAAGCAAACATTGACCTTCAACATATGTACAACTTAGCTTAGATTTACAATGAAATAAAAATAAAAGTCTCTTTGAATAAGGGTGTCTGCCAAATACTGTAATGTCGTAATCAAACCGGTGACAGGATCATGGGCACCCAAGGCTCAACCATGTCTGCAGGGGCCGAAACCCAGCTCATCCATTCCAGTGGATATAAACTGGAATGCCATATACAGTTGTGCTAAAAATTTTGCATACCCTGAAAGAAAATGTTAAACATCACCATTTATTTGGAAAGTATGACTGATAATTCAAAATATTGAATGTCGTTACATGAAGTCAATAATTATTACATAGTTCAGGGGTCGTCAACCTTAAATACTCAAAGAGCCATTTGGACCCCTTTCCCACAGAAAAGAAAACACTGGGAGCCTCAAAACCCTTTTGAGATCTAAAGTGAAGATACCACTGCATATATCGTTTTTTTACCTTTATGTTACTTAAATTAAAATATATATAAATTATAAGTTATAAATTATCCACCTGCAGCAAACCAAAAATGCCGTCTGCTTCTGTGTGCCATCACCCTTTTATCACGTGTACTGGAGCGTGCAGTCAGCTGTCAACCCGAATACAAAAGGACTATTTATATTAATCGCATGCCGGCGAGTGTCGCACATCGGCGGTTGTGACATATTTTTGATCAACAAAAATTTTAATGCATTTTATTTTAATCTTGCAAGAACACCATAATTTTCTAATTTAGAATTACATTTCATAAACTAACAAAATAAGATAAAATGCGTTTCTGACCCCTGACATAGCTGTTTGACTCCTTTTTAAAACCTAATGACACCTGAAATCACCCAAACAACTCTGATCAAAAGTTTACATACTGTTGAATGTTTGGCCATGTTACTATAATTACACACGTGGACAAAATTGTTGGTACCCTTCGGTCAATGAAAGAAAAACTCACAATGGTCACATAAATAACTTTAATCTGACAAAAGTAATAATAAATAAGAATTCTATGAACCAATGAAAGTCAGACATTGCTTTTCAACCATGCTTCAACGGAATTATAAAAAAAAAATGAACTCATGGAACAGGCCTGGACAAAAATGATGGTACCCCTAACTTAATAGTGTTTGTTGCACAACCTTTTGAGGCAATCACTGCAATCAAACGATTCCTGTAACTGTCAATGAGACTTCTGCACCTCTCTGCAGGTATTTTGGCCCACTCCTCATGAGCAAGCTGCTCCAGTTGTTTCCGGTTTGAAGGGTGCCTTTTCCAGACGGCATGTTTCAGCTCCTTCCAAAGATGCTCAATAGGATTGAGGTCAGGGCTCATAGAAGTCCACTTTAGAATAGTCCAATGTTTTCCTCTTAGCCATTCTTGGGTGTTTTTAGCTGTGTGTTTCGGGTCATTGTCCTGTTGCAAGACCCATGACCTGCGACTGAGACCCAGCTTTCTGACACTGGCCAGCACATTTCTCTCTAGAATCCCTTGATAGTCTTGAGATTTCATTGTACCCTGCACAGATTTTCTTGATATGCTTCATTTTTCCATCTGTGAATATAGAGCTGATGTGCCTTGGCAAAAAGTTCCATTTTTGTCTCATCTGTCCATAGGACATTCTCCCAGAAGCTTTGTGGCTTGTCAACACGTAGTTTGGCATATTCCAGTCTGGCTTTTTTATGATTTGTTTTTAACAATGGTGTCCTCCTTGGTCGTCTCCCATGTAGTCCACTTTGGCTCAAACAACGACGGATGGTGCGATCTGACACTGATGCTCCTTGAGCATGAAGTTCACCTTGGATCTCTTTAGAAGTCTTTCTGGGCTCTTTTGTTACCATTCGGATTATCCGTCTCTTTGATTTGTCGTCAATTTTCCTCCTGCGGCCACGTCCAGGGAGGTTGGCTACAGTTCCATGGATCTTAAATTTCTGAATAATATGTGCAACTGTAGTCACAGGAACATCTAGCTGCTTGGAAATGGTCTTATAGCCTTTACCTTTAACATGCGTGTCTATAATTTTCTTTCGAATCTCCTGAGACAACTCTTTCCTTCACTTCCTCTGGTCCATGTTGAGTGTGGTACACACCATGTCACCAAACAACACAGTGACTACCTGGAGCCCTATATATAGGCCCACTGACTGATTACAAGATTGTAGACACCTGTGATGCTAATTAGTGGACACACCTTGAATTAACATGTCCCTTTAGTCACATTATTTTCATTATTTTCTAGGGGTACCATCATTTTTGTCCAGGCCTGTTCCATGAGTTTATGTTTTTAAATAATTCTGTTGAAGCATGGTTGAAAAGCAATGTCTGACTTTCATTGGTTAACATTCATAGAATTTTTTTTAATGATTACTCTTGTCAGATTAAAGTTATTTATGTGACCATTGTGAGTTTTTCTTTCATTGACCGAAGGGTACCAACAATTTTGTCCATGTGTGTAGTGTTTATAGATACATATTCAGTGAGTTTCTCAGCTCATAAGGTGATTGGGGAAGACAAGTGAACTGCCAATGGACCTACGTAATAAGGTAGTTGGTACTTTATAAAGCAGTAAAAGGACATAAAAATATATATCTCAATACTGTACTTGGAAATGCCAGTCAGTACTGTTCAAACAAAATAAGGTTCTGTTGATACTAAGCCGTGGTCAGGTTAGACCAAGAAAGATTTCACCCACTGTTGTCAGAAGAATTGTTCAGGGCGCAAAGAAAATCCCCCAAACAACTTCAAGAAAAAATAAAACCCGCTATGGAAAAAAAAAAAGGAGTGTTGTTTTAAGGAGCACAATAAGGAGGTACTTCAGAGTCATTTAGAGTGATGAGACCAAAATTGAACTTCATAGTCACAACCATAAACGCTATGTTACCCACCAATGGCTACAGCAGAAATAAAGCTGAAGGTTCTGGACCGGCCATCATGAGTCTCCTGACCTCAGTATCATTGAGCCTCTTTGGGGAGATCTCAAACATGCAGTTCATGCAAGACAACCAAATGAAATGACAGGAATAACTGTAAGTAACGCCTAAAGAAATGAATCTCGCACATCAAATGTAAAGGTGTTGTCTCTGCGCCATTAAATCGTGAGGGGAATCTCGAACGCTATTTTGTCTCAGAGCTGTTTCCCACTCTATTGGACTGTGAACTCTGTCTTGTTAAAGAATTTCTAAATTTAGGATTATTCACCATCAGGACTGATTCACTGAAACCGATGAGGCCCCACACACACACACACACACACACACATACAATATACCGGACTTTTTGTACATTCACTTACACACTAAAATGTTGTATATAATTGTAAATATTGATATCTGGTGCACTGCACGGTCTTATTTTTTTGTGGAGTGGGGGATGGAGACCAGTTACTGAGATTTAAAATTGTTTGTAGAGGCTATAGGGGCTACAGAGGCCACATTTTGTTTAATAACTGGTGAGATGATGCTTTAAGTGTCTTTAAGTTTCTAAGTTGACTCAGTACGTTCTGTTTTTCTCCCCTAACAGCTAAGTCTGTTTCTTTTCTACCGAGTGTTTATACCACTGCTCCAGACTCTCACAGCAAAAATCATCGGTATGTTCATCTCACCCTGGTGCTTTGTTCGACTTGTGAATCCATTAGCTATTAAAGAAAAAGATGTATTCTGTCACATCTGTGATGTTTAGGTGATCCTTCATTGCACGGAAATGTGTGGTCCTGGTTGGAGTTCATCCTTACGTCAGTGTTCAGTGCGCTATGGGTCCTCCCTCTGTTTGTGCTCAGCAAGATCGTCAATGCCATCTGGTTCCAGGTCAGGCCGCTTTATTTAGGTGTTTACTTTTTATATTTAACGCTATTTGAGTTTTGAATTGTGTAGATGTAAAGGAAGATAGGATGGTGGATGGTTTTTGTGTCAGACTACAATCAGCATAAAAGGGTGTGTCAACCTCTCCGTTTAGGACATTGCCGATCTGGCTTTCGAAGTATCCGGACGCAAAGCTCAGCCTTTCCCGAGTGTGAGCAAGATTATAGCAGACATGCTCTTCAACCTCCTCCTCCAGGCCCTCTTCCTCATTCAGGTACAGGAAGGGATTATTTTTTTCTGTCCTTGTAGCTCATTCAGCTGAACCAGACATTAAACTGGTAAAAAACCAGCGAGTTGCATATGATTTTGTAAAATACTGGCAGTGCAGTTGAGATTTTTTTAAATAAAGTTTTGATGGAAAATCCTTTTAGACATTTAAAATGTATCTTAATGTATGTACATTAGGGCTGCGTGATCTGATTTAAAATAAATAAATAAATAAATACAAAATTTGACATTGCGATTACACAATTTTGACTGCGATGTATTACTACTAAATGTACCAATTTGGATTCAAGCTAGCAGTGAAGAATGGAGGATGAAGAATCTCATTAGGAGGATGTTTGGCAATGTTAACTTGTCTCTAAACCTCTAAAGTATAAAAAAAATAAATAAATACATTTTAATACTTAATTAAATGATAAGTAACAAACATGATATAAATTCCTGACTCTGTGTTTATTACCTATAATAAATCTCATCCTTCTGCGATTAAATATTTACACAGGTCTGTACCATATAAAGTTTTAAGCAAGTAATGTTGTGGCACTCCTTTTTACTGTTAAAGGTCAGTATTATTTTTTTGATTATATGGTCAGGATTATTGTTTAATTAAAAAAATTAAATAAAAAAAGTCCAATTAAAAATATTTTCAAAATGAAGTGGACCGAAAAAAATACACTTAGTGTAGCAAGGTTCTAAACCAATAAGTGTTTTATTTTATTTTTTTTATATTTAGATATTTTTACTTTATTTTTGTGTACACCTAGAAAAACTATAACCAAAAAAATAATAATTAAAAAAATAATAAAATGCAGCAAAACGCCAAATCAATATATGTATGCTTTTTTATTTTATATACATATATAAATAAATTATAAAATATAAATTTAATTTAACAATATGAAAGAATAATGCTATTAAATATATAAAACTGGAAAAAATTAATATTATTGATTTTGTTTTGTTTTTATTATTATTAAAAATTCATTAAATTTTTTTGGTTGTTTTAATCTTCTTTTTTTTTTTGGCCAAAATTAGATAGTTCAAACCTTTTGCGGGAATATAATGTTTTTTTAAATAAACAATATTTTCATAAAGCAATATTTTCAGAAAAGGCATTTTTTAAAAACTGTACTGTTTTTCACAATGTGAATGTTAAGTTTTCAGTTAAATGGTTACTTTTCTTCCTTTTCCTTTCTGTGTGCTTTTTTTTCTCTTAGGGAATGATTGTGAGTCTGTTTCCCATCGACGCAATCGGTCAGACGGTCAGCCTCCTCCACATGTCTCTGCTCTATTCGCTCTATTGCTTTGAATATCGATGGTTTAACCATGGTGAGCGCCTCCTCGGCTCTCGTCAGTCTGTAATGGTCCAAGTTTGTTTGTGTGTGTGAGAGAGAGAAAGAGAGAGAGAGAGTGCTGTTAGTGACTTGTCTGCTTTGCGGTTCGAAGGGATCGAGATGCACCAGAGGCTGTCGAACATAGAGAGGAACTGGCCGTATTACTTTGGCTTCGGTCTGCCCATGGCCCTGCTGACTGCACTGCCGTCTTCATACATCATCAGGTACAATATCTATTCCAGCTATTGAATCTGGATGTCGTGCACATGAGCTGTTGCAATTAAACACGTCAGTTTTATTAATTTTTTTAGTTTATAATACACTTTAAAATTTTATTTCATTCAATGTTGAGTGTCAAACAGAGGAGCACTGCTTCTGTATAATAAACAGATTTACAGAATTCTTTCGCATTCTTTCAGTGGCTGTCTCTTCTCCATTCTGTTTCCGCTCTTCATTATCAGCGCCAACGAGGCCAAGACACCTGTGAAGCTCTAGTGAGTCTTAATAGCATTTCTAACTTATTATAAATAACTTAACATTTTCATGCTTAATGCAAATACTCTTGCTGTGAAATGATGTCTCCTTTTATTATTGATGTGATCTGATGCACTTCTCAAAACTCAATCAGTTAGTCAATTTATTAATGAATTAATGCAAATGTAATAGCCTCTTATTAAATGCAAGTAAATTTGGAGTTCTGACATGCACATAGGCCACGCCTCTCTTACTTTGACTGACATTCACGTTGGCCATGCTTCTTTTACCCTGACATGCACATAGGCCACGCCTGGTTCATGCTGACTAACATGCATATGGGCCACGCCTCTTTTACTGTAAATGACATGCATTTAGGCCATACTTTTAATTCTGACATGCACATAGACCTCTTTGATTCTAACTAACCTGCAAATAGGCCACGCCTCTTCCAGTCAAAATGATATTCGCATAAGCTCCTTTAATGTTAGTGACAGACACAGGGATTTTATCAGCACCGACTGCTCAGAGATAACCTGTTTCTTTCACCTGCAGTCATTTCCAGCTTCGCCTCTTCTCCCTTGTGGTCTTGATCAGCAACAAGCTCTTCCACAAGACGGTTCATCTGCAGACATCTCTGACCTCCTCGAGCTCCACAGAGAAACTGGCGTCTCCTCACGCGTCCCCGATCCGCCACAAAGCTCCGCCTCATCAGTGATCTCAGGCGCTCTGCAGGCGGGAATACGATATTGCGTTCTTTGTGTTTTAAATGCATTTTAATGTCCTTGAGTAAAATTGATCAGGCTTTGTTTTAACTGTGAATGACGAGCAAGACAGAGCTGTGTATCGACATCGGACTGATTTTTGCACCCGTCGTGTGCCATTCGGGTGACTTTTATAGAAACTACAGCACAAAAACATGTTTTAGCCACATCGCACCTAGTCGCTGCCCTCACTTCTTTTTACCTGGCCTTGTGATTCCCTTTATTACCCCAGCTAATGGCTGCATCCGAGTCGTGTTTGTGTCGTTAACGATAGAGCAATGGAACAACTGAAAAGCCCTTTCAAATAACAAAACAATGTCTAGTTCATGCTTTATGTTCTTGTTTTGTTGTAACCTCTCAACCTGTCAGTCTCCATTACACTTGATCGAAATGAAAAGTTTATCGTGAGAAACTAAACTTGTTGCACTTTTTCTATGAGATTGGTCCTGTTCAATACGAATATAGAGCTGAATGCGGAACTCCAATCAGATCTTTCAGCAATCGAAAGCGACAACGAGGCTTTACGCCGCTGCTGTTCACATGTCCGGACCTGACGTTAAGCTCGATAATGCCATGGCCAAGTCTAACTTCCACTACAGTCACCGTCCTTCTTATGATATTCATGTAGACATCAGTGTTCATATACAGTAGATGTCATCTAGGAATCTCAACAGGTTACTAACGTTTGACCGAAGCACATACAGTACAGAGGCCCCGGCTCACTGTCAGCAAATCTACTCGGGGGAGAGAGAGAGTGAGAGATGTGTGGTGTACTTCTTTTATTTTTATTTTATTTTATTTTTTGATTGTTTTGTTTTTAATCTCTATGTCATTAACGTAAGCAGTGAATATAGTGTTACCAATGAAGGTTGGTGTTTGTGAGTGACCGTTTTTTTTGTAAAAAGTATTAAACCTTATTTCAATAAATTTGCTCTGTATATACAAGTTTATATGTTTTATAGTCTTTTCTTGGGATTGTTATGACAGTGATATGAAACGTGCCTACAGCAGGGATGCACAAACTTTTCAACCAAGGACTTATTTCATTGTTAAATAAATAAAACTGTATAAACGCTGCTCAGAGAGCATAGATGTTGGTTATAAATACTGTATTAGTTCAATCATATGTTCTCTGTTGATCCACAAGGCATTTCATTAAAGTGATCAGTTATTTACATGTGTAAAGTTCCCACAGACAGATGCATCTCGTTCACAAGGTGGTGACAAGTTTCAGCATGTGTTGATTTTTAAGCATCAGCTGCTGGATGTTCATGGGAGCAACTATAGTCGGCTCTAGGCTACCACAGCGGGATTGTCATTTTAATGGACATTGTCTTTTTAAAAATGTTTGAACCGTCCTCATGTTTGTCTGTGGCTAAGAGTCTCATCACCGTACTGTGCTTGACGTTTTACCCCTTCATTCACCAGAATGTTTATTGTTCAAGTCTCGGGTTGGCTTGGTCCTGCCTTCTATTATTCGATTTGTATGCCCTGTCCTTTGATATCTAACTGTCCTTGAAACAATGCTAATGCTTCATCCATAATTCAACTCGATGGTCATATAAGGGACTGGTTGCATCTTCCGGGAGTTATTTAAACCCTGCATGATGTCTATGAAGAGATAGTTTCAGACGTTTAGTGTGGAGGAACTCCCCTAATATTCCCAGAGAAGATCTTTGGGATGAGTTGAAACGTCTTCCAGGAGCCGGGCCTTCTCATATATGACCTCACTAATGATCTTATGACTGAATGCAGAGGCACTTATCAACACACTATAGAAAGCCTTCTGAAAAGAGCGGATGCTGTTATATGTGCATTTGTTTTTTTGGCATGGGAGGCTGATATAACTGTGATGATCGGGTGTCCGCATACTTTTGACCACACATTGTATTAACATTATAATGAAATAAATGTCTCAGGGAGTCTCATGAAAGAAAGGATTAGGACTTGAGGCACGGTCATTAAACTTTTTTTTTTTTTGCTGCTAGTTAATTTTTGTAATTAGTGCAAAGCATTGTTGAAGTAAAACACAATAGCTTGCACGTATTTTTTTTTTTTGTACTTTTCTGTGTAAAGCTGCACATCTGTAAGGACACGTCAGTTCTGAGGCACATAAGGAAAACGTCACGGTTTAAGTGACAACTGGACAACCAATCGGAAATGAGGAAACGTAGACGTCGTTGCCGTTCAGCCAATAAGCGCGGGTTTTACGTGGCTGGGCGGGGCTCTGAGTGCTCAGAGAGTAGTGTGTGTGTGTTTAAGGGAAAGTGTGTACCAGGAGCGGAGTGGAAGTGAACCGCCGATGAAAGAAATTGGTACTTTAATTATTATTATTTTTTTTAATTTGCTAAATAACCTTGAGGTAAACGGAGATACTTTGCAATGTATACTGAGATCAAAAGTTTCAGCCAAAATGTTTAGGATGGTGTAGCAGGCTGTAGTGTTAGCATGCTAGCTAGCAAGCTTGTTCAGATTAGCAATAGGAAAGTAACCTCTTTTTAAAAGGTTTTTTTCTTGCTTGATTTTTAAACATTATTTATCTAGAGGTGGAAAGAATCGTACATTTATTATACTTGGGAAAACAAAACGAGTATTTTCTTGCATTTTGGCCCGGTTTAACGGGCAGCTAGTCAGCCCATGTTATCTAATTTAACGTATTTTATGTCTGTTGACTGGTTCGTTCAGTGACTTTTTGCGTAATTTGTATGTAAATTATTAAACTGTATATATATATTTTGCATTTTTAAAAAGCAACCTTGATTTATTTCCCTATCTGTGTTCCACAAAACCCGCCCCTTCATCACTGATTGGTTTACACACACAATTTGTATGGATTACAGTGAAATGAGCCAATCAGCACTCAGTATATTGATCCTATGAACCAATCCTGGTGCAGGGAGGCGGGATTTGCGTGAATACTGTACTATACAGTTAGAACAGGTAAAAAAAAAAAAAAAAAACCAAGCCTACCTGGGTGGAATACCTACACGTTTATAAGACTTGTTAGACTGGATATTTGGGACAATACTGTTGCAGAGAATGTTACGTGTCCCAGTAAACACCTGACTTGCGTGCATTTTCTCCCATCTCATCAGGGATCGAGTGTTAGCAAAGTAAAGATGACCAAGATGGGCTTTCTGCGGCTGTCCTATGAGAAACAGGACACGCTGCTCAAACTCCTCATCCTGTCCATGGCGGCCGTACTCTGTGAGTGTGTTCTATTTCTTGGTCCTATACATCCAGTCTTACCACTTACAAGCTTATGTAAACTTACACTCATTCATTCCTGTACTTCTCTCTCTCTCTGCACAGCGTTTTCCACTCGCCTGTTCTCCGTGTTGAGGTTCGAGAGCGTCATCCACGAGTTCGATCCGTAAGTATCTTTAGAGTGTAAGCTCTGATGGAGACGTTATTCGTGCATGATGGTCATGATCGTGTCTCTCTTTTTTTCCCCCCCAAACTCAGTTATTTCAACTACCGCACCACTCGATTCCTGGCCGAGGAGGGCTTTTACAAGTTTCACAACTGGTTCGATGACCGCGCGTGGTACCCGCTCGGCAGGATTATCGGAGGCACCATCTATCCCGGTACGCTGAGCGAACCCGAACGCGGTGCTAGTGCATGCATGCATGCATGAATGAATGAATTCAATTGGTCCATCCCTAAGCACAAATGAACGCATCCTCGGTTTTTAGTATCACTCTTGATGCTGCGATGCACCTGTTACCATGACAACCACTATTTTTTTTTTTTTTTTTTGTACAGTTTTTGGTAGTATGATTCTTTTTGTAGTATGATTTGCATGTGATCGGTTTAGGCTCTTTTGTGACCCCACTAAGAAGAACAGCTTCTCCCATGCAGGGTTGATGGTGACCTCGGCGGCCCTTTACCACATGCTGCACTTCTTCCACATCACCATCGACATCCGGAACGTGTGCGTGTTCCTCGCGCCGCTCTTCTCCTCTTTCACCGCCATCGTTACCTACCACTTCACCAAGGAGCTCAAGGTTTGTCTTCTCTGTCCCGTTTTACTTGAATATAATATTCAAAATGTAGGGTCTGATTAATTTTTCCTGTTCTTTTTTTTTTTTTCCCCTTTCTGACAGGATGCTGGCGCTGGACTTCTCGCCGCCGCCATGATCGCCGTCGTACCGGGATACATCTCCCGATCTGTCGCAGGCTCCTACGATAACGAAGGTTTTAAAAAAAATTTATAAGAAAATACATCATTAATCAATTTTGACATGTAACCATATATAAATGTCTATATGGATTTACAATGTGTGTTTTTTTTTTTTTTTTTTTTTTTCCCCCCCCCATTCTCCTTTCCATGAAAAGGAATTGCTATTTTCTGCATGTTGCTGACCTACTACATGTGGATCAAGGCGGTGAAGACCGGGTCGATTTACTGGTCGTCCAACTGCGCCCTGGCGTACTTCTACATGGTGAGCGTCATCCTGCGTAGTAGTGTTGTAATCTGTACACACTATATATACGTTATATACAAATCTCTCACTTTCTGTGTATTTAAATTTCTGCAGGTGTCCTCATGGGGAGGCTACGTGTTCCTGATCAACCTGATCCCGCTGCACGTCCTGGTGCTGATGCTGACTGGACGTTTCTCTCACCGCATCTACGTGGCGTACTGCACCGTGTACTGCCTGGGCACCATCCTGTCCATGCAGATCTCCTTTGTGGGATTTCAGGTGGATAAATCTCACTTGCACGCGACACATTCCGCATGGATGTGCATCATATCAGTTACACTTAAACTAGAATTGGGCTCATAATAAACCCTTTCCTGCATATCGTCTACGGAATGTGAATTATAAACCTCATTCATTAAAAATAAACAAGTAAATAAAGTGGTGGGGAAAAAAAATCATGTCCATATAAATTTATATCTAGATGGATTTTAAAACATTAAAATAATTAAAACTTGATTTTTTTCAAGTTTATATATTTTAATATAATGTGATCATACACATGAGCAGGCCATTTTTATTTTTCAATATATAATAAAAAAAAGTCCAAATTTGTATGATTATACATTTCTGCTAATAATCTGGATTAAATAAATAAATAAATACACTTAATCTTCAAAACACCAAATCAAGTCCAATTACACAAACACACTCAGGGGTTGGAGCGACTTCAGTTTTTTTTTTTTTTTTTTTTTTTCCCCCCCAGATTTTCTCCCTAGTTTAGTCGTGTCCAATTCCTCCCCATCACTAGGGGGCTCCACATTAAGGCTACTACTACCACTCAGCCGGGAGGGCCGAAGACTATCACGTGTTTCCTCCGAACCACGTGACGCCAGCCGACCGCATCTTTTCGAACTGCTCGCTCGCGCACCGTTGCGGGCGAGGTAACGCACTCAGAGGACAGCGCTATCCACTCCCTCCGTTGCGTGAGCTCACAGATGCCCCTGATTACATCTCATCCCTCCCCTCTGAGAGAGCTCGGCCAATCAGCTCTCTCTAGACCTCCGGCTGCGAGAGGTTACAGCATCACCCGGGATTCGAACTGGCGATCTCCGGATGATATGGCGAGCGGTTTACCACTGCGCCACTCGGAGACCCCTGGAGCGAGTTCAGTTTAAAAAAGAAAAAGAAAAAGGGATGCATGTTCAGTGTTAAAAAAAAATAAAATAAAAAAAATTACAGACTTTTATCAAGCGTTAAAGGTTGTTGTTTGTGGGCGTGGCCTGTCTAGCACTTTTTTTTTTCCATTCTGTTGCATGGAAAATGTTGCACAGAAAAGACATAACTTGTTAATCTGTGTTGAAATCGGTCATTTGATTTATTTGTTGCGCTCCAGCATCATGATCTAAACTAGGGGTCGACCGATTAACCAGGCTAGCCGATTATCAGGACCGACATTAAGCATTTTTTAAATTATCGAATAGCTTTAACTTTTAGTAACTTTTCGAGCGAGTGCGTCTTCAGTAAAGAGTTTCTGAAACTTTACGTGAGAGGAACGGAAGCCGAGGCAACCGATTTCTGCAACGCCATCTACACCATAAACCTACTGGTTGAGACTCGTATTTCAAAGTTCTATTATTTCCATTTAAATTTTACAATTTAAAAATAAAATAAAAAAAAGTTTCAGTTTAGCTTATAAATCTGCAGAAAACTTTTTTTAAAAACATTTTTTATTATTATCTTCCAAAAATATATTAAATGTGTTGCTGGGTTGTACACTTTACTTAAAATTTTTTGATAATGTTAAAAATGTCTTTTTTTTTGTTTGTTTGTTTGTTTGTTTGTTATTAAACACGTTCTCAATCCAATCTTTCTCTTTTTTTCTTTTTAAAGCCCGTGCAATCGTCGGAGCACATGGCCGCCTTCGGCGTGTTCGGCTTGTGTCAGATCCACGCCTTCGTCGACTACCTGCGCAGCAAACTCAACGCCCAGCAGTTCGAGATCCTCTTCAAGAGCGTCATTTCCCTCGTCGGTTTCGTGCTGCTCTCCGTCGGAGCCGTGCTCATGCTGACCGGTGAGGACACGACACGCCCTGTGTTCACACTCTCACACACACTCATTTGCTCAGTGTGTTTACTTAAGATTGTAGCTCAGGATGGAGACGTTAAATGTGGCAAACAATTTTTTATTTAATTTAGTTTATTACTCCTGAGCAGAAGCAGCTTTCAGGAAAACAATAAAGATACACAAGATACACGTTTATTAATAAAGCACATTTTGTATAAAGTGGCGACACAGTGGCTACGAGATTGGAAAAGAAGTTACTTATTAACTTAATGTAACTCAATTTCACTCCAAAGTACTAATCTAGAGAAAACTGCTCAGGATTATTCGTCTTTATTCTTCTCCACACGTGATGCTCACAAGACTAAAGCTCGTCAAGGCTCGGGGTTGGTTTATGAAGGATTCTCACGTTATCAAACTAATTTCCTGATTTATTTATTTATATTATTTTTTTTCATCTTTATTCATTTTTATATGATATCTTTTTTTCATCTACACACTAGCGCTCCTGAAGCAGCTCAGAGTCGTGTTTAAAGGTCTACATAATTCTCACACTCGGTCTCCCGAACCTTTTTAATCAAACTATCCTAAATCTGTTCGTCTTGGTTTTTCCTCGGCTTGTGCATCCGTTTTTTTTTTTTTTTTCTTTTCCTCTTCAGTTTTCTTGAGCTTAATTCGTCACAGAATTACACATTTCACCAGTAAGAGCAGAGTGTGAAGGTTTAATTAGCAGAGTAATAGCACAGTTTTGCTTAAAATATTGCACTGCACAAAACATAATGGGAAACATATCAGAGTTCAAAAGAGGACAAATTGTTGGTGTGCGTCTCGATGGCGCGTCTGTGACCATGACGGCGAGTCTTTGCGATGTATCAAGAGCCTCGGTATCCAGGGTAACGTCAGCGTACCACCAAGAACAATGAACCACATCCAACAGGAGTAACTGTGGACGCGAGAGGAAGCCGTCTGAAAGAGATGTCCGGGTGCGGGATGTATCTAAAAACATAAAACCACAGCTGCCCAACTCACTGCAGAATTAAATGTGCACCTCAACTCTCCTGTTTCCACCAAAACCGTTGGTCTGGAGCTCCACAGGGTCGATGTACACGGCCGGGCTGCTATAGCCAAACCTTAGGTCTCTCGTGCCGATGCCAAACGTCGGTTTCGATGGTGCCAGCAGTGGAAATCTTGGGCTGTGGACAATGTGACACACGTATTGTTTTGTTGATGAGTCCACGTTCACTCTTTGCCACATCCGGGAGAGTTACGGTGTGGAGAATCCCCAAAGAAGCGTACAGTACCACCCAGACTGTTACATCCCCAGAGTGAAGCATTGGGGTTGATCAGTGATGGTTTGGGCTGCGATATCATGGTATTCCCTACTGTAGGCCCAATATTTGTGCTAGATGGGCGCATCACTGCCAAGGACTACCGAACCATTCTGGAGGACCATGTGCACCCAATGGTTCAAATGTTGTATCCTGAAGGCGGTGCCGTGTATCAGGATGATGATGCACCAATACACACAGCAAGACTGGTGACAGAGTGTTTTGATTAACATGAAAGTGAAATTGAACATCTCCCATGGCCTGCACAGTCACCAGATTTGCAAATATTATTGAGCCACTTTGGGGTGTTTTGGAGGAGGGAGTCAGGAATCGTTTTCCTCCACCAGCATCATGTAGTGACCTGGAGACTATTCTGCAAGAAGAACGACTCAGAATCCCTCTGGCCACTGTGATTGTTTTATCTAAGCTCTGCTTTTGATTCACAGCTCTAGATCAAGCTTAATTGAATACGGCTCGTTGTCCTAGAAACATTCCCAATATGTTATAAAACAAGTCACCTTTTGCAGTATAAGCAACTAAAACATGAACACCTCCGTCAGCTTCTGATCATCTCTCTCTGACTGTAATCAGGAAAGATTTCCCCATGGACCGGCCGTTTC
This sequence comes from Clarias fuscus, assembly GCA_030347435.1. NCBI lineage: Eukaryota > Metazoa > Chordata > Actinopteri > Siluriformes > Clariidae > Clarias > Clarias fuscus. The sequence goes on along the minus strand of CM059223.1, from coordinate 3,651,634 downwards.
TACTCTCTCCTCGACCCGTCCTACGCCAAGAACAACATCCCCATCATCGCCTCCGTGTCTGAGCACCAGCCCACCACCTGGTCCTCTTACTATTTCGACCTGCAGTTGCTGGTCTTCATGTTCCCTGGTAAAGAAAACCTCTTCCTATTTATTTATTTATTTTATTGATGTTCAAAAACAGAGCATATCTGACATTTTATTACAATTTTTTTTTTTATTATTGAAATTTGTTTCCAGTGGGTCTGTACTACTGCTTCAACAACTTGTCGGACGCTAGAATTTTCATCATCATGTACGGCGTAACCAGCATGTACTTCTCTGCTGTGATGGTAAGTGAAATAGATGAAAATTAATTTGGTCTGAGATATCTGATTTACTATGATGTCCCTTTTGATCTTCTGTGTTTACCGCCTTACATTCAATTCGAGTTATGAATCTTGGCAGATACGAACTGACCATGATTTAACAAACATTCGTAGATGTGAACAGGCGCGAACAACTAAATTGTTTCACGTAAAAAAACTTAATGCTCTGAGTTCTGTAAGCTTCGGAGTTGCAATGCAATTTATTTACGGTGTTTTTTGTATCAGTCAGTGCTTTTGTTTCGTGTAACTCTGGGCTGTTTTGCCTCGCCTTGCTGTAGGTGCGTCTGATGCTGGTTTTAGCTCCGGTCATGTGCATCCTCTCAGGAATCGGCGTCTCTCAGGTTCTCACTACGTACATGAAGAACCTGGACGTCAGCCGACCGGATAAGAAGACCAAAAAGCAGCAGGACTCCACGTACCCCATCAAGAATGAGGTAAAGCTTTAACTGATATCAGTTAAACGGACAGGGATCACCAGGCTGCACCCGATGTGATATCATCATCATACAGAGGTGCCAGTTCAGGTTGTGTTGTGATTCTGTAAATATCACAATTATATATATATATATATATATATATATAAATAAAGTGTTAAAATTATATATTTCGGAGTCAGTGTAGCGATACAAGAATGGCCACACAAAAGGATTGCGATACAGCATTGATCGATTTATCTTCCCCGTCTCTAGATAAACGCAAAGGGGTTCTCACTTTTAACATTATTTATTTATTTATTTATTTAGAGATGTGCAGGAAAAAAAATCGATTCAGTTACATATTGCAATTCTTTTGTGGGGAAAATCGTGCATCGCTACACTGACTCGAAAAAAAAAAACACTTTTCATCTGTGGTGATAAAATGTTGCAGTTCCTCTATAATCCTACAGGCAGATTATTTTATTTATTTATTATACTGGAATAGAAGATTGAATGTAAATATTCTAATAATTAGAGTATAGTTTGATATGTAAATAAATGGTCATTGACTATCAGTCAAGGAAAAAATAAAAATAAAACAGCAATAAATATGAATTAGATCTTTTTTATTGTCTAATGGAATTTGTTTTACTTTTGGAAATTAGTTAGTATTTTTCAACTTAAAAAAAAAAATCAAAGTGATGCATTTGAAAAAGTGATGAATTTGAAAGAGTAAGATTAGTTGTTTGTTTAGGTCTGTAGTGATAAAATGTTGCAGTTCCTCTATAATCCTACAGGTGGTGTGCTTTAATCCGTTCATCACACATTGGTTTAAACAGCACACCAAGTTTGTTTATAACTGAAATTAACTTTTTTTTTTTTTTAATGTGTACCTACAGAATCGCAATATGAATCAAATCATCACCTCGGTATCGTGATCGGGGTAACGTACCAGGTGCTCCCTGTGATTCCCGTCCCTGACGTTTATACCTTAGTTTTGCTGTTTGTCAAATGACCTCGGTGTTAATCAGGAGTCAAATGTTAAATTTTCCACGCCAGACAGTCAACAAAAGCCTATTATTTTATTCCTGTTCAAACAAACCGTGCTGATTGTCTTATTGTGTGTGTTTTTTTTTGTTTTTGTTTTTTTTTTCCTCTCCAGGTTGCCAGTGGAATGATCTTGGTCATGGCTTTCTTCCTGATCACATACACCTTCCACTCGACCTGGGTGACGAGCGAGGCCTACTCCTCTCCCTCCATCGTGCTCTCGGCTCGTGGAGGAGACGGCAGCCGCATCATCTTTGATGATTTCAGAGAGGCTTATTACTGGCTCAGGCACAACACTCCCGAGGTTATTCACATCCTCTACGTTAACACGTATAACTGTGATCCCCACTCTGTCACGGAGGATCTGTTTAGTGTGTTTTCTTCAGTAATTATACACTATTATATTAAATGCTATATATTGTATATTGTCTGTAGACAACAAATTATAATTTTTTTTAGTACTTTAGTGCCTTAAATCAACCAGTCCTACCGATAATAGTTTTCCCTCCTCGTGGAAGCTTTGGTCACTCATTCACCTTCACTTCCTGTTTTCCCACACACACCATTTTTATTCCTCAGGATGCGAAGGTGATGTCCTGGTGGGATTACGGCTATCAGATAACCGCCATGGCGAACCGGACCATTTTGGTCGACAACAACACCTGGAACAACACGCACATCTCTCGAGTCGGCCAGGTGATCACAGCACTCTTTACACCAGTTTTATTTACTGTGTATAATCAGCTTTTAAGCTCGAATGAATGTATATATATATATGTGTCTGTGTGTGTGTGTGTGTGTGTGTGTGTGTGTGTGTAGGCGATGGCGTCTTCAGAGGAGAAGGCCTACGAGATCATGAGAGAGCTGGACGTCAGCTACGTGTTGGTGATCTTCGGAGGACTCACAGGATATTCATCAGACGGTACGGAGGAGTTAATAAGGACAAATAAAATGAAACTGTTTATTGTTGTAATTATTTTTACACTGAAATAAAAGATTGAATGTAAATACAGTGGAACCTTGGACTACGAGCATAGTTCATTCCGGAAGCAGGCTCATATTCCAAAACACTCGTAAACCAAATCTTCCCATAAGAAATTATGAAAACTCAAATAATTCGTTCCACAGCCCAAAAGAAAAATACAGAAAATTAATTAATACAATATTTAAAGTAAAAAAAAAAAAATTAACCTGCACTTTACTCTACTAAATAAATCCCAACAGATAAGTGTTTCCGTTTGTGCACGCAGGCGCCGTGTGTGTGTGTGTGTGTGTGTGTGTGTGTGTGTGGGGAATTAGCCCCTTCTCTCGCCTTGTCTTACACAGTAAAACTCCTCCTCCCTCCCCCCACCTCGCTTTTTAAGTTTCACAACAAACACACACACAACGGAAACACTGTTTTAACGGGGGAAAAAAAGAAATCTCTCTAATGACACTCACGTGAGCGCAGACTAACGGAATCACTGCTGTAAAGTAAAAAAAACTAAATGAACCAGCACCTTACCTTTGAAAAGAATTGCGACAGAGCAGAGTTTCTGTGTAGGTCAGAATGTGTGTCTGTGTGAAGCCGGGGAGGGAGCGTGTAAAGCCGCGAGAGAGAGTGTGTGTGTGTGTGTGTGTGTCGGTGTCGGTGTCAAAAAACTCGGCACTCGTAAACCAAGACATGCTCGTTTGTCAAGTCAAAATTAATTAAAAATCTTTGCTCGTCTTGCGGAACACTCGTAAACCGAGTTACCCGCAATCTGATATTTTTTTTTTTTTTAAAGATTTTCTAGGTTTTGCCTTTATTTTCTAAAACATTCTTGCATTCATTTCTATTTCATCTGTATTTTTTTTTAGTTGCTTTTTTATATTAATTATTAATATTGGTATTTTATTTTTCATGTGAAATCCAGTCAAGGTAATTTTCACTGTAATAATTTTTTTGAAATGTTATATTTCTGGTCTCGTAGACATAAACAAGTTCTTGTGGATGGTGCGTATCGGAGGAAGCACAGACACGGGGCGGCACATCAGGGAGCACGACTACTACACACCCACTGGCGAGTTCCGTGTGGACAGGGAAGGTTCTCCAGTCCTGCTCAACTGCTTAATGTACAAGATGTGCTACTATCGCTTCGGCCAGGTCTACACCGAGGCCAGTGAGTGTCTCTGTCCATGCGGGTTTAAAATTCAGCCTTTACTGGATTATTTTTTTATTTGTGGAGAACTAACGCGCATGCTGTTTGCAGAACGTCCTCCCGGTTACGACCGCGTCCGTAACGCTGAGATTGGCAACAAGGACTTCGAGCTGGACGTGCTCGAGGAGGCGTACACCACAGAGCACTGGCTCGTCAGGATATACAAGGTAAACCTCAGAACAGAACTACAGCTCATCTCTGTAAAGTCAATGAAAACATGCTGAAAACTTTCTCCTTCTGTCCAACAGGTTAAAGATCTGGACAACCGAGGGCTCTCGCGAACGTAAAAGCCCAGACGCTCATAATTCTCTCTCTCACACACACACATACATATCGACACAAACACACAGCACTGAACACCTTCCCCTGTGACCCGGAGAGCAGTGTGAATATTTTTTATACTTCTGTTGTGATTGCAGGAAGAGATTCTATTGTCTTTTTTATGATTTGCAATGTGGTGTTACTTTTTTTTGGTGGGGAATGAAGTGAGACTTCAATACGTCCAGAAAACTCAGTATGTATTTCTGCAATCAGTGACCAACCAAACAAATGATTTGTCTACCAATGGGGAAATAAATGGAGTGAATGGGATACCGGTGTCGTTTTTCTTTTTTTTTTCTTTTTTTTTTCTCATGGTTTAGACCAGGGGTATTAAATCAAATTTTCATATTTGTATTAGGATTCAGATTTCTAAGCAGTCATTGTAAGTCTATAAACAATTAAAAATTTCAATAATACTTGTCAATTTTAAGTAGTTATGTAAAATTGTAAACAGTTTGACACTTAATGGCCATGTATATTTCCTTGCATTTGGATGGAATACAAATGACAATCTTTAATCAGTCTTTAGTGAATCTTCATTTCCATGCTGCTGGGATATTCATGAGTGTGACTCTGGTTGCTCTGTCATACCGGGCTCTCTGTTTGCGGATACGTTTGCTCTAACGACCTGTTTTGTCTCATGGTGCCGCTTTACAATACAGTTTTTTGACGGTATTGTCCAATTTTCAAACAAATGAGACAAACTGGTTTTAAACGTCCTGCAGGATAAATAAACATATATGTCCATTTATCTTTGAAGGTCCAGTTTTCATATTCCACTTTCCTTTTTTTGGAGTAAGACATGCTCTGTGTTTTAGTTTCTGTCTATACACGGTAAATCATCACGTTTGTTGGGTCTGGTGAGTAACGCGTATAGCTGCACTGATGTTGAGGGAGAAGAAGCGCTAGATTACTGGTATATTATTTATTCTTATTCATGAGAAAAGCATCAAGGTCCAGATAGAACCGTCACTTGGTCTGTGTCCCGATGCCGTCTGCTATTTAGTGATAACTCCCCTAAGGTATAGCAACAATTAACATTTTTGATTAACCTGACTAACCTGTCCCAATCAGAAAGGTGTGAACACTGAGGATATAACGTACGTGGCTGTTTAAAAGCTGTATGTAACGAAATAAACTTGCATCAGTGTTGACTGAAAGCTTTTATTTAAAATTAAAATAAAACTGCAGATGAGAGGTTTCAGGTTTTGGTGATGCAGGGTTTTGGCTTCACATCCCATGTTTTTTGTGTATTGATTAATCTTCCATGTTAGGAATAAAACACTCCATGTCATGATGTTCCATGAAACTCATATTAACTGGGTGATGTGTGATGAAACAGTACCCAAAACACACTTTATAAAAATGTTGTATTCCAACCATGGCATGGAAATGGATTGATTATCCATCCACCTAGGAACCGTGGAATAATTTAATTTCAGTGTTTTTTTATTTTATTTTAAAGATTATATTTAAATTTATTTAATTAAATCCTCCTCAGTATGTGACTTAAATCTTGCTGCAGTTCTGCTAACACAAAGGGAACTCATTTCGGCTAAGACCTGGAGGAGGGGTCGTCTGAACCAATCAGAGCTCGCCGTCTCATCCGGGCACTTTGCCTAATACAAATAAACGGCGAGTTTATATGCAACAAATATGGCGTCTGGTATATATTTTTAGTAGTAGCCTTAATGTGGGAGCCCCCTAGTGACGGGGAGGAATTGGACACGACTAAGTTAGGGAGAAAAATCGGGGATAAAATCCAAAAAAAAAAAAAGAAATATTTTTGTAAGACAATAGTTTGAGTTCTAGAGTCGTATGTCATGGCGTATAGATTTGCAAGCTAGCAAAGATTTGCTACGCGCCTCGGTGGCTAGTCTGGAATCCAGCGCTCATAGGAAATGTAGTTTTTAGTGATCTACATTAGCCTCAGCGAAATTTAAAGTATTAAAGTACGGAATCCAAGCGCAATATTGTTTTCATGTGCAATTACTGTACATATTTTTTATATGTTGTATAAGCACGACTGAAATAAAATCAATGTCGATAGGATGAAATTCACTTCCGGGAGTGAGTGTTGTGTGACGTAGGCACCAAGGGGGGGGGGGTGGAGCTACGCGTGCACGTTCGCGCGAAGACTCTTGAGTGTGAGAGTCAGGGGAAGATCATGGCACGCGTAGGTCCGCTCGGTTCAGCGGTGTGCAGCGGGTACAGACTGGTGTTTAACCCGAGCCTGAGGAACAGAGCGCTCGGGTTGTTACACTCTACCCGCGGCAGGTTCGCTGGAGGAGGCGGCCGGAGCTTCAGCGCGGGCAGACATGTGCGGAAAGACTTCGTGCAGGGTGAGATCGAGCATCGGCGTGTGACTGATCCGTCAGAGGGAGGGTTGAAGTGTCTCTGTCTCATCTCTCTGTGTCTCTGTCTCATCTCTCGGTGTCTCTGTCTCATCTCTCTGTGTCTCTATTAACATCAGCACTCCGACCCTCCTGTCTCCTTTATTATTAACCTCTATTACAGCACAGAGCTCAGCTGTTACAGCTAGTGCCTGTCTCTGTCCCTGTGTTCTGTGGATTAAACCGAGTTTATTATGTATCAGGTCAATTAGAACAAACTTGTACACAGTGAAACGAAACAGCGTTCCTCCAGGACCAAGGTGCTACATGCAACATAAATTTACAGCATAAATGAACAAAAAAAATAAATAAATAATAATAACTAGCTAACTTGGAGACCCAATTAGCTGTCTATCTGGGAACTGTCTATATTTTTATACAAAAGACACAACAGAGACAACATAAAGTGCATGTGCAAATGTGCAAACACGAGCGACAAAGTGACAGTGCGACAAACATGACATTACAATACTCTCTGGAGTTGAGGGGATGAGTTGAGGTAGTGGGAGGAGAAACGGTGAACGTCCCATAAGTATTTTTGCACTAACTATTTTAATCCTTGCTGCTAATCAAGTAATGAATATTGTGCAAAAGAGCATTTACGGGTTGCTGTGTGCAATAGTCTGGTAGTGTAGAACAGTGTGTTTGCGCTTGCGCTGATTAATCAGTCCAGTCTCGATGTTTTGAGGTGGTTGAGTTAATCTGAATGATCGTGTGCGAGTGTTTTTATCAGTCCAGTCCATTTTTGTTGAGGAGACGGGTGGCTGGATGTGAGTGACCCTTTTTCCAGCTGGCAGGAGGGTGAAGAGTGTGTGAGATGGATGTGTCCGATTAGCCACAATGCCGGTGGCTTTGTGGATGCACCGTGTGGTGTAGATGTCTTCAATAGAGGGGAGAGAGACCCCGGTGATCTTCTCTGCTGTTCTCACTATTCGCTGTAGGGTCTTGCGGTCCGATATGGCACAATTCCCAAACCAGACAGTGATGCAGCTGCTCAGGATGACTCACTCGATAGTCCCTCTATAGAAGGTGGTCAAGATCGGTGGTGGAAGCTTGGGCTTTCCTCAGCCTTCTCAGGAAGAAGAGATGCTGTTTGGCTTTCTTGCGCAGAGAGCTGGTGTTGAGGTTCTTCTCCAGGTGGACACCCAGAAATTTGGTGCTGTCAGCGATCTCCACAGAGAAGGCGTTGATGGTCAGCGGAGAATTGTCGTTACGTGTTCTTCTAAAGTCAACAACCATCTCCTATGTCTTTTCGACGTTCAGAGCCAGGTTGTTGTCTTTACACCAGGCCGTTAGCCTCTGCACTTTCTCTCTGTCCGCTGACTCATTGTTCTTGCTAATGAGACCCACCACGGTCGTGTCATCAGCAAACTTGATGATGTGATTCGAACTGTGTATCGCTACACAGTCGTGAGTCAGCAGTGTGAACAGCAGGGGACTGAGCACACAGCCTTGGGGGGTTCCAGTACTCAGTGTGGTGGTGCTGGACATGCAGTTCCCGATCCGTACTGACTGAGGCCTTCCGGTCAGAAAGTCCATGATCCAGTTACAGAGGGAGGTGTTCAGGCACAACAGGAAATGACAGACGTCGGCTGAAAAAAATTCTAACTCAAACGTCCCCCAGTAAAACTAGTCTCATCCGAATAGTGCTAAAGGCAACTTTATTTCATATCAGTGTTTTCCCAGCTTCTGTAAAAGGTTAAAGATTAATTTTAGCAATTTATTTCTATAATTAAATATTTGTAATTTTTTTATTCTTTTTTATCGTCTTGAATGCCACTGATTTATTAATGAAAAATAATGAAAAAGTCAGAGGAGTTTGTTTTTATTATAATTTTTCCCCCTCGCGGCCTATTTAAATGTAGATCTGGAGAACCAGTTTAAAGCGATTCGGGATAAAGTGACCGCGGCGATGCCCGGGAGTGACTGGAGCCCAATCGAGGTAACCCGCGGCCTTCCTCCTGAGCGTGCAGATATCGTGATTGTCGGAGGAGGAGTGATTGGCTGGTCCATCGCTTACTGGCTGAAGAGGAAACTGATGTCTCGGGACGCGCTGAGAGTGCTGGTGGTGGAGAAAGATCCCACCGTGAGTCTCGCACTCACCCGGGCCATATTTACAGTAGTTTCTCCCTTTGTCTCGTTTTCTTATTGTTTGTTCGTATTATGTTGTGTGTCCTCAGTACAGCCAGGCCTCGACGGTGCTCTCTGCAGGTGGCATTCGGCAGCAGTTCTCACTGAAGGAGAACATCCAGCTCTCTCTGGCCTCCGCTAACTTCATAAAGAACATTAATGTAATTCTTCACCGCTCCAGTTATTAGTTTATTAGGAATACACAAGAAGTAAAGCTCACACTAAACACACCACAGTGCTGAGTGATGACTGTTAAAGTCTTTCAGTGATTGGATCTTCCCTCTGTGCAGGAACATCTCGGCATGGTGAGCGAAGATCCCGTTGACGTGCAGTTTAATCACTCGGGTTATCTTTTCCTGGCCAGTGAAGCCTCTGCGCACATTATGGAGGAGAACTACGCGATTCAAAAGTGAGCATCATATAAAGATTAAAGGTCTGCAAGGATGTACTGTAAGTTCAGGTGTGATTGTGACGGTCAAACACATGGGATTAACGATATCGCTTATCTAAGGGTCACATTGTGTTTCTCTTTCACACACACATGCACATTTTTCCATATGGTTTTCCATATGTCCCTATCAATTGAATATATTTTTAATAAATAAAAACTAGCATCAGTTTAATATTAAACTAGTCGATTTCTGGTGACCCCGAGGTGATCCCTTGCGACATCCAGGGTTGAGTCTCGCTGAGTCGATTTCCCTCAAACCCAAGTTGATTTTAAGCTAATCAAGGTGAGACCAAACTACTTATGTCCCACTGAGTCGAGTCCCAGAGCGATCAAAGAGCGATGTCCTGTGAGTCGAGTCTGAACAAGTCGAGTCAGTTCTGATTGTAATCGAGTTTTACTCAAGTCCTCATCCATAAACAACAAAAAAAAAATTTTCATTCAGTTTGATGCTATTTTTAAAATGCAGCATAATAATAAATAGTTCTGGTCTATTGAGTGCATAAGTGACATGAACAAACATCTTGCTCATGAATTCTTAAATAATCAATAATAACACAAACAGCAGCACTGTCTACAAGTATAAATACATGTAATGTACAGTATAACTGTGTTTTAAAATGATCACATACTGTATAACAATAGAGTAATAGATCTCTTGTACACTACGACTCTTAACCTGTTTGTTTTGCGTTATTTATTTATTTATTTTTCTCTTATTAGAGAATGCGGGGCTGAAGTCGCCCTGCTGTCGCCCACACAGGTGAAGGAGAGGTTTCCCTGCCTGAACATGGACGGCGTCGCGCTCGCCTCGCTCGGTTAGTCTTTTCATGACTGAGACAGGCAATGAATAATAACCTTGCCTAACTTTTAAGCGACACAGTACTTCTCCACGCGTCATTGTTATTTAATCACTTTTAAGCTGTGTTTTATTTTCACGGTCCATCATGTTTCCTCCAGATCACATGACCAGGATCTGGAACATTTCAAATCACTCATTAAATTAAACGTCTTGTGTTCACCAGGACTCGAGAACGAAGGCTGGTTCGACCCTTGGACCCTACTGAATGCCTTCCGACGCAAAGCCATGTCTATGGGAGTGTATCAGTGTTTTGGAGAAGTCACAGGTTAACTTTTTTTTGTTTTTTTATCCGTTATTAATAACGTATTAAACATTGTGACATCAGTCTGGTCTCAGGGAGACGTTTGCTCTGGGGAGAATCAAGACGTTTTGTACCAAAGATCATGTACTCTTTGTTCTAGTGTGTACTTGTGTACGTGCTCGTGTGATGGCTGTAGCGGTTAGAGCTTTCTTCTGTGTTTTCTTTCCAGGATTTAGTTGCTGGTCACAAAATGCAGAAACCATGGCCGGAGATATCCTGAACATAAAAAGGATCAAATACGTTAACGTGAGTTTGATTCTTAAACTAAGAAGCAAACAAATGCACGTTTTCCTTATTGGTGCACAACAGTTAGTCCCGCCCACCAAATATGTAATGGAAAATGCCTGAATTAGTTGTTTATTTAGTTGTTTAATAAGCAGTGTTAACTATTGAATAAAGGGAAAATGAATAAGGGTGCAGTCTAGGAATATTACCACTTGTTTTTACCACACAATATGCAAATTATTTTAAAACATTTTCCTCTGGAGCAAAACGACACCGGGTATCGTCTGACAAACACCACTAACCTTATTCGCCGGTTAAGAAAACGGTTAAAAAAATATGAAAAGTTGCTCTGCAAATGCAGCAGCTACAGTAATAACTCGCACACCTACAGCAAAAGGAATCAATTTTAAATGTATACATCAAAAATAAACGTCAATCAGAATGGGACCGATGTCTAACAAACTATAGAGAAAGAAGGGAGAAAAAAAAGAAAAATGGAGTATAAAAAGAACATATTCAAATGAAGAATAGAAAAAATTGAATAAGAATAAAATAATACAAACATTTAGCTGTAAAATGTACACTATGTATAAGTAATAAAATAGAACTGAAATGGAATAAAAAATGGAAAAATAACATCCCATCCTGAGCAAAACTGTGTTCCAGGTGTGCAAAATGTAAACCATGTGTAAATGTGCATTAATGTACATAATGATCTGCTACAGTTCTACTTATACACCACTCAGCGCAGAGTGTTTAGTCCTGTGTGGTGTTCTGATTGATTGTCCAATCAGTGAGTGAGAGCCAAATATAAAAGCCATGACGACTCACAGTGATGACAATAGTTATGTACCATCATGAAATTAAATCATCATGTCACACTTATCCAGTGTAATAAGTGTAAGGCGTGAGTTTTTCCTGTCACAGGTGAAGATGCCTAACAGTCTGGAGTATCAGCCTGTAGAGTGCGCTGTCGTCGTGAACGCGGCTGGTTTCAGCTCCGGGAAGCTCGCCCGCATGCTCGGGATCGGACACGGCCCAAAAACCAGCATGGCGTCCATTCCGTTCCCAGTGGAACCTAGGAAGAGGTAATATTAGGTAATACCAATAATAATAAGATTCTGATTGATCAGTTTAGTTTTCTATAACAGCATGACGTGCCATAATCTGCAGGTACGTTTACGTCGTGCATTGTCCTGATGGTCCGGGTCTGGAGTGTCCGTTTCTGATTGACTACTCGGGAGTCTACATGCGTCGAGAAGGCCTTGGGGGAAATTACATCACGGGGATGTCACCGGAGGAGGTGTGGCTTGGCTCTGAGGCTCTGTTTAGAGCTGATTCATGAGTTATTCTTATATGTGTGAAGTTATTAGAACAGATTTATCAAGATTATTGAGTGAAGTTCCTGTGCGGTTTGGTTTGTTTCACCGCAACAGAGCGAGGAACCAGACTGCAGTAATTTAGATGTGGACCAGGAGTTTTTTCAGGAGAAAGTCTGGCCACTTCTAGCCCACAGAGTTCCTGCTTTTGAGAAACTGAAGGCGAGTGTTTCTAAACTTCTTATTGTGTGTGTGTAAGTGCATGATGTCAAATGACGCGCGCGCACTTCAGGCAGATACAGAGAGAAAATGGATCTTTAACCTCAAATGAGACTTTCTTTTGCTTTACACACGTGCACACACACGTTATAATAAACAGTACACACGCACTGTACACACAAACATACAAACACAAAATAAAAGATGTTTTACACACACACACGCACGTGGTAACAGTGTTACAGTAAACAGTACATGTATGATTATACCACTGAGAGATGTGCAATACCACCCAGCAGGGAGACAATTACCCACAATTCCGCAATGCAAGAGAGAGAAAAAACGTTGGCTCAGTTGTGATCACGTGATGCTCGGAAAAAACTTAACTTTGGAGGGGAAAAAAAAAACTAATAGTCTAACATGGTATGGGTGAAAAAAAATGTAATCTAGGACATTTTTTTTGTTTGAAAAAATTGTGAGATCCCGCCAAAAGTTGACTCTTAAGTGTTGTCGATTTAGTCCAGCAGATGGCAGCAATGCTCCTAAAAGCTTGATCCTTGTCCATGCAATACCGATCTAGTCCAGCGAGGGTCAGTAATGCGCCTAAAAGCTGGCTGCCAACTGGTTCACTTCGACCACACATGATGCTGTGCTGCCTGTCTGTGTGAACAGTTTACAGTGACACCTATAGGAAGATAGAGGAACTGCACCACAATTTTACCTCCTCAAATGGTATATAAATTAAAAAAAATATAAAATAGAATAAGAAAATTATTTTGTAGGCAGTGTGGCGATATAAGAATTGCCACACAAAAGAATCTCGATAAATCACAGAAGCAATTTTCTCCATTCTAATATTGATTACACTGGACAAAATAAACAGAACTGTAATGAATATTACACTAACGAGTACCAGACGTCTTTAATAGTCACAAAATACTGGGTACATTATGGGAAATCCAGTGAAATAACCAGGGCTTAGCATTTGTCCAACTGATGACAAGACATGTCCTGTGATTCCTTTTTTCCTTTTAATTTTTTTTCTTCTTTTTAATCAGGTGTCAGGAGCATGGGCGGGGTTTTACGACTACAACACCTTCGACCAGAACTGCATCGTGGGTCTGCACCCGCTGGTCAACAACATGTACTTTGCGACAGGCTTCAGCGGACACGGGCTGCAGCACTCTCCCGCCGTGGGCCGCGCTGTGTCCGAGCTCATCCTGGACGGAGGGTTCAAGACCATCGACCTGAGTGCCTTTGACTTCAAACGGATCCTGTGCCAGGAGCCCATGCTGGAGAGGAACATCCTGTGAGCACAGAGGAGGAAGTGAGGAAAGAGTGATGGAAAGAAATCTGGGGAGAGTCAAGACGTTTTGTACCAAAGATCATGTACTCTTCACTGTCCTGCATTTCCTATAATCCGGTGCATCAGTAGCCTTGCTCAGAAGGAAATGACTAGTCAGAGGAGGTTCATTCTCATGTCCTTCTCAATATTTTATTCTGCCTCCCCTCATGGACTCTTGTGGTTTTGTGTGTGAATGAGTTTCATGAAAACTGACATGCCTGTCAAAATAAGTAATTATGCAGAATTTTATACAGTATTTTGATCATGATTTAAAGAGTGAACTCGCAAGGATCCCTGTGTGTAGTGTTTGTTTTATACCTGTAATTTGCCTGCTCTTTCGAGTATATAATGATATAATTATTGCCAATAATTTTGGAATTGAATGTAAGTGGTTTAATTTCCAGCTTGTGTGCTGGAGAATTGACCATGGATGTGTTTTAGCATCGTAATAAAATTCAGGAGGAAAACCTGTGCAAGGAAAAGTGTTGTGCCTCATGTCTGAGTGGTAATCAAGTCAAGTTTGTGATCAATTTAAGAAAAGACTCTCATGCCGTGCCAATGTTATCCACAAGATGGCGACAAAGTGACTTTTGACATTTATATTAAGCACAGGATGAATGGTAAAAAAAATAGCTTAGGATTTCAAATATAATTAAACAAATAAAACTGTTGCTGGAAACAATGTGAATACATAATATATATTTTTTGTTGACCAGTAAAATTAGCATTTATATTTGCGCCCCTTCTCTCTTTTTTATATACTCCTTTACGAATATTAATGCTGTACGTGCAGAGATTTGAAAAGCGCAACGTCATTGGCTCAATCGATCACGTGACCAAAATGGCGGCGTCTCCAAAAGCTGGCAGTTGCAGCCCTCACGTAGCACCAAAGCGACCCAGATCCGAGGAAGGAGACTCCGCGGCGGAGAGAGCCTTGTCGGGGTTTGAAGTTATACGGATCCTCCGGGAATCTTCCCGGGAGAAAAACATTTTCGTACAAGGAAAGGTACAAACAAAATAAAAACGTCGTGTGTGAGAGAGAGAGAGGCACCGAGTTAGCATGTTAGCTAACGTTCTGGAATTTACTTCGGGATCTATAAACCATATATACTGTATGTCTATCCATCCATCTAGCTAGCTAACGTTGGGTTGTGCCTCAAACTGCGTTTCCTCTCCTTCATTAGTGCACTACCTGGTGTGTGTGTGTGAGGTTTCTACCCCCCTTGTAGTGCACTATGTTTCTGATAATGAGGTGTTTAGGATACAGCAAGGTTTACAGTTAAGGTGCATAGAACCTGTGAGGCAAAGTTGTACATTTTAGTATAGAATTAAAAAGTGATATCAGTGTTTCTTACTGAGGTGTGAAATATACCTGCGAGCCGGCGTTACCTTCCAGCACAAGAGTGTTCTACTACATACAATAAAAAAAAAAAAAACATGTATACACTATATGGACAAATTAATTGCTTAAACCTGTTAATTATAATTTTTTAAAAAGTGTTTCAGTCAGTTAGGACCCATTATCGCCAGTGAAAGGAAATCTTAATGCTGCAGCATACTAAGACATCTTGGGCAATGCAACTTTGTGGTAACAGTTTGTGGAAAGCCCTTTTTTATTCCAACATAACTGAGTCCTAGTGCACAAAGCAAGGACTATAAAGACCCTTGCTTGATGAGTTCAGTGTGGAAGAACTTGACCAACCCAAACACAGAGCCCTGACCTCAACTACATCGAGCACCTTTGGGATTAACTGCTTTTTTTTTTATTTTATTTTTTATAAACCTTTGCTTTTTACACCTTATTTTCTGTCCTTTTTCCCTGTCACCTGAGCACATTTGAGATGAACATTAACACAATATTTTGCTTTATTTTGCAAACCATCCTGTCCATCCACCCATATGTGAAGAGTAAGACGAAGTAAAAACGTTAACAACTTAAACACTCTTTTAGTGCACAAATATACTCTGTGTAGGACACATTGTATATTAAACACACTAACAATCTTTTACATTATTTCTACAGCTTTGTGTTGTAATTTGCTTTTTACACCTTATTTTCTATACTTTTCTCCTTTGCTCATTATTAGCTCGATGACCAGGATGCTGTTATCATCCTGGAGAAAACGCCGATCACAGAAGATATCCTTATACGGATGTTAAAGAACAGCACACAGAAGCTGGAGGCGAGCAACGATATCTACAGCACCTACCAGCTCGAACCACCATCGGACCTCAACGGTAAGAAATGCAGACGTCCAGTAGATGGACACGTCCCCGTTTGACACTGGGTAACCTCTGGCTCTGTATCGCATGTGACTTGTATATTTTTACTTTTGTATTTTGTGTAATGTCATCTGATATGACCTAGATCTTGCACATAGTTAACTGTTTTCTGTGTCACTGCAGCAATTAAGTCGACTCTGATCTGCCCTGCCACTGAGAAACACGTGCTAAAGTATCTACGTCAAGAGACATTCCTCCTTGAAGAGACCGAGCATGATTATCAGTCCATTACACTTCCCTACATAAACAGCCAGAGCTTCAGTGTGCAGGTACGTCTAGTGAAGCTCGTGTAAGGTGAGGTTCGATTTGAAAGAATTACCCGTAAATGTTTCTAGTAAAAAAAAAAAAAAATTTAAACCTCCTACTTTCACAGGTCGCGTTATCCTAAGGTCAGGGCAGGGGTAGCTCAGTGGTTAAGGCATTGGACTACGGTTCAGAAGATCCCAGGTTCAAACCTCACAACCACCAAGTTGCCACTGTTGGGCCCTTGAGCAAGGCCCTTAACCCTCAATTGCTCAGATGTAATGAGATAAAAAAAAAAAAATTTTAAATGTAAGTCGCTCTGGATAAGAGCGTCTGCCATGTAGATGTAGATATTATTAAGAGTCATGGAGATATTTTTTATATTTTTTTAGACTGTCTTTTTATAATGTTGAAATTAAATAAATGGTTGCATTTCTCCTGCAGTGGGTTTACAACATCTTGGAAAAGAAAGCTGAGGCAGAGCGGATCGTTTTCGAAGATCCAGACCCGCAAATCGGTTTCATTCTGCTGCCGGATTTTAAATGGGACCAACAGCAGGTTTGTGAACATCAGGAGGAAGATTATGTGAATGAAAAGATTATTTAGCTAAATGCCAACATCATGATTATATCATAATGAAATAGTTATCATTTTAATAACTATTATTTATAGGCAAATAACATGATTTTTCAGATATAAATTCTGAACCATGAACAATCTAAAAACTAAAAAAGTCTCTAATTGCACTAATATTGAGTTTGAATGCCTGTCACGTCAATTATGGTGCACAATGTGGCATCTATTACATGTGTGAAAACGGTTCCACGCTCTAAGAGCCACTCCTTTACAATCCGAGTCCTGGAATATGTGTTTATCAGGGACAGCCCCCTGATGCGCCCATCGGTCTGGAGTAGGGTCAATCTGGACTCAAGACCACATTAACTTTTTCCATTGCTTTTTCCAGTCCAAAATTTCTGCTCCCCAGCAAACCGAAGCTTTATTGTTTTGATTAGTTTCACTAGCAATTGGTTTTTTTATTGCCAATCTTGTGAGCATGGACAAGATCTTACTTTCACTGTTAAACATAGCTCTTGACTATTTTTACGGTGGAACTTCATCAAATATCTATTCATGAGGCTTCTTCAGTTAATTTGATGGTTCAGCAATTTTCTTTCAGGTTTTAATAACACATCAGACAGTTCTTAACCCAGTTCTTGTAATTTTAATCTTTGCTTGATGTAAGTCAATAATGTTAACCTTTTGAAATGTTGACTTTGTTTGTTTTTTGGCCAGGCAGGGAAATGCAGGGAAATAGTTTGTAAACCTTTGTAAAGGTGAGGATTATGACTTTACTGAGACAAGGAAGAATGATTAAAAGATTAAAGACAAAGACATTTACTTGGTGAAGTAGAAGATAATACAGTGGAACCATGGATCGCGAGCATAATTCGTTCTGGAAGTGTGCTTGTACATCAAAACACTCGTATATCAAAGTGAATTTTCCCCATGAGAAATAAGGAAACCCAGATTATTTGTTCCACAACCCAAAAAATCTATATCCAAAAATAATTGTTTGTGCGCCATGAAGCTCAAGTAAGACGAGAGGAGGAATGACTCCCTCCTGCTCTCCCTCCTCTCATCTTACACAGTAGCCCTACCTCCCCTTTTATTTGAGAGGAGGGAGGGCTCTTGTGTGGGATGACTTTCACACAGACAACACACACAGATTGATTGTTTTCAATCGGAAAACTTCTTCAGAATCACTGCTATAGTAAAAGTAAAGTAAAAATGAAAACGTACTCCGTGCAAGGCAAAATTTTTTCTAATAAAGTTTGCCCGTCTTGTGGAACGCTCGCAAAACGGGTTACTCGTAATCCGAGGTTCCACTGTAGAATGTAAATGTAAAAACTTGATTGTAAAGCTTCGTTTCCTCCATTTCAGCTCGACAACTTGTACCTAATTGCCATCGTACATCCAAGAGACATAAAGAGTTTACGAGATCTCAGAACTGATCATCTTCCTTTGCTGAGAAACATCCAAAAGAAAGGGCTGGTAAGTATGAAAGAGCTAATGAAGATAACAGATTTTGCTTTTGGTGTTAGAGCTTACCCACCTCCCTCCCCCCATTCCCTAATAGGACATCATCCTGCAGCGCTACGGCATCCCAGCATCTAAACTGAGAGTGATGCTACACTACCAGCCGTCCTACTACCACCTCCACGTGCACTTCATTTCGCTGGAATACGAAGCCCCAGGGTGTGGCGTCGAGAGAGCGCACCTGCTCAGTGACGTCATCCAGAACCTGCAGGACCAACCCGAGTACTACCGCAAACACACACTGACCTTCCCCATACGGGCCGATGACGCACTGCTGAAACACTTCCAGGAAGCAGGGAGGGTCTAGTCGACTCCATTTTTTTACAATGTGCGTGTCTTACTATAATCTTGACAAAGTCGTCGTCTTCTTTAAAGTGATTTCTCAATTTTGTATTTTCATTATGAAATTTTTATTTTGTATTTTCATTACTGTATGTAATTAAAAAATTTTTTTTTTACTAAAATGTTCTTAAACTTGAACTCAGAGACATCAATCAGATTGGTAATAACTGTACATTCACCAATCGTTTTTTTTTTCTTCCCTGTTTATTTTGCTCTTCTCTGTAATTTGTCCAATACATCTCTCAGCCAGATCCTAGAAAGAAAGAAAAGATCTTTGTAGTGTTGATGATTCATAGTTTATCAATCTTTCAGCACGGTGTCTCTGTTAGCTTGCTGTAAACTTTCATTTAGTCAAATGGTTCCTTTGTCAAAGTTAAGGCCTGGTTTAAAATGATTTGGTTCTAACTTGTCACACACTTTTAACAGCCGATTTTTAGATTTCTGTCATCAGTTAATAAAAAAAGTTTCAGCTCATCTGCATGATAACAGTTCCTCTTTTAGGTTAAGCAAAAATGGTCTTTTATTTATTTTTGTGTTTTCCCCTGGATCATCAGTTTGTTTAATTAATGCGACCTTTTTCTGGTTTGAAAGGGCAAGTGTTTTCGTGGAATTTTGTATTTGTGAACAACAATGGACGTCATTTATCAGGGATTAGTTTTACCTGAAAATAATCTCATTGTCCTTAAAGCATTTTAGCTAATATTCGCTTCTAATCCTTTTCAACAGTGCTGCTACTTAATGCCCACTTAGGATAATCAAGATTTTACACAAGGTGAAGTCCACCACCAAAAATGAGGTTCTATCATACTAAATTTGAGTGGTAATTTTTAAAGAAAGAAATTATTTCCAAACTTTTGGGTGCATTGGCTCATGTTATTACTAGCACATCCAGACAAGGAAAAATTTAAGGAGAGGGGGGGGAAATCAACAATAATGAAATTGTGATAAGGTGCTCAGCCTAGGGGTGCTTGATTAATGCGAAAATGATAATCAGAGTATTTGGTCAATACGAAGATAACGATTATTTGCTGATTACAGAAATGTCTTGCATTTACTAAACTTTTATTTAGTAAAAGTTTATTAACTTCAAATGAATATACATTTAAACACGATTGGAAAAAGTAAGGAATATTTGACGTATAAATAAAATAATTCTTAAAGCAAGGAACTTGTATATGAGACTCTTAGCTGCAGTAAAACATTTGAGTGGTGCAAATGTTTTAAAGACGGGTGTATGTCCATGAATGAAGATGCTGGTCGAGGTGGCTTGGAGACCACTGCACTCATTAAACATTGTTCCCTGCCAGTTATGATTGGGCCACTAAAGGAGTTCCTGGGAGGCCAGTGTTTCAGATGTGAAGCAGGCAGTCCGATCATAGCTCTGGTGTACTGAGAAAACGTTCTGCCTGATGGAATTCAAGTACCAGTGAAATGCTGGAACAAGTGCATTAGTGTATAGAGAAATAAAGGAAGCTTTTAATCTCATAACTGTTATTCTGTACAGTCAAAATTAAATTGTACAGTGAATTAAATGCTTGGCTGGAAGGGAACAATTTTGTTTTGTTGAATCTTTGGCTGAACTAAACAAGCCATAGCTTGGTTGAGAGTGAGAGAGTGAAAGCGCACAACTGTAAAGCAAATGGATGCATTTATAACACAGTTTGTGGTTTATAACACGGAACAGAAATATTACTGCAAAACAGAATGCGGTACAATGAGATCCACCTCAATTGTCTTGTTTTCGTAATCATTAGAAGCCAAAATTGTAAATGAAAATACATTTTGATTAAACGCACAGCCCTAGTTCAGCCTCCCCAAGCCGCCGAAACAGTGATTCTTTTCATCAAACTGATTCATCAAAAACCTGTCATGTCTTTTTGTCAATGATGGTAGTATCGATCCAAAATATGGAATCTTTTCAAATGAGTTAAGATCTGCTAAATGTATACAGTAGATTAACTTGTAGCATATGACCAAATGATTTTCATCCTTATCGACACATTCAGTGAGCCTTTGTGGCACTGTGGATTAGGGGCGGAGTCATCCTGGGGTGTACTGGGGTGCAGACAATAACAGCAAGTGTGATTGAAGCGTTGCTTTGTGAGGTTTTAGGCCCCTCGTGGGTAAATGTCCAAGCACCAGAGGGGCTCTTTGCAGGGATTTTTTCCCCCTATCAGAGTTGTAAAAGAAAAGTGAGTCTAAGAAGCCATCTACCCTAAAAAAAGTGACAAGTCAGATTTCAGCCATATCAAGGTGCCTTAATGGTCACCGCTGTGTTATTTGCTTATGTACATGTGTAAAATGTTTTGATCAACTTGTCTGTAGCATGTGCCTGGGATTAGGGCATTTCAGTGCGGATTACTTTTTTTCGTGGCACCCTGATGGTGTTTTGTTAGACGGAGAAGTGGAAGTACAAAAGTTTCATCCTGCCTGTTGCATTTTCCTAAACGATTTAAAAAAAAAAAAGTTGACGTAGTTCATTAACAGTTCTTCAGTAGATCTGCGGCTAACCTCTGCAACTGGAGGTAAGTTACTTTTGTAGAAGTACTTTTATATATATTACTTTTATCATGTACATTTGTATATCACTAATTGTACTAAGTGCCTTAATGCTAAGTGAATTGTCAGATCTCAGCAATGAATGAAAGTTATATTTGATTAAGGCATTAATGTTGGTAGAAAAAATAATGACCCTTAAGACATGCTGTCGGAGAAACATGAAGAGCAGCTCATAACAACACTTGCTTTTAATAATTTGTTACATAACATCCGCTACTGAATACAGTAAATATAGACCTATTAAATCATGGCAGAATGTTTCTACGTCATTTTATCTACATCAACATTATCATGTCCCTTTTTCCATGTTGATAAAGGAATGTTGCAGTTCATCCGTAAGGAGGTTCACGATCATGTAGCAGAACGCAGGATTCGACGGACTCGGCTCGTGAGCAAAGACGGCCACTGTAACATTGAATTTGGCAATGTTGCTTATCATAGCCATTTTGCTTTCCTGATGGACTTCTGGACCACCTTCGTTGAGATCCGATGGCGTTTTGTTATACTTTTTTTTGTTGCTGCTTTCACTGGGAGCTGGTTCGTCTTCGGGCTGCTGTGGTACTCCATTGCAAAAAGCAACGGGGACCTGGAGGGAGAGAATGTTCCTGATGATCATTTAAAGTGTATTGACAACATAAATGGTCTCACGAGTGCCTTTCTTTATTCCTTAGAGACACAGACGACCATTGGGTATGGTGGACGAGCTTTGACAGGTCATTGTGCCGAAACAGTGGCCCTTCTCGTCGTCCAGTCTCTACTGGGAGCCATAATAAACTGCTTCATGTGCGGCCTGATCCTGGCCAAAATCTCCCTCCCAAAAAATCGTGCCAAGACTGTTACCTTCAGTGACACGGCTGTGATCTGTTTGAAAAATGAAAGCCTGTGCTTGCAGATCAGAGTCGCCAACCTTCGGAAAACACTGCTTATTGGAAGTCATATTTACGGCAAGCTCTTGAAAACCAGTGTCACTCCAAATGGAGAACCCATCATCCTGGACCAGGTCAACGTAGACTTCCTGGTGGACGCCGGCAAGGACAACCTCTTCTTCGTCTGTCCGCTGACACTGTACCATGTCATTGACAGTTCGAGTCCTTTTTCAGAGATGACTGCAGATACACTTCAGCAGCAGGACATTGAGCTGGTGGTGTTCTTGGAGGGAATGGCTGAATCCACAAGTTCGTCATGCCAGGTTCGCACATCCTACATCCCACGTGAAATCCAATGGGGCTACTGCTTTCTGCCCATTATCTCCCGAACCAAAGGGGGCAAATACCGGGTCGACTTCTCTAATTTCTCCAAAACCATTCCAGTGGCCACGCCTCAATGCCCCAGCTGCTATCTAAATGAACCAAACAAAGATCTTGTATGTTGTCAGCATGGACAGCAAGGCATCGACAACCCTGGGTTTGAGGTAGTTACTACTGAAGATTTGGGGGACAGTGCGCAAAAGTGATGTAGATGGCTGGAGAACCTGGAGAACCCCCTGTGCTGCACATTCTATTGTCTTCCCAGTTGTCTTCCTCACTTCTAAGTTGAGTTGAGCTGAGCTGGTTGTGTAAGGGCAGGGGAAAATGCTAAAATGTCCTCAACAAGTCCTTCTCCAGGAACAGGGTTAGAAACCTGCAGAGAAGTAGAAAAAACAAGAGGTGCTTTGATACAATATAAATAAAAAAAAATTAATAGACATCAGTGTTTAGGATCATGTTGACTAATCATTAGCAATTTATCACTATACAATATATGTTTTGAGTATACAAAAGAGAGTTCTTCAGGGTTCTGCATTGGGTTCTTTACTGTTTTCAGTAGGCATGCAATCGTTGGGCTATAGATGTATTAAAAATTTGGGGCAGGTGTAGCTCAGTGATTAAGACCTTTTATTAGTGATCGGAAGGTCCCGCATTTAAAGCCCACTACCACATTGCCGCTATTTGGCCCATAAGCAAGGTCCTTAACCTTCAACTGCTCTGAAATATAATGAGATGAAAAATTTAAGTTGCTCTGGATAAGGGCTCCATAATAATTTTTCCCCCCATTATTTTCTTGAACTGGATATTGTATTAAGTGTTTTGCTTTTTTTGCTCTTCATCAAGCAACTTACTTTTACTTA
The DNA here is from genome assembly GCA_030347435.1 of Clarias fuscus. Lineage (NCBI taxonomy): Eukaryota > Metazoa > Chordata > Actinopteri > Siluriformes > Clariidae > Clarias > Clarias fuscus. Next base: position 3,628,432 of record CM059223.1, on the reverse strand, counting down.
TTGTGATTTGATCAGCTATACATGAACATAAACACTTATTCACTGTAAGAACTGTTGAAGGCTACTAGGGTTGTGGTCTGTCCCGGTTTCCTTACATCACATTATGAGTTTTCGTAATTAGCATTCTCTTTAATTTCTAACTTCAGCTTTTACACATTCAAAAATCACTTTGGCTAGTTGCTAACATCTACTTTAATTATACACATGTGCTTAATCAACACTGAAATGAGTTGGAGAGGAGGCGAGTTGGAGAAAGTGGATGGTGTGAGCACTAGGCCTTACTTACTAAGATTTACAATGACTGCCAAAAAAAAGAGAAAAGATCTCATTTTGCTTAGGCCAACCATGGGAGACACACAGTCAGCTATATGCAACATATGTCTAGCCAACATTATGGTGAAGCATGAGAGAATAACACCTTTGCATGTACATGTTGCAAAAGATACTACAGGCTACTGTATGTGTAAAGTTCATTTCTGTCTGTTGGTCAGTTGGCTGTGTTACGTTTTTTTAAGTCGACCCGAGAGTCTTCTCCTACCTGATCATTAATGATTGCAAAAATGCCTTCAAATAGAAGTGTTAAACTGGAAAATATATATTTAGTATTGATTGATAATAAATACCTGGGATATAAAAACCTGATGTCAATATTCTTTTCGATGCGCTGGTTGTACAATTTTACCATTTTTAAACTTAGTGTAAAATGTGAAATAAACAGGCATTCATTCCAAAGTAAATTTGCAAAAAGTTGTATTCTTTATTATGAATGCACAGGTTTTTTTTTTTTTTTTTTTTTTAAAAAGCTTTAAAATATTTATACGTATATACATGTGTGAAATTCCGTTTCCTGAAAATCCAACCACAGATCTTCCCAAATGGCTAGAAAAGGGAGCAGCTCAGATTGTCCGATTGACGGCATCTAAGCAGCTTAAGAAATGTCTCCATCTTATGAGCATCCTTTTTGAAGCAGGATAACATGCTGTAGTCCCTCAGCACATGCTCCACCATGGCAGGAGCGACAACATGGCGTGTCACACTCTCGTTATTATCCAGCTCTAGACTTCCTTCGTCCAATATCTGGGCATAAAAGCAAAACAGTTACAGAATGCAGAAATTCAGGTGTTTTGATCACATTTGGTTAAAGGGTGCTTTGAAACATCAGGGAAAACATCCCCAGAATTCTTGAATGTACCTTACTCATGAGGACAAGAACACCCTGCTTAAGGTTCATCAACTTGTTTGACATCCAGCTGGTCTTGCTGAGGAGAGAGCTTGGGGCGTTGTCATAACTTTCGAGAGAGTCCTGCAGGTCAGCCAGGGGATCGATCCAGAACTGAACCAGAACCAAGATTGAGTGGAGGAGCCATTTGTCCTGCAACAAGGTTTAATCAGCAAGTCCCTTAAAATATTGTTCAATGCTGTCTGATTAATACAAAACACCTCTCATACTGTAGATGGGTTCTCGTGGAACTTACTGAGATTTGTTGAATTTCGATTTTGGATGTGGGCACACGCACAAGGTTGGATGTGCAAGAGTTGCCTGAATGGCCTTGATGAGCGGATATCGATAACGGGATGTACATCTCCTCCTGTAAATTAGTACGCTATTCATACTTGATGCAGATTTAGCAAAGACAGCGTAAAACATGAGCAAAATTCTGAGCAGGAGAGCGTTAAGAGCATTGCAAAAGAGTTTTTACCTTAAGAGTTTTTGTTCTGTTTGCCAAAATATGAACACACCCCTGTAACCCTGACATTATAAATCATTTCCTGAGGGTAAATAAACGAATAATAGAATAAACGTGACAGGATGCTTTGAAGGCACCCAGCGTCCTCTCATGGTAATGTAAATAAATAAATAAATAAATAAATCAGAGCTTCTACAGCTTTTTTTGTTGAGTCCCGAGGGTCCTATACATGTTCCAAATCCCAAATGCACACATTTAAAGCTAACCATATTTTTTTTGCTATCAAAAGATCATTTGGCGGTGTCTGATCTTTCCCATTGTTGGTTTATACTCTGGTACTACACTCTTAGCCAGGGTTCTTCACAGGGTTCTTTGAATATTCTACCTGGACTGTTCTGAGGTCTCTACAAAAAAGAATCATTAATAGATTTTTTACATTTACAGATTTGAATAACCTTTCACAGACATTTAAATGAAAAGGAAAAAAAATACAAATAAAAATCAGTAATTATGAAGAAATGAAGACGCTCTGCCCACACAGAGCTCCGTTACATCCTGGATCTCAGTAGATCCTCGGGTGTATTTACTCACAAACATTGTCCTGGCCTCATCTGCGATGCGGTAGATGAGCTCAGCGTGCTGGACGGCCCGATCCAGAAGTTTCTCCAGAGAAATCGAACATCTTCCTCCTGTAAGATCGCGATCTGAGCAGTCCAGGGTCGAACCCAGGAATCCGTTTACTGCACAGAACAAGAGCCCCATCCAAACCTGGACAACTGCAGGACCAAGCCAGAAACGTGATTGAGGACTGAGACTGAAGACGCCTTCCATAAATGGCAATTAAACATCAATCGATGTGTAAATAATGTTATATAAACATACAGTATTTAGATCTCTATCTGATACTTCTCAATTAGAGTAGTATCCTCTGTAGAGTCGTACTGTAGTGAAAGAGTAAAGAGAGAAGTATTAGAAAAAAGATTAGAGTGTAGTAGAGTAGAATAGATACCTCTGCTCTTTTTCATGATTGTAGAGTGTTAGAAGAGTTTTTTAAAATTTTTTAATTTTTATTTTTTTTAGAATTTGTCACTGGACCTGGACCTGTGCCTTCGTGCAGCACCAACACCTTTTATACGCCGTCTCCTTAATGCATAAACGCAGAGGTTTTTAAACTCTTGCGTACATGGTAAGGTGATAGTTTGGGTCGTGGATCAGTTGGGTTGATGATTTTATGCAGCGTCTCTGACAGACGGACACGGTTCCTGGAACATCGTGCACGCTGGGGTTTCCCCAAAAAAGATGTAAATAAAATATAAAAATGTATAAATGATATAAAATGAGGGATTTTGTGTAGGTTGGCAAATGTATATACATACTGACTGAATAAACTGACAAGGAAGGGTGTTAGGGGCCAAGCAAAGAATACGAATAGTGAATTTTTATGTTTGCACATCTGTTATTGATTCTAACTTCAGAAAGGCTTTTATTGTAATATAAACTAAACCGATGCAGTATATTCATGTTAAATTAGTGAGCTTGTCCCCTGAGCAAATAAAAGCTCTAATGAGGCCTAGGTTTTGGCCAAGAAACCCTGAAAGTAGTTTATTTTATTTATTTATTTATTTTTATGGTTGGCGAAAAAACACCTGTGACACAATCAAAGTATGACAGCACAGTATGCATAACCTCATTACCATACTTACCAGTGAGGTAACGAGACATGGCAGTCAGTAGCACGTGACACTGGGAAGTGCATCAGCTGTTGGTCGTCTACTTACTGGTTAATTACTATAGTGCACAATAAGAGAAAGAAACAGTAACTCATGCTGTGCTATACTGTACCTGTTGCTTATGTGCAGTTTCTATGTATCCACACAAAAAAAATGAAATAATGGCATGTATCACAAGCTCAAACATTGCTTAAACAGCTCACGGAACGCTGTAGTACAGTATCTCACAAAAGTAAGTACACCCCTCACATTTCGGGCAAGCACTTTACTATATGTTCTAAAGGGACGACGCTATAGGAATGAAAGTTGGATATATTTCAGAGACGTCAATGTGCAGCTTGTACAGCGGTGCAGATTTGCTGTCCTCTAACAATGACTCAACATGCAGGCTTTATTGCCAAAATAACTGGCAACGAAAACGAGTACACCCTAAGTGAACATGTCAAAACTGTTGTTAATCTAGCACGGCCTTAATCGTCCTGGGCCTGGACTTCACCAGAGCTGCACATGTTGTTGCTGGGATCCTCTTCCATTCCCCATAATGACATCACGGAGCTGCTGGATGTCAGACACACGGCGGCGCTTCGCCACCTTCCGGTTGAGGACGTCCCACGTCAATAGGTGCTCAATAGGGTTCAGGTCTGGAGACGTACTCGGCCAAAGACAAACACATGAACATGATGAATAGGGTAAAGATGTACAGCTGTTATCACTTAGGGTGTACTCACTTTTGTTGCCAGCTATTTCGACAATAATGGCTGCATGTTGAGTTGTATTCAGAGGACAGTAAATCTCTACTGCTATACAAGCTGCACATTGACTCCTCTAAAATATATCCAAGTCTCATTTCTATTTCTAGAGTATTGTCCTCTGGGAGGATATATTAAAGCGTTTGCTGAAATTAGAGGTGCTCACTTTTGTTACTGATGTGTTAAGCGCATCTAAATTGCATTTTGTTGTGAACATTTTTTTCAGATTTCATCAGAAGTAGTGACGTATTTATTACTTTGTGGCACATTAAGTGAATCCCATTGTTGTGTAACTCACCAAGCTGCCGAATACAAGAATTAAAAAAGTGATTCCGGAGTCGATTCCCTCGGAACGCTGACATTTGCAGACAAATCTCCCCGGATCCTCCTGTGATGAGGGGAAAATCTTCAGTTTATATCACACAGATATTAAATATTTCCGTATCTAATTAGAGAAAAAAACCTTGCAGCATTGATGGACTTTCAGTCTTACACTGACGCATCGTTATGTTGTTTTCATCATTCTGTAAAGTGCTAATTATTTTGAACAACTCGCTCTGTGGACGATGGGGAGAAACGATACTTTTCACTGGATGTACAGTTCAAGCCGTGGTGGATGAAGTGTGCCCGAATGTGACCTTGAGATGACCTCAGCGCTATGTTTCTTATTCATGCTGTGTCGTGGGCTTTCCAGCGGAAAGTTGAACAGGGGAGGAGTGTGTAGGTGACTTAAGAGATCAGGTTTCGCTGTTAGTCTGACCTTTGGGTTCCGTTTGTCTTCTGACGCAAGTGAGGATTTACACTGAAATAATCAAATCAGGAAAGCCACAAGTTACATAATATCTGACTCGTCTGCGCATGGAATGAATTCAAAGAAAGACAAAAATAAATGAACATTTCTCAGAGAAGATACTGCGTGTGAAATACAGCTGTTTTAGCGCTACATCTTTCTTTGACCTCTTCTATAATGCAGACGTGGAAACTTTATAAAGCACCATAACTGATGCCTGAGACTCTTTCTTCAGAAATTAATGCATGGATAAATCTTTTATTATCACATATTATGTGGAGCATGCATGTAAATGAGCTGTTACCATGGAAACAACATGTTAAAACGAGTACATCAATATGAACCTATAATTATGGTTACAATTGGAAGTACTGTGTGGGAATTAAACTGGACTGTGGTTTTAGCTAGTTAACCAAGCTGCCACTGGTGTGCTTTTGAGCAAGGCCCTTAACCCTCAATCTCCTCCAGGGGGTGCTGAACCCTGTGTTCTGACCCCTGTTTCCTAACTGACATATGTGAAAAATATAATTTCACTGTCTGTAAGCTGCATGTAAACTGAATCTTAGTTTTGATGAAAGCGAGGTGGTAAAGATACATTTTAAAGAACTTTTTTTTTTTCGCAGGCTCTCACTCTGGCTGCTGTAATAAAAACGTTTCTGCGACGTACACAGTCCGGTCGCTTCGCCTCATCCATTAGACCAAGGAAACAGAGCACTTTTGGGCAACCAAAGCATGCAATCACCATGCCAGTAGAGATTTATTAATTTAATCAATATATGTATATATATGAATATAATCAATATATGTATTATATAAGGCTGTAGCTACATTAAAAAGCAAAAACAAGCCACTGTTTCAGAAAAACTCAGTAGAATTCTGTGCAGAGTTTAGAATTATTTCAGCCTCAGAATGTAACTGTATAAATGTGCTTAAAACATTGAGAGATCTTTTGTGAACAAATAAATAAACAAACAAAAAAGACAGATCTACAGAATAAAATCAACTATGAATGAAAAGACTGACAAACACACACAGACACTAGATGGCAGTAAAGGTCCAGGGTTTTAGTGTACAGGGTGGGCCATTTATATGGATGCACCTTAATAAAATGGGAATGGTTGGTGATATTAACGTCCTGTTTGTGGCACATTAGTATATGTGAGGGGGCAAACTTTTCAAGATGGGTGGTGACCATGGTGGCCATTTGGAAGTCGGCCATCTTGGATCCAACGTTTGTTTTTTCAATAGGAGGAGGGTCATGTGACACGTCAAACTCATTGGGAATTTCACAAGAAAAACAATGGTGTGCTTGGTTTTAACGTATCTTTATTCTTTCATGAGTTATTTACAAGTTTCTGACCACCATGGCCACCACCCATCTTGAAAAGTTTGCCCCCTCACATATACTAATGTGCCACAAACAGGATGTTAATATCACCATTTTATTAAGGTGTATCCATATAAATGGCCCACCCTGTATAACTGATATCAGTTGAGTCTTTAATAGGATGGCGGCATCAGTCGATGCTCTCGTCCGCTCTCAGGATGTGACAGTCAGAATCACACACAGTAAGAGATCAGGACTTGGATATCTAGCCTTTGTCCTGTAAATAGCTGAATGTAAAATAAAAACCTACAGTAAATGTAACCATGTGACCAGTAACATACAGTAAGTTTCTTCTACGATTAAACGGTTAAAGCTTCTACAGTATGTATTGTTTGCTACGTTACATCATACATTTATTGAACTTAACTCTTAAAGACTCTTAAAGAATATTGAATCTCCCTTTGAGCTTATGTTGCATCAATTTGCATGAGCTAGGTCTGAGTTCATCAGTTTATCTATTATTTATTAAGAATGTTTACAGTGATATGGATGCTGATCACCGTCTACTGAGATCAGATATTATAGCACACAGGAAAGGGAATGACATACAGTATGCATGACCAAAACCCTGCGAAAACATCCAGTAATGGTCAAAAAAAAAAGAAAAAAAAAAAAGAAAAACTTTCGCATACTTCACAGTAATGGGAATTTGTTTAAGGCATGCATCTGTGCATTTACTTGTTAATTACACTAAGTGGCCTAAAATTGAGCTGCTGTATCTGCGAAACGGCAGCCGCTAGAGTGCACTGTACTGGGAATGCATAGTGGCCTGGAATAAATCCTGGTCCTTCCACATGGCAGGTGGGAATCTTACCACTGAGCCACCAATGCCAAGGATGTTAGTGAATATTAGAGTAAATATCAAATGATATTTTTGGAGGTCTTGGCTTCGAAGTCTGAATGCAGGAGTGACATGTTCAAGCCAAATCTTTAGAACCAGATAAAATAATTACTATAGTACATTTTTTTTTTTTTTTTTACAAATCTCTTAGGCTCTAAAACGTGCTACATTCATTTTTAACCAAACTTTAGAATTCAGAGGAACTACTGTATAGGCATATAACACCTCAGCCACCGCAACAATGGAAAAATAAATACATAAAAAAAATTAAAACATTTTTTTATTTGTACATTTTATTATTTGTACAGGTTAGCACTGTCGCCTTGCACCTCCAGCGTCCGGGTTCGATTCCCGGCCAGGTCTCTGTGTGCATGGGGTTCGTATGTTCTCCCCGTGCTTGGTGGGTTTCCTCCGGGTGCTCCGGTTTCCTCCCACAGTTCAAAGACATGCAGGTTAGGTTAATTGGCGTTCCCAAATAAGTGCGTGAGTGATTATTTGTACATGATGTCAAATTAAATAGAGTTTAATTAAGCTAAACATTTTTCTATATTTCTAATTTGTAAAAAAAAAAAAAAAAATCTCATATTTCATACTTTATATTCTTATTGAAAACTCTTATTTTAGTTTAGTTTGATCTTATTTTAGTTTATCAGCAGTCATATAAGCATTTTACTTCATACTCTATGATATTGTGTATGATGGTGTATGTGATTAATAAAATATTTAATTTGATTTGATTTGAATTTGTATATTGGTATACAGTATGATTATGAATATCAAAACTAAATGCCTCACTTCAGTTGGTCTTTCCTTGAACCACAGGTTCCACTCGACCTACAAGTCTACTTTCATTTTGTCAAGCTGAACAAAAAGTACTTTCATTATTGACCCAGATTTAATTCAATTCAATGTCAGATGACTTAAGTCTACAACACTGCTAAAAGATTTTCTATCTTATATATAGTTATAAAATCGTGCGCTCCGCTATTCTTATGAATACGTTTCAAGCCAAAGGAAATTGCAGTGAATTGTGGCAATTAAATAGTGTATAGGATGTACTGTAAGTACTTGAGATTTACAGTTCTCTCTGGCAGACATCATCAGGACACACATCATGAAATGTCTAGAGAGCTGAAAAATGATCTTATTGATCTACACCATGTGGATCCAATAATACTGTCTGGAAAAGAAAAAAAAAATCAATAATTAGATAAGTAAGGAATAACATATGAGAATAAACCACCTGGGGTCATGTCATCACAGAGAAATAATCAATTAAAAATGAGTGTAAACAGTTACCATCTGTGATGTGCAGCTGTACATAAGCTCCGGACTGACCTGGGCAAAATATAATATAAATGTACAGGACAAACACCTTTGGTATATCATTATTTGCTGAAATGAAATATTCATCTGGACTCATTCAGGTAACATCAAATGCAGCGACACATGATTTAATGACACAAAGCAGCTCTAAAAGCAGCTCCAGCTTCGCCTCCGAACCGTGGGAGCCTGATTATTGTCCTCCCACATGCTCTTGCTTGGAAGAAGCCCCAGTTTCTGATGACTCTTTGTTTCTCCGCCTGTTACAGTCTCTGCTCCGTCCCGGCGGCGCGCGTCACCTCCAATCGGCTGGGCTTTTCCGCCTCCCTCAGCACATGCGTCTCTTATCAGTGACAGCTCGATCCAGCCTGAATGCGGCTCACCACACCTCCTCTGCGCCGAAAACAAGAAGATGAGAAAAGTACAGCAAAGTTTATTTGTGCCTCAGAACCGAGTTTCCAGAGAAGGAAAGAGAGAGACAGAGAGCGGGAGACAAACTCTGTCCTTCATGATTCATAAACCTGATTGTGTAAACCGTAATTATATAGAGGTAATGTAATATCCAGGCCAGGTGTGCGGTGGCGTCTCCGATGCTGCATGCTCACTCAGAAGTGTGTGTAATAAAGTCCTTCAGGTGGATCCTTCCATCACTTCTGACAGCTGCACTGTACTGTAGCTCACCGCCATCGCGCCACAGTGAGTCTGAACTGCATCTACACAAAGACGTAAACACAACACAGCTTTCTCTCAGTGTGTGTGTGTGTGTGTGTGTGCAGAAAGAAGACATTTTGCAAATGAAGACTAAAAACAAGAGCTTGACAAGTAATTGATGTTAGAGAGGTGTTAGATTAGATAAAAGCTATTTATACCACAGTGCTGTGGAATTCTCAGTTCCGATTGGTCGGTACATGAATGCATTGTTTATTTTTTTTATCTTATTAACCTTATTAACAAGCAAGACTGGTGAGGAAACGGCTGAGAAATTGTGTATAAGAACAGAAACTATGCAGTTTTGTGAATTTACATTGATGTGTCATTTTTTACATAAATGATTATAAGAACAATAAAAAAGCAAATTCCCTACACAGGGCCAATGCATATTTCTTATACAGTACATAAAGATTCTATTCTCCTTATCCAGAATCATTCACCTTGAAGCAACAGAGAAGATAAAGCACAATCACACACAATTTAATTAATGCAAGCAGTTCAAAACGCCACCATCGTGCCTGAACCACAGAGGCAGCTCATTATGGTTGCAGTCCTAATGGGCGATGTCCATAAATGAGCTGAACCAAAGTTAACTTCATTACTGTTTTTACAGGCTGGTCAAACACTTCCCCGTGTTACAGCTCGGCATAGTAAAGACGTACTGTGCGCTTGGCCAAGAATTCATCTCCTCAGCCTTCACAGAGTCACATGGGCTCATCAGTGTATGACGCGCAGCATCTCTGCACATCAACGCGACACGGCTGATGATCTGAAAGCCGGCGTGTTCTCCATTCTGTCCTGAGCTTATTGACAGATTCCAAGAGCAAACGGCGTATCTCTCAGATCGACACGTCTACCTCCGAGTGTCAGGAAATCAAAACATTCCGAAGAAGACGTCTCTTTAACAAGATGTCTGCTAGAGAGGTGTGTGATGTCAAGGAGAGCGTCCGCCGTTGCACTGTGCCTCGTTGATGTTGGTGAGAAAATTGTGGGCTTTTTTTTTTTTTTGTGTGTGTGTCACGAGCTCCATACTTATAGAGTCATGGGTGGATAATGACACTCAGTTTGTTTGACACGCTGTCAAAGCAGTGTATATTTAACCAGGGTAAACACATCACGCCTCATTGATCAAACTGGACATGAGCTAATGAAATGCGTAAATCAATGCATACAAGGGTTTACTCTATGAAATTGATATTCATGAAAAAATCCAGCGCATTTTTATTTCTGTATCGCTCTCTGTCTGTGTCTCTCTCTAAACCCACTCAGGACTCCCTTATGCCCTCAGGGAGCTTATAAACACCTAACGAGCTAACGGTCTTAAATACACATGTGATCATCACATCAGCACATCACTAATAGATTCAAAGAGGACAAGGACCTTTAATCCTTCAACATTAAATCAAATTGATTATGGGGTGGTGGATCAGTCTGGGTTTTATTGCACCTCACAAACGTGATGATCATATCGATCTCCTTTTGACTCGTGGAAAGTGCTGTACTCCAGCGGGTTGATGTTCCTGCATCTCAGTGCAGCCTTCAGGAGGAACGTGGAGCGGTGCAGTGGTGGAGATCACAGCCGCCGACTCGCCTCTTCCTGCTGCAGGGTGGATATTGAAGTGTGTAGGAGGAAGAAGCTCAGCTTCGTTTATCCCAGCGCAGAGTAAAGTGAAGACTGCTTGGCTTGCCTGTGCTTTCAGAAATGTGACATTTACAGAACTAAAACATTCCCCATTTTATCCTCCTACATTTTATCCAAATTTATTTCTTGCTTTTTCTTTCTATAAAAGTTATCCAGTTGAGAGGAAACCCAGGGTCAGGCATTTAGGCAGCAGATTCCTCAAGATGCATGTTGTCATCTTCCCTCTAGAGGAACGCATCGCTCATGTCACACAGATCAACACTGAAGGCATATGCCAACTAAGGCTAAATGTATAATGATTGTGTACATTGCATTGAATCGACATAAGGGCTTGTTTCTAAATATTCAGTATTCTTGGTGTTAATGCAAACTGTGTCCATGATGGGAATGAACAGCAGTGCGAAGCCGTCGTTCATGCTGACATTCACTGGGACGTTTTCAGATGGTCGACCAAACATCTCATTCGACTATTCCTGTTTGCGTTGAGCGTTTTGATCCAGCTGAGTACTTTGGGTTCTCCATAGATGGGTCGACAACCTTATTTAAATCACTGTGTTGGTCCATGTTGCATAGGTGATGGTTGAGAACCTGTTAAAACAAATTTCATAGTGTTTAAGAGTAGCCGTATTGGTTGGTAGTCGGAACATTCTGCTGGATCGCCCTTGTTCTGAAAAATGGGCACTTTGATGCTTGTGGACCAATTCATGGGTATTCGGCTTGGTGTTGAAGAAGTCGGCTAACAACATTTTGCAGTTCATTAATCTTCCGAACTGCTGGAACCGTCTTCCCTCAGTACCTCTAAACACTCGTTCTCTAACGTCGTGTAATGATCATACATTAGTAAGAAAATCACCCCAAACTGCCATCGAGCTCACTGTAAGGGCACCATTTTGCACTTCTTTAGTGCTGTTGTTAAGACAACATGGTTTAATTAGACACAGAGGAACATGATGGAGTGCCGCTGCTTCGGTCGAGAACGAGAGCGCAGCAGATGCCTCAGTGGTGATGGACCTGTTTCTGTGTGTCATTTTAGGCGGGATAAATGCCTCCTTTGTCCTCACATGGTGTCCAGGGTCCCTGATAAACGATCTCTGCTGCATCCATTCCTCATAACAGGAGAGCGCTGACACACAACAAGGACACTAGGAAAGTCCAGACTGTGTGCTGGGGTACCTTTTTAACCCAAAAGTCATACAGGAAACCATAGTTTACATCTCTGAATACTATTTCAGCTTCATTTTAATTGAGTTGTGCAATTTATACTACTTACCCTATAGCAGATATAAACACTTGTACCCTTGACAGCCTGTCGTTGTTCCCTCTCTGGAAATTAATAAGACAATGAAATTCACTCTTTAAATATATATTTTCATAAACTCTTTTTAAGGGTTATGTTCAATTTCCTCAACGACATAAAATCTAAGAATTCATTAAATAGTTCCCAAGACAAGCCTGGTGTAATTAATCTATAATCCAGCCATATGCTCACAGTTCTCCTGATTCTGCTACGAGCTAAACCGCTGACCGTCTCAGTCATTAACCCTTGTGTAATCATTCCATATCGTGGGAGTGAGATCTATTAAACGATCCAGATGGGGGTACAGATGGAGGATGGAAAGCTTGGGAGCGGCGACACCTTTTAATCCTGACATCAAACGCCTCGATATGATTACACTTGCAGTGAAGATGTTCTGCGAATGAGCCGCAGGGACCGGGGTTTCTAAGTGCTTGGCTCCTCTATGAATGTAAACGCGCACTCGTGGGGAGTTTATTGGAGCAGATGGACATCTTTATGGGATGCTGAGCGGACTAGTTTACTAAGGAGGCTTTAAGCCCTACATGAGCTGTTAAATATTTAAATCTAGAGAGCAACACATTTCTAAATAATGAGCAGTCTATGAGGTTAAAGAGACAGCCTGGCTTCACCATGCAGAGAGCCAGACATTTACACGGATCTCGAGTGAAAATCCTACAAGCAAGGTTGCAATTTACCGCCATGAACTCCTCAGATGCTTTCCTTCCCAGCAGCTGTTTTTTACCGTCTGCTCTTTCGTTACGGCTCTCATTAAGAGATAAAAGGTATATTGATCAGAGCCCATTATATTGCGCCATAACGCTGAGCTTGAGCATTTCAAATCCCTAAAAAAAGCTCGTCTACTGTCTGTTTGCAGCTCAGCTCCACGTGCAAACACAGACAGGTTACTGTAGGTCATTTCTCCCTGCCTGCTTTTCTACTATGAGCTTTCCTCTATATATACACATGAGATTAGTTTTAGTCTCACTGCTGTCCATGTCGTGAGGACGGTCTGATAGTTTAATTTCGCACCTGTACAGTAAATCCTCAGGAGAGGGCATGTTCAGAGTATGGAAATTATACGATATTTGGATCTCCGACGAAACTACAGATTCAATCATATATTATGTAATTTATGTGATATTAATGCACACTGAGTGGAGTTTGCAAAAAACAGAGATGCGCCCGACTCTCATTCAGATTGTAAATGTAAGCACAGTTTTCTCAGTTTGATGGTTAAAACCAATAACAGTCTGACTGTTTAATGTAGCCACAAGATGTTGTGCTAAAATTTATACAGCCAGAACAATTTGTGCAGCGATATATTTGGCAAAACATTACACACATTCAATATTTCTTTCGAATCTTTTCATTCATACTATATACTGTCATATTAGTGCATGATAATTCTGTGGTACGGTGTGTTAGATGTGACAGCAAAAACAAAACATTCTAGTGTGCATATTCTTGTACTTGAATGAAAGTAGAGATTGCAGTTCAGATGTTATTTAAGTAAAAGTAGAAATCCTTCATTTACATGTGTACTTGAGAAAAAGTACAAAAGTACTCACCTTTGAATTTACTTAAGTAAAACGTGCTGAGCTTGTTTTAGCTCATAGTACCCTTTTTCTTAGTAACCTCTTTCCTGCATATTATAGTGAGTGTTGTAGTTTTTACAGGTTTATACACATACACTCACCTAAAGGATTATTAGGAACACCATACTAATACGGTGTTTGACCCCCTTTCGCCTTCAGAACTGCTTTAATTCTACATGGCATTGATTCAACAAGGTGCTGAAAGCATTCTTTAGAAACGTTGGCCCATATTGATAGGAGAGCATCTTGCAGTTGATGGAGATTTGTGGGATGCACATCCAGGGCACGAAGCTCCCGTTCCACCGCATCCCAAAGATGCTCTATTGGGTTGAGATCTGGTGGCTGTGGGGGCCATTTTAATACAGTGAACTCATTGTCTTGTTCAAGAAACCAATTTGAAATGATTTGAGCTTTGTGACATGGTGCATTATCCTGCTGGACGTAGCCATCAGAGGATGGGTACATGGTGGTCATAAAGGGATGGACATGGTCAGAAACAATGCTCAGGTAGGTCGTGGCATTTAAACGATTGGCACTAAGGGGCCTAAAGTGTGCCAAGAAAAGATCCCCCACACCATTACACCACCACCACCAGCAGCCTGCACAGTGGTAACAAGGCATGATGGATCCATGTTCTCATTCTGTTTACGCCAAATTCTGACTCTCCCATTTGAATGTCTCAACAGAAATCGAGACTCATCAGACCAGGCAACATTTTTCCAGTCTTCAACTGTCCAATTTTGGTGAGCTTGTGCAAATTGTAGCCTCTTTTTCCTATTTGTAGTGGAGCTGAGTGGTACCCGGTGGGGTCTTCTGCTGTTGTAGCCCATCCGCCTCAAGGTTGTGCGTGTTGTGGCTTCACAAATGCTTTGCTGCAGACCTCGGTTGTAACGAGTGGTTATTTCAGTCAAAGTTGCTCTTCTATCAGCTTGAATCAGTCGGCCCATTCTCCTCTGACCTCGAGCATCAACAAGGCATTTTCGCCCACAGGACTGCCGCATACTGGATGTTTTTCCCTTTTCACACCATTCTTTGTAAACCCTAGAAATGGTTGTGCGTGAAAATCCCAGTAACTGAGCAGATTGTGAAATACTCAGACCGGCCCGTCTGGCACCAACAACCATGCCACGCTCAAAATCGCTTAAATCACCTTTCTTTCCCATTCTGACATTCAGTTTGGAGTTCAGGAGATTGTCTTGACCAGGACCACACCCCTAAATGCATTGGAGCAACTGCCATGTGATTGGTTGATTAGATATGAACATTATTAATGAGAAATTGAACAGGTGTTCCTAATAATCCTTTAGGTGAGTGTATGGGGAGTGTGAAACACAGGGATACGCCATGTTAATGAAGTGATGTGGTGCTGCTGAAATAAACAGTTTTGTATGCTCAAATAATGAATATAAGTATATTACATTCAAATTTTATTCTTCACATACACAGTATGATATGAAGTGAAATGCTTATACGACGGCTGATGACATCAAGATTTCAAAAAGAAAGTTTCAGTGCAAAATAAGAGAAGTAAGAGAATTTGCAAATTATAAATATAAGAGAAATATGGAAATAAATTTATATATATATATATATATATATATATAATAAATATGATTATTTTAATGTGTGTGTGCCACGGACTTCATGAATGCAGCTTGTTTTTCATTGATTTCACGTCTGAATCTGCGCATCATCTGCAGTGCTGCAATACTACACACGACGGTAATTAGGTTATACAACGGCAGGCGAAAATGTACTTAATTAAGAGTACAGATATTTTGGCAGGATGTAGTGGGGTAAAAGTTTCTCAAGTAAACTACAGATAGGTGACAGATTTCACATCTGTAATTAGATGCTGTAAAAACAAATGTGAATAAATGTGCATAATCCAACACTGAATATGACGAACTTTCCCCACATAAACATAGACAAAGTTTTTAAACGTACATCGCCGGCTCTGAGTACACTCCCGTATCTCCTGCACGTCGACCTCACATGCTGCGATCCAGAAATATTTCATAACTGACGCCGTGTCAAACCGAACGTGCCAGGTTTAACACGCAAAATTTTCGAGATGTCAGACTGGATTTCATGAAATCATCACTGATGTGCGGGCAACACAACCTCGGATGGTGGATGGAAAATGTGATGTGTGTTATCTTAGAAATACAGTAACGCCGAATTCATGTCTGTGTTCGGTACCATGACATGGCCGCACATCGCCAGCGTTCTCAGTCATGTGGCTAATTGATTGTGACATAACAGGGTCGTATTTATAAGTCAGAGGAGAAATGAAGGAGATGCAGGAGGAATATAAAACGAAGAAAGGAAACATGAGCAAGGCAAATAAATTCAGTCGTGGACACCATTTAGATCTACTTTGTTGTCTTAAATGTATTCATGTGTAATTTGACGCGCAATTCCACATAACATTTATACTTTTTTCTCTTACAAACAAATCATTTCCTTTTTTTTTTTTAAACATTTTTTTTTGCAAAGCTTTTTTTGTTTTGTTTTGTTTAATACAGTTCCTAAACATGGCGCATTTTTCAAGACACATGTACTTTTAACTTTAAAATATCTCTTTTGCAAAATTCCTTGATTTTCACCTGTGAATTTTACAGGATGAATTGTTTAAAGGTGTTACTTTTTTTTTTCTTCATGTGATTAAATTATTTAATTTTCAGATGCTCTATACAACACTTTTATTTTAATAATCAATTTTCTCAGTGTTGGACTTTTTTTTTGTTGTTGTGCTGTTTGTGTTTGGGGACTTTTCTTTTGACATTGCGTTCCACTCTCTCCTGCTTCACAGTCTCTGTACACAGGTGTTTGGTGTTCTGTTGATGTGAAGTTATTTAAGTTCTGGGTTTTCCGATCTGTTCATGTGGTAGTGATGGCGAGGTGAAGCCTCGTTTAGGTGACGAGGCTCCCAGCCCATAGTTTCACCAAAAAGGTTCATGACATTGAAGCTTCTTTCAAGAGCTCATTGTAGTGGACAAATTTTGTGTAGCAACTAGATCGTAACATGTAAAAAAAAAAAAAAAATATATATATATATATATATATATATATATATAATGATATAATATAATCCAATATAATGATTCAGCCACGTGATTCCAGCAAACGTGAGGCTTCGGTTGTTGTTGGACACGCCCCCTTCTCGATACAAGCTTCTATCATGTAGTTCTTTCATCAGTTTTTTTTTTGTGTTTTTGTCATGCCTTCATGCCACATTTATACAAGTGATTTTTACACATACTTTATTTATTGGTCCTATGTATCTTATTCCTGCGGTCTCACCTGAGCTCACATGAGCAATTCCAGGTCTCTACTTAATACTGCGGTTTCGATGTGATGGAAACTTAATGGACGCTGATGAATTACTCTAGTTTGTGAGCTGGGAGGAATAAAACTGTCAGCCAACGATGTGAGGCGCATCACCGAGCAAACGTTAGCGAGACCCGCTGTACGCCCTGCACTCACACATGAAATCCCGCGTGAAGTGAAAGAGTCGTTTGTGTCAAGAGTCTTTCACTGACGGGGAACTGCTCCGAGACCTCGTAGTGTCGTTCCTGTTTAATGGCTCCTGTGCTCTCGCTCCAGGGCTACCTCTTATTAGTCTCTCTTTGGGAGAATCTTGTGCCTCAAATATGAGTGTGTGTGTGTGTGTGTGTGTGTGTTAGACAGTGTCTCAATAATGAGCACTTTGCCTGTGCGTTAGAGAGCCGACGGCGAGGCAACAGACTTTGTAGCATCTTCTTCTTGAACTCGACTCGTTTCCATCAAGCTTACAGATCAAACAGAACCCCACTCACCTGCAACTTTCTGCAAGAGGAAAAGAAAACCATACCCTCGTCATGATCAGTACATTTCACCTACAGTCGACCCAATTGCTGCCGGATTTCTGTCAGAGCGAGAATCAAAGAGCATCATCCAAACGAGGCAGTATTAGATTTTTTTTTCCTGTGCAAACCTGTGTGTATATTTGCTAGACTATTAAAATCGTATGAGGTCTTTTTTCTGTTAGGCAGACGAGTTCGATGCAGCTTAGAGGAGGTGGTAGGTGAGAGAATTGGAAATGGAGGGGAGAAAAATGGGTGTGGCGTTTGGGGTCATATAATATGTATAAAGAAAACAAAAGCATTGAGTTATAACAGGAATTCCCGAATTATTGATCGTGATTGGTTAGTTGTATGGTGAAGTCTTCCATAAACAAATAAACAGTAAAAATAAATAAATAAACAAAGTGCTGTTATTCCAAACCTTCGAAGCAGTGTCAGCGCCTCTGCTTAATCACGCCGCGCTGTCACCCATCATCTCCCTTAAACAGCATGACACCGACTCTTTTTATCCCTTTTCAACATCTCTGTAAGAACTGATGCAGACAGGAGGTCATTCTATTGTTCCTTACATTCGTTGGTTGATTCTTTAGTTAGGAGAGAGAGAGAAAGAAAATCATCATCAACGCTGCATGTGTAATGAGGACGCGCAGACATTTTGAGAGGAAAGACTCGATAGTTAAGGAGATTACATCATGCCTTATTCCTTACACGTAAGATCCAGTCCATTTCTAGACATACTGAAGTGAGCAGATAGTCTCGCTTCTTTCTGGCTGTGTAACTCTGAACACGAGTAAGGTTCACTCTAAGAGCGTGCAATCTGATACTTTTCAGGCAAAGACGTTCAACGTGATACAGTAAAGCCACTTATTCCTGTGAAGGAGGATAAATATTTATGAATCGTGCTACACATTTAGGTGAACTATGGGAGAGAGATGGAGGAAGCATGATTTGCATAAACATGCCGAAAGCAAAGTGCAAAATCGAGACATGGGTTGTGTGTGTGTGTGTGTGTGTGTGTGTGTGTGTGTGTGTGTGAGTGTGTCTGCTGTGCGGCTTCAAAAACACTTTTCCTCCCAAGACCCCAGGTGTTCATGCTGAGCCCACACAATGGTGCCATTTACTTTCTGCTCCTCACCTGATCTAAGAGCTGAGCACACACACACACACACACACACACACACAGGACTCGCGCATTAACCGAGTTCGAACGCAGAAAAGGCTTTTAGAAGCTCGGCCTATTAAACCCATTACACTGCCACAAAATAACAAGGAGTTTGGATTGTGTGATTTCTGGATGTCTGGCTATTGATGTGCAGTTCTTTTCATTTTCACTTTTGAAAAAAAAAAAACACACAAAAAAAAAACATTGTAAGATGCTTCTAAGAAAACGAAAAAAAAAAACAAAAAAAAAACCAGAGAAAGCTTCTTTAAAGAAGCTGCGTGTTGAAAAATCTAAAAGAAAATGTGCAAAAAGAACACGCTGTAGATCTTTGATCATTTCGAATTTTGATCATTTTGCTAAGACACATTTGTTCTCTCCCCCGTATACACACATCGTGTTTGGAGGCTCCGTGAACGGATTCTCTCTGCTGTAATGATTGCTGTAACTCTTCGACGTTCTAATCGATCTCACCATCTCACATCTCCAGGGTCCTGAGGTCGATCTGGACCACAGGGCTTTTGGAGTTTCTCACATTCTTTATATTCTCAGTGACATAAATTAACATGCTATAAACCTTAATTAGCAGGGAAACTCCATATGCCTCCTTCGCCCAAAATGCCAAAGATGATTCGTCCTGGAAAAAAAAAAAAAAAAAAAAAAGCATTAGCAATAACATCAGAAAAAATCTCATCACTGTGCGCAGCGATAATAAGCGTGTGCAGCAGGACCAGACCGAATCCTGTCCTCCAGCGCTCCTCCTCAGTCCACAAAGCGACACCAGAGAAAGGGTTCCTCTCTCAATCTCGCTCTTTTTATATCTCTTGAGGTTAATAACATAAATAAATATATCCAACTCCGTGGTGTTAAAGAGAAACAGGAACCTCTGACTGTTAAAAAGACGCTGACACTGGAGACTCCTTCCGTTTATGTTAATTAAACGTCTTTAAAAAAGCGACGTCATATTCTTATCTTCACAGCAGCAACAATTACACGAGCATCTAGTCGAAGTGCAGAGGAAGGCTGCTCCTGTCCACAAGATGTTCCTGGAAATGAGCAGATGCAGAAATATTAGAATTAAATCAACAAACATGTGCTGTGTATAATATCTGTCTGATTGGAGCAGCGCGCCATGATTTCCATCGAGTGGCCATCAAAGGCACTTAGACACGCTGTAGTGAACGAGCAAATGGAGAGCACACTTGTGGCAGACGCTCCGATTGCAGCAGCGCGGCATCCGAGCCGAATCCAGCTGCAGGGAATTATTTACTTTAGTTAGTCAGTTTTGTTCCGAGGACCAACTGTACAAATCAGAACCGCAATTATAATCAGCATAACAAATCTCTCAGTTTGTCAGGCTGATAGGAAAGATTCTTTCGGCATAATGGGAAATTCAGGACATGCACAATGTGAAGGAATGAACCAACACACGGGACAGAGGACAAAAAAAGTGTCCCCCCCCCCAAAAAAAAACTTCATTAAACAGTGAGGTCACATGAACTCACAAAGAAGGAGGACATTTCTACCTCGAGAGCTCTGGAGGGAACCGACTAATGCACTTGTGTGAGCTCGATAAATCGCCTCTTGTCATTTTCCCCTCTGAGAAACAGAACCGGAGCGTCCTGAGAGATGAAGAAGGTCCACATTAGATCCACATCTGCATTTCGGCATGAATTATCCCTCCATTAAGAGGAGCCTTTAATCAATCTCCTATACTGTGCCGTCACTGGAAGAAGGCGAGCGGAGCTGGGTATCGATCGTGGCCGTGACCCCGGTGAGTCTTTTTAAACAAATGTAAAAAAAAAATAAATAAATAAAAAATTGCACCTTAATTGACTGCTAGGTTGAATAAAATACAAACTTGATACCTTTTAGAAGCCCTAATGATATTAATAATTGGCTTCTCTATTATGATGATGATGATTATTATTATTATTAGATAAGGTGAAGAGATTGCTGGTCAGTTCACAGCTACTTGTAATGTCTTTACTGTACAAGACACCATAAGCTTAGGGGTGAAAAACACAATGGCCACTTTGAGGA
Organism: Clarias fuscus; assembly: GCA_030347435.1. Taxonomy (NCBI): domain Eukaryota; kingdom Metazoa; phylum Chordata; class Actinopteri; order Siluriformes; family Clariidae; genus Clarias; species Clarias fuscus. Next base: position 3,607,629 of record CM059223.1, on the reverse strand, counting down.
ATTGCAGCAGAAGGGAATAAAATATTTAGCACTCCACAATAAGTGGTGCAAATTGCAGCTTTCACCTATTAATCAGAAAAATGTACACGTTGTCATTTAAAGGCCAGATTTTGCATATTCCTAAAGGTATGTAAGAGTTGAATAGCTTGCCTCTGAGTGGCAGGGTTCACAGATGCTGGTGAAGTGGAAGCCCTAGTGAAGCAGTGATGGAGTGATTATTAGATACAGTCTATAGACTCCTGGTAAAGCACATACAGTACGGTATGCGAGTACACGATGGAGTGGCATCTGCTCGGAGCGTAATAGTGCCATTGTCCTTATAAGGTAATAAGCTTAAACTAAATTCCTAAATGGTTCAACTGGATGTGTGTGCCTTAAGTGATAGATCAGTTTGGAAGGTGAATGTGCAGATGTAACTAGATTTAAACGTCAGTTGTGCATGTGATATTCTTTAATGTTCTGACAGAATCCACACAAACGCAGCAGCGGTCTGGCGTTGATATCAGTGCCATGCTGGATATAATTAATTCATCCAACATAGCAAGACTTCTGCTTAGAAAAGTTTATCCTATTAAAATAGCTTCGATTCTTTCGTCTGCTTGTACGGTGTACATGTAGCTACTGTATAAGGTGCAGTGGAACCTAATTAGCATGCCATGCTAATGCTTTGTTGATTTTACACATTCATTATCGAGGCTATTTATAAAACGCTACAGTTTCCCCGCACTGTGATTATTGGAAGCATGAGCACTTCAGCACCTCATCACACCTTTCAGCCCGTCGAACCTGTGACCTGGACGTGCTCTTGGTGCCGAGTGCGTTCCTCTCTTTAAAAACCTCTGGTCACTCTGGTTTCCGTTAAAACTCGCTGAATTATGCCTTGATAACTCGACTCTAAAGAGCATGTGCACGGTGGGTCTGATTCGAAGGCAACCAGACGGCCACACGGCATAATAGAAGGAATCAGACGAGGGGAAAGAAAGATGAAGAGCGTTACCAAGGGCGCGGGCAAAGAAAGCAGTGTTAAATCTGTTAAATTCATTATGAGGTAAAACAAATTTGTCATTCCTTCTGATAAGACTTTCATTTCTGTCCTTTTTTAAAAACACAATATTAAAGATTAGGGAAGCATGAAGCAAGGGAAGCAGGCTCTTTTTTATTTTTTTATTTATTTATTTATTTTTTTAAGGCTTTGGTTTATTTATAAAGTAAACCTGGAATTACTTCAGCAGAACAATTCACGCCACCTCCTGCTACTTGACAAATTGTGCAGCTCTGAAAATCTTTCAGTGATTGAAATGCAGAGAGCGGGGAAATAAATAATAGCTGTGTGTCTAAATTCTTATGCATGAATTCTGGAAATGTCTTTCCGAGACAACTACACAGAGTCGAGTTGAATAAGACGACCCGGCATCAATCGAAACTGCAGAAATTATGGCCTGAGTTGATATTGGAGGAAAAACAGTACGACATGTAGGATAGACTACTAGGATAGAAATCTGATTCCATACCATATACGTAAACATGGTGAAGAAAGCTAAAAATGAGTACTCATACGTGCACACCATAATCACCCAGGCGCTCCTACGTCATTCTTAGCCATGCTGTAATTACTGTAGCTTAGCAATCAGCATTATTGGCCATGTTTGCAAATATGCCTCTATGTACAGTACAGGGTCCAAATCAATGATTTAGTACATCCGGTCAATAGATCTCTTTTAATCAGCATTGGATTAATTGCCTTAAAAACACTTATATACAGTCATCACTGTATACAGGGTCACCAGGGGCCCGGAGCCTATCCCAGGAAACTTGCGGCACGAGACGGGGTACCAATCCATCGCAAGGCACACACACACACACACACACACAGACACACACACTACGCCAACTAGGCAATTTGGGAACGCCGATGACTGTCAAGGGAAATCGGAGCACACAGAGGAAAACCTACCAAGCATGGGGAGAACATGCACGCTATATGCACACAGAGACGGGGATTGAAAACGGACACTGGGGGCGCAGGAGGAGGCAGACAGGAGGATGAGATTGAAACATGTGTTTTTGTATCTCTAACACATGCTCGCTCCAGTACAGTAACTCGAACTCAGAAGTGAACTGGGGACGCTGGAGCTACGGATTATTTTATTGCCCCATACCTGTGCTTGTAAATTCAGAGTTTCAGTAAAGACTAAAGAGCTGCTGCATATGGATCCGCACATTTACACTGAATTAGCAGCACTGCAGGTCAAAGCAAGAGGTAATATCACCTCATAGGTATTAGTCTCAGGAAACCCCAAGCAAGATTGTGTACCTGGACCGGTTTATGCTTGATCAATTCACTCTGCTCATCTGCTCTATATTTCCCCCTCTAAGGTTCAAGGTTTGAATGTTAAACACATGGGTCACTGTGAGGGTTGGCTGAGTGGTGCTTCCTATTGTTTCTTAAATAAAATGCAAAATGAATGTTTGCCATCATGTTAGATCTTATTAATTAAAGTTGGGAATGGTCAAATCTTATACTACTACTACTACTACTACTACTACAACAAATAAAATCAGTTTTAATTATTGAACTATTTCCAGTTCCTGCAGCTGTTCCCATTAGGGGTTGCTACAGACTGTTGTGACAGATGTCCTTACTTATGCAATCCTCCCATTTTAAATTTTACATCCCCATTTACTCCATTTCTCATGCCTTGAATAGCTTATAGAGTGCTTTCGTTTTTAATTGCTCCATTAAACCCCCTGACTAAATCAGGACTCATGTACTACATGTACCGCATGAGGGCAGATTGGTGCAGGGTGTACACATAGGACAAAGTGGCGAATGGTCAGGAGTTCGTCTCCCCAATGGCGAAGCTGAGTTTTTCATATCGTATGATAATTTTATCAATGAAACATACATTTGTCCATGTGTCATTCCAATCATTTCACTCTGCTCTCACTTACTGTATATGTACCAAGGTCATTAAAACACCAACTTGTCACGAAGTTATCAGTGACACAGCAGCAGCTTGAGATAAACCTGGAACTTCTCCTGCAAGGATCCAATCATGACCAACAAACACTTGCTAAAGCAAAGAACGGAGGAAAGAAGAAGACGAAGAGAGCAGAGACTGTCCCTGCCCTGGATAATGGCATTACCTTCATTAGCTCACTGAGGACTTGTCTCGCAGCTTTACATGCAACTTCGCAGAAGTCAGTGTGGTGATTAAATGTCAGGCTGATGGCCATGCCCAGGAGGAACCTGATGGTTTTTCTCTCCTGCTAACAGTTCAGTGAAAAATGAACACATGGATAAATTAATGAGTAAAGAATAAAAATCCTTTATAATTAATCATTTTAATGGACCTGAAACGGCCGACATCTTCATTTTTCTTAGAGTAAGTGAGCCAGAATAATGAACTAATACTTCTGGAATCTATCAGAGTTTTAACAAGGTGCAGAGATCAATAATGATAATTACGTCTCGTTCCTCATGCCTGGAGGTGAGCTGAGATGGAGAACACATCAGAAGTCTTTTACTGTAACTCTCTGTCTCTGATTTTAAGTATCCCATGCGTATGTGGTTGAAACAGTTCGTCGTAATTTGGAATGAAAATGCATTTTTCGCTCTCAGACAGCGCTGTCATGACTGTATTTACACCGTGACTTACAAATGTGCCACGTAAATAAACCCGACCTCTGATTAACACTTGTATAAAGCGAAATATAAAAACAGAGTTGCTTCTGTGCAAATTGACAATCAGAACTTTTCCCAATCAGAATCCATGGGTGAATAAAACCATCCACGACGCTCTGTGATCTCGCACCCCCGCCTATAACGTGGTGCTTGTGCTGGGTGACATGGACCCGTACATGGCAGCATCATACTGTGCAATGTGCGGAAAACGGTGACGGAGGCGAAGCTGCTGTATGGGAGGAAACTAGAATCACATCTCCAACACAGTGACTCTAGGAGCCTGTGACAGGGACTAACGACAGTAATGGACTATATAGCGCCAACATCCAGGATGACAAACGTGGACGTGTCTTCGGCATACAAGCTGTACACCTTCTAAGCTCGCTTTGAGGCTGCAGCTAACAATGCTAATAGCGCTAGCAAAGCTAAATATGCTAACAATGTTAGCAGTGCTAACGGCTGCAGACAGGAAGATATTACCAACACAGGAAACATGGTCCTCATCTCTGTGCATGACGTGAGGAGAGACATCAGAACAGTGAACATTAGGAAAGCAGCAGGACCAGCAGCTAGCACGAGTGTTCACAGAAATATTCAACCTCTCCTTATCCCAGTCAATAATCCCCACATGCTTTAAAGAGTCATTCATTGTTCCTATCCTGAAGAAACCCCATCCTGCTTCCCTCAGTGGCTACTGCCCTGTAGCCCTGACTTCAGTAGTGAGGAAATCTCTGAACGGCTGATCGGAGATTTCATCATCTCTTCGTTACCCGGCACATTAGATCCACTTCAGTTTGCATATTGTCCGAACCACTCGACAGACGACACCATCTCGAGAAGAGGAAATTAAAATGCTCTTTATGTTAAAATGCTCAACTGCAGCTCAGCGTTTAACACTACAATTCTCTCCACACTCACCAACAAGCTGGAGCACCTTGGAATCAGCCCATCTCTGTGTCAGTAGATCTCCAACTTCCTAACTGGCACACCACAGACAGTTGGGATGGGCAGACATGTCTCAGCATCCCTCACCCTCAGCACTGGAGTCCCCCAGGGTTGTGTTCTGAGCCCCCTGCTGTACTCATTGTACACCTACGACTGCACAGCTACTACCAACTTCACCACCATCATCACTTTTGCTGACGACGCCGTTGTGCTGGGCCTGATCGCTGACAACGATCCACCGAACAATGACCTCAACCAACCCAACAATGGACTGTTCTCTCTGTTGCGGTCAGGAAAGCGATTCCACTTATTGAATGCCAACACGGAGAAAGGAGTTCTTAGAATTAAACAAGAATATTGAAAGAGAAAATATTAATTCAGTTCTACTTAAATATTTGACGTTGATCTGAAAATGATTTGACATGTTGGTAAGGAAAATGAGACTTGAATTGTTTACAAGCACAGTGCTTTTGAGTTCTGGATTGTGATTGGTCAGAAGGTGTTGATTACCTCTGTATAACTGCAGCTCTGTCAGTAGTGCAGTTAAAGGCACTGGCCTCGGCTGCTGTTTCATTGTGCTTCATTGGCACCTGTGGGTTTGAATCTCACCCTCGTCGGCAAATCTTACTCTATATCTCTGTTACTCTACAGTACATTCTGCTCACTAACCGGGATCGCAGGGATGATATCTTATGCGAGGCATAGATGCAGAGGATCCAGGTGTTAACGGAAACGATGTATTTATTGAACACAAATAACTAAAGTGAAACAAATGGGTAAATTAATGCAAAACAGAACCAAAACACGTAGCACTTCAGGGAAACATGAACTGAACTTTACAGACATACACTAAGGTTTAAATGAACAGATGCAAGACACAAACTAGAACTGAAACAAGCTCTTTATAATAAAACAAATGAGCAACTCGGTTCAGGTGAGCACCCACGTCACCTGACCGAGATGCAAGATGGGAAATGAAGTTTAAACACAAAAAGAACTATACACAAATCTCTGGGCGCTAGGCGCCCTCTAGGGGTTATCCCTTACATGCTTAAGCATTTTAATGTTTAATGTAAGCTGCCATTCCTGTACATTTCAAAGGGAATAGAATAGGTTAACATAATCTGAACTGACTTCTTTGTTCACTCACACAATAATACTCTCCCCACGTTCTTGCTAACACACCAACTCATCACGTAGCACATTGCATATTGATGCACATTTGCACATTGTTTATGTGTTGCACACCCCTGGGACTTTGCACATTGTTCTGCTTGTGTTTTTTCGACATTTACTTCTACATTTAATACATCTCTTACACTTTTAAATCTATTTTATTAACACCTACTTTTTCCAGCTTTTTTTTCCCAATCATTTTCTCTTATTTCACATTTTATTTCTCTATTCGAATAATAATAATAATAATAATAATAATAATAATAATAATGGTTGGTATAAGCAGTTCACTGCATATCATACTGTGTATGTGAGAAATAAAATTTGAATTTAATTCACTCTGTAACTTAGATCTACCAATTATAATTTAAAAGGTGATTAATGAAATTAAATTCTCTGTAAAGTATAAATATTCCTAAACCACACATACAGTATAAAGCAGTTATAGGAAAGAACAAGTCAGGACCCAGCGAACATGCTGTTATGGGAAAATAATCAATGAAAATGGGATGGGATGAACAAAGTGGATTCATTTCCAGGAAGAGTAAGTCCTGAGGTGTTTCACTTCTCTGTAATTCTCGACAATGACATTATACTGTACCTGTAAATCAAGTTTCTGTTAAAAATTTTCTCTAAATTTTTTTAGAGCATCTATAAGGAGTCGTTCCCGCAAAAACAAACAAACAAAAAAAACAAGCACATTAATATGTCAGAACTGCATTTTTTTCCCCGCAAACCTGCAAATTTCAGCATTCTTGTTCAAATTAAAGATGCAAACAATTAAATGATTAAACAATCTTAAATATCTGTCGCTCTGTATGAAATGATCAGTACTGAATGTCACAAGTTCAATCGTAGCATTCATCATCTGGACATGTGAATTCGCTGATGCATTGGCCTGCATTGGTGAGGTACGTATATAAACAGCAACACGGTCGACTTGTTATGTATCTCCTCCACATGAACTAGGAGCTTCCTGGTGTGATGTTCACATCATCATCTCTTGCTAGATAAAACTGCAGGCGTTCGAGTCTGCTCTGTCGTCTACAAATCCGAGGGGAATCACACCGTGTGCTCAGAAAATAATAATAATAATTAAAGGTAAAAGCTCGATTTATCTATGCAGGTTGGAAAAGAAATGAAATCTAACAGCTGGTGTGAGGACGTGAAGGCTCGCTAATTGCAAAGTCTGGAGATCACACTTTTGTAGATTGTGTCGATCAGCGATAATAACCTGCATCACAGGAGGTTGATCGTGATGCTAAATATTTTTTGTTGAAAGGAAAAAGCCACCACAGTGTGTTGAGGAAACAGCTTGGAGGGAAAAAACACAAACAAAACCGTACTTTTCAAAAGTGGACTTTAAAGACAGGAACAATGAAGCTGTCAAAGGTTAAGTCCCAGTTAACGCTGCATTAGTCAGGCTAAATATATCTGGGGATTTAAACACGACGTGGAAAATGTGTCTTGTCATATGTAAACTCTCTCATATTTCTTTCTTTTTTACATACCTTTTCCCCCCACAGTGACTCTATTAATAATATAAGCTCTAAAACTGTGCTATAAATAACCCCTTGAGAATAGTGCATGCAGCTGATACCTTCTAGTACATGTCACCGTTACGCGCTTCTCCTGGTGATGGAGACTGCCGGGTTGGCGTTGTTGTTGGCATGTCATGTCAGGTCGAGCGGGCCACCGGCTCTCAGACTCACCTTGGGTGCTTGGATGATCACGGGGTCATCAATAATAATGGAATAATGGATAAGACCAGGGTTTGTGCAGACAGGATGGACATGGTCAGTTGAAACAACAAATCTTTTAGGCTAATTACAGTTTGTCTCTTCTTTGATGCATCTTTTCCAACGGGTACTATGTATGTAACTATATGTAAATGGTGGCTATAAGGACTGGGCAAAAAAAAAATCAGTGGTTGGGGGAATTCGCTCGTTGAGGAGCAGTTGAGAAAGTAGCCTGGGGGCCTTCAAGAATAACAGCAGTCCCCTTCTTGGCAAGCTGTCCCAGGTCGCAGAGTTTCTTGGCTCCGTAACAGAGTTGTGCAGAGGATGGAAGGTGCGGTGCTGCCTTCAGCTACAGTGAGTTGAGGTGCCCCACCCCTTGTGGAGAAAGGAGCAAGAAGTGGAGCTGACCATGGTGCTGCACATATCCTGGGTTTTAGTACTAACGTACTAAAGTGTACATACTCGGCTTTCTATTCTATGCATACTTAGCTCATATCAGTTACTTGGTGACAACACTGACTAGATAATTAACTCGGTGACGGCTCGGCTTAGATCAGTGACTAGCATGCTTAATGAAGACGGATGAGTGCGAGTTGCTCATCAGCTATACCTTAATGTGTTCCTCCTCTTCTTGTAGAACCTTCAGCTGCTTCAACACAGATTTCCTGCTGGATTCCTCTCAAGAGAGAAAGAAAGAGGTAGTAACAGAGAGATTAATGTGAGGCATGATAGCACTAAGCATGCTTTGTTTCAGTATTATGTTTATTGAAACACCTCAGTGAGCATTTTTGTTCAAATTGAGCAGGTTTCTTTCAGCAGGAAGTGAACGCTGTGGCAAAAAGGGAACTGGCAGGACTCACCATCATCTGCTTCATGTCTGCATGGTTCCTTGTCTCCCTCACCGTGTTATGATCCTTGTGAACGATCTCCCTCCATTTTTTTTTTACCCATTTGAGACCTGAGAGACAGCACAGTGATTAGTCAGAACCATGAAGCTTCAAAAGCCCCGGGCCTCCCAAATTCCCACTGAATGTCTAGAAGTACTGTACATGTCGGAGCTCTACTTAAGCCGTTACAGCGGCGTGCACTGAACTGTTCCCTGAACGGGGAGGAAAAAAAAATGTAACAAGTGAGAAGTGAGAAAGGATCTTACTTTCAGTCTTAATTGTGAGAGTTCTCTCTGGAAAGCAGAGAGCTAGATGGGCAGTGAGGACATTACCAGGTGCATGTCTTCTGTGGCACATCAACAGTAACAACAACACAACAGAGACGCAAACAAGACTGGGACTGTGTCTCAAATTAAACTTGACATTTCACATACAGAGAAATACATTGTACAGTAATATTTTATATAAAAAATGACTTAGACTGAAAAATAGGGAAGAAGATAAAAGGAAGATAAGATTGTTAACCGGCAGTAGTCACTAACCAGAGTAGAAGATAAACATATGGAGGAAGGAGTCTCCAGTTTCAGTAAGAGGAACTTAATTCTTGTTTGACAGACCTTTGCTAAGTACATAAGTACAGAACATAAGGGGTTAATATTTTTGCCGTACCGCCTGATTCAAATCATGCGGAATGAAAAACACAGCGCCTCTCTAAGGTTGTCTTCCAAACTGGAGGTGAGGACTAGCTCTGCACCCATTTATCAGCCCGAGGGAAGGGGAGAGAGGGAGAGAGAGGAAGAGGGAGGAAGGACGGGAGCTTGAGCTGGATCACTCACTCCTCCGCAGGCGAGCACAGCAGAAAGCCCCCAGGGGTCCCCATGAGGACGAGGAGCGCCAGGAAAGCTCCCGCTGTGACTCAGATGATGACGGCCAAGTGCAGGAACCTTACAGAGGACACACAGACACAGAGCCACGGCGGGATAATCAGTAAAAAACAAATGCAGCACACACAGAGACTGAGGTCCATTCGTCACATGAGACACGATCGAAGCGAGGCTTTCTTAACATCAGCTTCACAGGAACCCTACAGGGAGCGATGGAGCTAATAAATGAAAATGGTGCAGCCTCGGAACGAGAACGTGGCATCTGATTCCACATAAATATTTCACTCATGGATTCTATCAAAACAGCGATTTGGGGCAAACGAAATTAGATTACAAAATGAAGGATGGGGAAATTCATTATGGAGTTTTCACAGACTTAAATCGTTGACATTTACCCGAGTAAAAGAGCTTACCAGGGGCTCGTCGACCTTGTACTCGAAATAATCAAGGCACTGCGCTTAATCACTCCAGGGCGGCGGCACAGGAGTAAATTAAACCCTAGACACACACTCACACACCTTGTTCCTTGAGGCGAATGATCTCAGGGGTGGAGCTGAAGTTGTTTCAGGCCATGCAGTTGCAAATGGTTAGTCTCTACGTTAGTCACAGACTCCTGAATAAATGCTAGTATTAGTGTCTGAAGTAACAGGCACAGGGGATATGAGACTTTATAGACTTTATATTAGACACACAAATAATGTTTTAAATGTTTTTAGAGCCCATATAAGAATATATACATATACATATAAAGAAATTTTTAAGAGACATAGAAAGTTGATATTAGTGATGATAGACATTATTTACGTCATACGCAGTACGTATTAGACATTACAGACACCGTGCTGTAGGTAACAGGCAGCAGATATTAGAGATTATAAACACGGTCAGGAATATACATTTGCTGAATGGTGTTATAGACACTACAGGTTATATACACAACAGATACTGTATGAGACAGGTGCACCAAGAAGAGATTGTAGATATAAGACATTGAAGAGACTCTAAAGCATATACAATAGATGTTGGACATTAAAGACAGATACAGTACAGCGACGTCTCCAAATACTCATGTAATGATTCTGAATGTCTTGTAAATGTCCAGAGGAGCTTCACAAATAACTTTTTTTTTTACCAACAACTGACCATGAGGCATTAAGCTGTGTGTGGAAAGAGAGCGTGTGTGAAAGGCAGTGTTAAAGCTGCAGGCATCTGAAGTGAGTGATTCGGTGTGTGACGTCTCAGGAGGACAGAAAGGTAAGAAGATATCTTGCCCCCAGATATCACACCTGCACAAACCCCTGCGGCTAAACGCGAACACGCTGGCCTGGACGCGCGGCATTAAATAATCTCGCGTACATTAGGGGAAATCGGTAATGTGGGTGCTATTCAGGGTTCCTCAGGGTCCACACACCGAGCGCTTCTCAAGAGGCCAAACACACATTTCCTTTACCCGCCTTTAGTCCCGGGTGATAAAGTCGTCCGTGATTCTGCATCGCCGCTGTAATCCAGCTTTATTTTACTGAAACTTTTATTGTCTCAGTTACTAATCACAGCGTGATGGAATAAAAGCTGCCGCTCTGTACTTCTGTCTAGGAGTCAGTGTAACATTACTGTTTGTATCAGTGCAATTAGTTTTAGAGACACAGAGACAAAGAGAGGGAGATCTCTCTCTCTCTCTCTCTCTCTCTCTCTCTCTCTCTCTCTCTCTCTAGTGGAAGGGACTAAAAGCATGACAATCAGTCAACATGCACATACCAAAAAAAGCGTAAAGCGTTTATTTCTGTTTCATTCAGTGTTTCTTCTGAAACAAAATAAGACAAAAGCAGCTCGTCATGTTGCTGAGAAACTCGTTTAACCGTCAGGTTTGTGTTTAATGACACTGGAGACTCCTTCCGTAAACAGTAAACAGATGAGACCTTATACAGTATATGATGTGTTTATGTGGAGTGAGTTGCAGACACGCCCCTGTGAGTGAGCTGTTATCATACAGACAGGCCTTAAAGGTTAAGGTTATCATTTCAAATCCCAGGAGGCAGCTGTTGGGTCGCTTAAAAAAAAAAATCTCTCAGGCCTGTGTCCATGTGACAGATGGAATGTGTCAGTGATACGTTTATTCATTCTGATGCATGTTAATTTCGCTTGAATCACAGGGATTGCAGTATCCTATTTTCATTGTGTGTAATTTTTGGATTATTTACAAATGTGTACTGTGATTGTTTTTAAATGCACTTGTTAAAATTACCCCATTGGGAACACAAAAGGTGGAAAGCAAATAGTTGATGCAGATGATCTCCTGTGCAGAGTGATCGGGGATCGATCCATCAGTGATGTCTGTTACCTCGGAGCTCCAGTAGGGGGAGACAGCGATACTTTCCCCTCATTAAAGTGACTTTGAAAGCAACATGTACTGTAGGACCTTTTCACCCTTCTACCCTTATTTCTCCTTATTTAAGGTACAGCACCCAAGTCATTATTCAGCTCAGCAAACATGAACAGCTTTCTCATTTTTTTGGATTAAAATCTCTCTCTCTCTCTCTCTCACTCTCTCCCATCCACACACACACACACACACACACACACACACACACACACACACACACACACACACACACACACACACACACACACACACACACACACACTTGTGCCCACACCAGTGAGCTCCCACAGAGGCCTGCGCGATTCTCTTACAAAAAAAAAAAGAAGTGTGAAACAAATGTTCTTCCACCTCCACTTCTTAATTACACATGGCTCCCGAGCCGTAGGGAGGCGTGAGATAATGTTTCAGCCCTTTTCAGCAGCGCCGCTGCAGTCTGATCGGCTCGGCCTGGGGAGCCGAACCAAATCAGACGGGGGGGGGGGGGGGGGGGGATCAGCTCCATAAACGAGCGCTATAATTAAACGCTTTCTCATAGCCTCAGCCTGAACATCACATAAAGAGAGACAGAGAGAAATGGCAGAATGAAGGATGTACAAATTTATAGCTTGTGAACAGCGAACAGCAAGTCACGTCTCTCCCATCCACACTGAGAGACGGATTACAGAAGCTTATTTTTATTACAAAATATATATCCAGAAAGGTCATTTTTACACAGAAGACAAAAAACTTTAACCTAAAACTATCTTAGTAAGTTGTTATATTATAATATATTAAGATGTCAAGTCTATTTAAGGATGTTTATTCAAACATGAACTTTTAGGCTACCAAGGCTGTTTTAAGTAGCCAGCTAACGTTAGCCCGCAACATAGCGTAGTTTACATTTATTTTCTTATTATGTGCTTTTATCTTCCTCACTTTTCTTTTCTTTTCTCTGCACCTGAAGGATATGTCCTTTTTGTGACATTTATAATGGTTTTGCTGCAGTGCTGCTGCCTTTTCAATTAGCTCCAGTAATCACAGTCGAAGTCTGACTCTTGTCAAAGTCTTGCATTCTGCAGCCGTTTAACATAATATTGTGTTTTTTTTTTCCATTTAATAATGGGTTTTAGTATAATTACCATTGTCCAGTAACATAATATACCACCAATAAAATTATACACTGTCACTCTTGGGTGCCCCCTGGTGGCCACGGGGGCCCTAAGCAGCCGCTTAGTTCGCTTATACCTTGGGCAGGTTCTGCTAACAGCTAACACACTGCAACTGGTCTGTTACTGCTCTTCAGTTTTTTTTTTGTTTTTTTTTTTCAGTTCTGAAATATCACACTCATTACACACTAGTGATGGGAAGTTTGGATAATTGTAGTCACTCGATTCTTTGAACCTCGTTCATCAAAATATACGAATCAATTTTTTTTTTCATTACAGAATTGAACGGTTCTTCTCAATGAGTCTTCAAGCCTGAGTCATTCGTTCATTTGGATCGATTGCACTGCATAGCGTCTATGGGAGTCATGTGACAAAAGAACGAACGATTCGGACCAAAAGACTCAAAGGCAACTACTCATTTCTGTTTCATGAATAAATCACTCGTTCTTCTGAGTCATGCTAAAAAGAATGAACGACCCATCCTACTAAACACACACACACACACACACACACACCATAAATACCATAAATCCATTTTGCTAATATAGCCACATTACAAAATCCAATGTTCTTACTATTCTTTAAATATTTAAAGGTTTAAAAGCCCGACACAATATATACCTCATCAGGTCCACAAATGCTCAAATGCTCTGCAGGGAATCGACACAAGATAAAGAATTTATAAAGCATTAAAGTCACTTATTGCCTCACTAAGGAAAGAGCCAGGTTATTGCTGGAGCTCAAGGGCGCTCTAAACCATACAATCTCGAGCCACGAGCCTTTTCCATCTGATTGAATAAGCAAAGCCATATCTGATGCTAAAATCTGCCCTGTAGCAAAGCAAGCACAAACACAGCATTTTATTTATTTATTTATTTTATTTTTTCTGCCCCAGGACGCCTTGGTGGATCACAAGCTTCATCCCAGGGATTTTGTGACCCCGTCCTTGGAAAACACAGAACTGCAGATACTGTCAGATCAATGACATCGTCCTCCAGACAGGGGGCGCAACTCAGTCAGAATTTCCTTATTATTTATTGATTATTTTAAGGGACTGATGGGATTCAGAGCAGATCCGAACAGTTTTAGCCTCCGGCTTTTTGTAAACATCACACTGTGAGTGAGTGGAATCTCATTTTGTAGTCTGGTCAATCACATACAGTAAAAAAAACAGAACTAAACAATTAAGATTAATGGAATTAAATGTGTGAGAAGATAATCTAATGCGGTCTAACATAGAAATACATATAGTGTAATCGCTGTGTAGTAAAGAGAGACGTACATTTAGCTTTTAAGGAAGGAGTCTCCAGTGTCAGAGGGTATATATATATATATTTTAATCCTGTTCACGTCTAGATTGAGAACACAAGTTTTCCAGTATAATGCAGTAATGTATAATGTAATTATCGAAACCACCAAAATTATGCAGGCAAGCCCGGTGATGTAGTGGTTAGCACTTTTGCCTCGCACCTCCAGGGTCCAGGTTCGATTTCCGGCCAGGCTCGATTGTGGGCATGGGATCTCCCTGTTCTTGGTGGGTTTCCTTTGGGTACACCGGTTTCCTCCCACGTTCAAAGACCTGCAAATTAGGATAATTGGCATTCTCAAATTGCCCGTAGTGAGTGTGTGTGTGTCCTGCAATGGATTGGTACCCTGCCTCGTGCCCTCAGTCTCCTGGAATAAGCTCCAGGCCCCCCGCAACCCTGAAAACAGGATAAAGCGTGTAGATGATGATGAGTGAGTGAGAAATTACGCATTTTGTAGAAATAGAGCTGCTGTTCTAGAAAACTAATCAACACCTTCTGACCAATCAGAATTCAGAACTCCAGATTGCTTGCTGGAGGTTCCAGTCGATCTGTGTCATACATCATCATCAGCTTTTACACCTCTGAGGTTGCCAGATGTTTTCCCTTTCATTGCAAGAAATGCTCTTTAATTCTGAATTTCCATTTCTGTTCCCTTGCAATAAGATGTACAGTAGCTTCTAATGATGAAAAGAAAAAGAAAAAAAAAGAAATGCAGTTTAGCGTAATAACCTAATAAAGAATTTCGTAGATGTCCAATCAAGCAGATGATGAGAGACCAGTGAATTTAGCCAACTGAATTTTAAACCACTGCTCGTGCTCCATCACATGGCAGCGTTACACACTCAGCATTATCTGCCCTCATTCACATACCCCAGCTCACAGTCACCCATGATGTATCAGCGGCGCTGTGATTGACAGGAGAGAGAGAATAACGCCGCCCCTTACACCGAGGCATCGCAATCAACGTAGCTGCACTGGTTCCAGGACGATGACTGTGTCATTGTTTGGATGTGAAGGTCTAATTTCCTGAAGTGTTTCTGTTTACTGACACATGCTCCACTGACGTTATTGTAAATAATGTTGAATAAAAAAGCACTTCATGCAGCACCTTCAAGTTTTTGTCGTAGTCAATATATTTGCATTAGAGAGACAAAAAAAAGAAAGAAAGAAAAGCAAGCATTGTACAGTATAATGTGGTGGGAAAAAAAAAAAAAAAAAAACGTTTCCTCACTAGCTGGTTAGGGTATTACCGCGAAGCTTTTCTAACAGTGCTAACAACAACACAGGTTACATCCGTCTTTATAATTTTGAACACACTTCTGCTTTTTGTTGAACCAAATCCATCTCACTGCTACAGAACACACTTTCTCACAGATGAATAGTTCGCTAAAACCCCACCGAAGTGAAACGCCTAACGCGGGCTACGTTTCGGATTCTGCTAAAGCGACAGACGCGGTGCTGAGAAGAGACGCGCCGAGCGTACAAGGCTTCACTCAAAAAGATCCCGTCTATCCGCAAGCCCTGAAATTACGCTCGATGCAGAAGAGAGGAGGTGATTGCGCTCTGTAAGAGACTCGCGGCCCCCCCGTCACGTTTCTTCTGCAGTGGGAAAGAAACGCGCCGGGTGGCACATGTTCTCTCCCCGAGGCTCCACACGCCAAAATAAGCACTCAGATGAGGCGAGGCGAGGCGAGGCGGGGCGATGTTCACATCAGGATTTGATTGATTTTTTTCCCTTCAGTGCCTTCCGAGGCGACAAGAGTAGAAACAACAGTTTCACCTTGCGACAAGTTCTGTTGAGGAAAAACATCAAAAACCCAGAGAGATGAGAATCAAACCTCATTTACACAGCACCGCACTTGTGCGTTCTTTATTCATAAGAGACAGAGATGTGCTTGTTAAACTGTTTATTAATATTTTAATGTTTAAAATTTACTTTAAGACTTACCTAAGAATTAGATAAGGTGGTTTTGTCTTTTTGTCTTTTGTCTCCTGGACTGTCTGTCTGTCTGTTTCAATATTTGTCTGTCTGTCTGTCTGTCAGTTGCTCTGCCAGTCTGTCTGTCTGTCTCTGCATGTCTGTCTTCGTCTCTCTGCCTGTCTCTCTCTCTGTCTCACTTATAGTTTCTCTGTCTGTTTGTTTGTCTCTCTGTCTCTGTCTGTCGGTCTGTGATTTTAAACTAAATCCATTTCCTTTCTCATCACCAAAACCTCATATAAACCAGCGCATCAATCTCTATTAATGTTGTTTCCTACAATCACGCCGACACATCGCTAATCTCCATAAACACATAAACAATCACGCCGCACTTCCAACCAGTTCAAATATTTATGTAAGCAGAATGAATATCATGAATATCACATTGGGTAGCGAATAAAATCCTTCCTCTTTCCATGCTTTTGCTTCTCCGCTCTCTAATCCCTTTTGAAACAGAAACACATTTTGCGTCTCAGAAGCGTTTCTACCGCCATCCATTATTGAATTTCGCCTCTGTGCAGCAATTAAACGACGTGAGCGGGTTTACTATATTATTAAAGCTCTGTTTAAGCAGGATGTGAATTATTCCGGGGCAAGAACCGGGAGCTGAATGATGGATACGCCATGTTACATCGGTTCTGTGCTGCACAACAACTTTACCATTTAACCCGAGTCAAAGATTAAGGACTGAGGCTCAGGAAAACTAGCGCTAAAGACACGTGAGCGTTTTATGTTTTATTCAGCTTTGTAATGTTCATTAACATCCTTCCAACGTGTTCGCTGTAGGGTTTGCTCCAACCTGATCCTGTAGAGAAAAGGCAAAGATGGAACTACAATTTGAAGGAAGATCTATGAGGGATGGAGAACCAGTCAGCTTTAAACACACACACACACACACCTAAACACATTGTGTCCAACAAGTATGTTCTTGCTAATGAAACATTAATTAGAAATGTTCTTCATTCCCCCAACCCAAAACTAATTACTGTATATAAATTATGAAGCTTAATAAAAACACTTGACAATACATTTCTCACTTAATGTGAGCTGCTCAGCTTTATGCTCGCTGTGACCGGTGTCTCACTGCTAATTGCTCAATTAGAATTAAAAGGCATAGTTGAAAAAGTGCTGGTGATTAAAGAGAGTGCTCACTGTCATCTTATGTCACACCGTGATCACGCAAATACTGGCCGCATTTTGCGTGAAGGAGGAGTTTAGCAATACGGCTTTCTAATGGATGTGCTCTTTCACAAATAAAGCAGATGATACTCGAATTAAAAGCAGTTTGGACTTGGACTGTCTAAAAAAATTAAACGAGAGAGAGAGAGAGAACGAGAGAATCCAAATCCCCAAAGACCATGCAGATTGGGATAATTGGCATTCCCAAATTGCTTGGAGTGTGTGAATGAGCATGAGTGAGTGTGTGAGTGTGTGTGTGTGTGTGTATGTATGGCCACCCTGTCCAGGTTGTATCCCATCTGTTGGATTAGGCTCCAGGCCCCCATGACCCTGTTCTGTATTCAGGATAAAGCGGCATAGAAGATGAGTGAGTGAGTGAGTGAGTGAGTGAGTGAGTGCATCCGCTTATAATGCATCCAATCAAACGCATACACTAATTACTAATTAATATTAGTGTTTCTGTAAACGAGCTGTTCCTATAGCAACACTAACCTATATATATAACTGTGATTTTAAATAGAGTCAGTACTACTGTAAGAGCGATACTGTTATAGAGAATTAATCAACACCTTCTGAACAATCAGCATCTAAAACTTAAACTGTTTTTGCCAAAAATTGGTTTCGGGAAATGCTTTTCTAACAAAGCATGATCTTTTGAAAAAAAAAAAAAAAAAAAAAAGACAGAGAAGCGAAACCAGGAAGATCATCTAATGACTAAACAACATTACTATGGCGCGCAATTGACATCTTTAACCAGAGCCAACTGGCTGATTCAGGGTTGGAGGAAAATAAACTGAAATAAAATACATTAAAGCTATTAGCTTAATTAATAGTGTTTTATTAGGTTTTTTTTTTTTTAATGAAATTATTTCAGGTTAACACATAAAATCAGAATATTTTTTGACCCCTACTGTATAAAACATTGATACGTTTTAAAAGTATTCATATTCAATATTAGAATACTCATGTAGCATTTTTTTATGATTACGAATGAATTTGATTTTAAACCCTAATTATTAATTTCTCCTGTTTTTATTAAGTCTATAATTACATAATTTATCCGTTAAATAAAAACGTCATTAAAACCAGGCCCTTTTGTGTCAGGATGGATTCTTAGCAAAGAACAAGTCTGATGTAAAAGCAAGTATCATGAAATAATATGATATGTTTTGTCATATAATCCAGCACTGGGTGTTCAGTCTGGGCTTATTTTATAATGTTCGAGTAAAAATGTGGCGAAAAAAAAAAAAAAAAGAAGCTGAGTATTGCACTTCTGTGACTTTAATAAATCACCTCTTGTCACGTTTTCTCATGAAACAGAATCAGAGCATCTTCAGAGACAAGAAAGCTCACAGATGGCTGCTTCTCATCTGCATTCAGACATTAATTATTCCTCAGGTCTAATTTACAGTGTAATTACTGGACAAGGCGCTGGGTATCGATCGCAGCCGTGACCCCGGCGATGGAGAGACAGGACGAATGGAATGTTTCTGTAATGGAGATACAGTGGAACCCAGGATTACGAGCATAATTCGTTCCGGGAAGCGGTCTCGTTTTCCAAAAACACGCGTAAACCAAATAGACTTTTCCCATAAGAAATAATGAAAACTCAAGTTATTCGTTCTACAGCCCAAAACAATAAATACATAAAAATAATTAATACAACATATAAAGTAAAAATAAAACAAATTAACCTGCGCTTAACGTTTAAAAAAAAGTAAAAATAAATCCAGACAGTTAAGTGTTTCCATTTGTGTGCGCAGGTGCCATGTATTTGTATGTGTGTGTGTGTGGAACAGTCTCAATTTACGCGCGCACACACAGAAGAGAGAGGGAGATGTTGATTATAAGAGACGAGCACTAAGACGTAGCAGGGGACTCTTATTTTGACACAGAAGACGCAGTAGGGGAGACGATTACCCATAATTCCTGCAGCGCAAGAGAGAGAAAAATCATTGGCTCAGTTGTGATCACTTGCCGCTCGGTGTCAAAATAAGAGTCGCATGCGTGATACATGATACTCGGCGCTCGTAAACTAATACTTGCTCGGTTTCCGATTAAAAATGCATTAAAAATCTTTGCTTGGTTTGCGAAACACTCGCAATCTGACGTTCCACTTTATCAGTACTTTATCAGCAGAATGCACATCATGTTAAATGTTATTTGATAAGATTGCTGAAAATGTTTGTCTGCTTGGTGTGATATACACTGGATACATGTCATGTTGATGTTATTCTGAAAATGTTTGTTGACTGCTTATTTGTGCTTACTTGAGAAAAAAAGTGTTCTGTGTCTTTAAAAAGTGCTTCCTGTTAGTTGGCATACCTGTGTCATGACGTCATTGCATGCTTCAGTAGGGGGCTCGCGTGTGCTGTGCTTCATTCGTGTTAAATACAGAGTCGAGGACGTCATCGCTGCTGCGCATGTCTTTATTTCAGTTTTAAATTAATCTTCTGTTCAAGTATTTACAATAATTAAACGCACAAAACGCGGCACGGTGGTGTAGTGGTTAGCACTGTCGCCTTGCACCGCCAGAGTCCGGGTTTGATCCCCGGCCAGGCTCGATTCCCGTCTCTGTGTGCATAAAGTTTGCATGATCTCCCTGTGCTTGGTGGGTTTCCTCCGGGTACTCCGGTTTCCTCCCACAATCCAAAGACATGTAGATTAGGCTAATTGGTGTTCCCAAATTGCCCGTAGTGTGTGTGTGTCTGTCTGTGCCCTGCGATGGATTGCGTCACTATATGAGGACTCGCTGTAATGATTGCAGACTTTTTTAGCATTAATCGACTGAACACGTGAGTAAACCTGCAGCGCAGGAGCGTGAACATGCTGCTAAATATGTGCTCTGAAAAGAAAATAAGCCTGACAAGTGTGATGAGGAATGTGTCACATTTCTTCCTGGACTTTCAATTTTTTCCACAGATGAATGTGTAGTGACAGTTCAGGTTATATAAATGCAAATACACCTTTTTTTCCCTTATCATGTGAAGACGTGCCTGTCCTTAAACGCTCATCTAGTTAACAGCAAACTGTCTAAAAGAGTAAAAGGAAGAGGTTTCTGTGAATGTTCAAAGTGGTTCCTTCATTATTTAACGATTCGGCTAATTAAATCATAAATACAAGCTTGTTAAACGATTTGTCCAGAGAAATGGATGAATAAAAGCCTTTAGAACAACATGACAGGGAAGAAACTCACCTCCGTGGCCGCCTCAGATCATTTCTAAAACGAATCACGCGTGTTAACTGAACTATGTTGAAAAAATGCTAAATACTGATGGGTGAAAATGGGTAAAGACTCTGATAAAGTCATAGGCTTGGCTTTAGCAAGAGGAATTAAATCTCAATAAGGAAGGGGCTGGTATAAAAAAAACAAAACAAGCAAGAACTAACTCTGTGCTCATATTTATTGAAAGACTACACTAAGACAAGGGAAGAATACTTTTGTCTACACACACACACACACACACACACACACACACACACACACACACACACACACACACACAGCTTAGAAAGAAGACAATGGCTTATGGCTAAAATAAACCATGTGACCTGAGTTTATAGGTTTAGAACTTTTAAAAAAGAGAACAGAGACAGAGAGACGGAGAGGTGTTAAATCATCACATCATAAATACTTTGCAGATTTATCAAATTATAATTTGGTTATAGCCAATAAAAATCTTTCATAATTTAATATATAATACAAAGTGGGCGGCACGGTGGTGTAGTGGTTAGCACTGTTGCCTTGCACCTCCAGGGTCCGGGTTCGATTCCCGTTTCTGTGTGCATGGAGTTTGTGTGTTCTCCCTGTGCTTGGTGGGTTTCCTCCGGGTACTCCGGTTTCCTCCCACAGTCCAAAGACATGTAGGTTAGGTTAACTGGCATTCCCAAATTGGCCGTAGTGTACTCTCTGCGATGGATTGGCACTAAATTGCATCTAAAATGCAAAAAATGGCACTAGATGACTTTTCACACTGTCCTCTTGATACATGCAGCCCTTGGGACATTTCCAGGATTTGATCGTCTCCAATGGGATGAAAAGAGGGATGAGGAGAGAAAAATGGAGCAATATCAGGTTGTACAAAAGAAAAAGAAAAAAAGCGCGGTGGTGGTGTGGGGAGGAAAGTGACCTTTTTCTAATGAACCTGCAGCTGCTCTCTGAACCCATAATGTTTTTTCTAACAGGAAGAGGTGGCAGAGAGGGATTCATCACTTTCATGCTGCGTCCAGGTCTACATACAATGTAATATATAAATATACATGTAAGTGTCAGTAATTAGAACTCTCTTTTCCAGCCAAATGAACAACAAGCAAGCGTCTCTTTACCAGATCACACCACACTATAGGAAATAAAGTCTTATGATAGAAGTAGATCTGCTTGAAAGAAAAATGATTAAGAATGTTGGCAAAATAAAATAATCAGTTACTGGTACGTGACTCTCACCTAATGATGCTACAGTAACATGATGATTATAGATAAATCTGCCTTATACATACGACCTGATAATGATGCTCGGGGGAAAATGCTGGAAAGACACTGCGCTGGGCAAAAATAAAACTACTAACAAGGTCAAACAGATAGAGCATGGGGTGTGTGGCGTAAGTAAAATACTTAATGTTGTGCTTTTAGAGGAAAATAATCAATGACAGAGTTACTGTTACAGCCAATAATATTATCTTACAATAATGGTATGTCCTAAAGTTTATTAATTAAAGAATTGTAACTGTATGTGTAGTTAGATTGAATGTTGTGAAACATCCACGCAGCTCAAGTGAGAACCAGCTATACCAGTTATAGCAGCTATAAGCATCACTCCCTTGACAACCTCTCTAACACTGGCTCACCTCAACCCCTCATTGGGAGATTTTTTTGGTTGGTAAACATTGTCCTTCACACCCTGTTCACTCAAGAGTCTGGAGAACCTTAATAAACCTTATGTACATTTGATTTGATGATCTTAAAGCAGACACACAAAGTCCAATGTTCTCCAAACTCTGTGGCCGTTCGTGGAAAGTAAAGTTTAATAGGCTGTTAGATCGGCTGGAGCTGGCAATTATATCACAAAAAGGCTCTTTAATGAAAGGAAGATGGAGAACAATATGCAGAACTTCCAAATTTCTTTACAGTCTGTCATCGTTTGCTTTTCATCAAAACCAATCCACCACACAGGAGTCGGTGTTTATTCTGACATTAACAGAAGGCAGACAGGAGGCGAGGAGTGAGGGGATTGTTTAGCGAGGGCTGCAAATATTGGAATACAATATAAAGGAAAAAAGTTTGCTTGCTGGCAGCCTTTCCCAAACCTGGTGTACCAGCTCAACTATGTGATAATCCCAGGAAGACAAAAAGAGGAGCAAGTAAGTAAATAACTCTTCTGGCACTTTTTTTTTTTTTTGCATCAACCAGACTAATTTGGACAGAGTATTATATCTTGTTAAATAAGACTTTGAGACAAATTTTTGCCCCAATAATATTTTCTTTTACAGAAAGAACCTAACTAGGAACTACAACATTTGTGTACAGTATATCAGGGGAGGAAAGGAAGCTTTTGGAAACACTCTGGCTCTAGCTGTGCTCATGCTTCACTGTCCTCAGTGGAAATGAAGTGACAATAAACTGGAACACGACACCAACCTTTCGGTCACCTTCATTAGCACAGCAAGGACTTAGCTCATGGCTTTGTACAGACCTTTACAGAAATCTGGGCAGGATGCTATTAGCTCATGCTAATGGCTATACCCAGGAAGATCCTGGTCATTTGTTTATCCTGTTAAAAAGATAAACAAACAAGACTGTACTAAAACAAATTGTCCCCTATAATCTATAATTAATCATTGTAACAGACTTGGAATGGCCAACTTCACTTCCCACAGAGTAAGCAGCTTTAGATTGGCTTTGGTGCTCATGACTCAGAATAATAAGAGGATTCCATCCTGGCTTTAACAAGCCAGAGAGATCAATAATGATAATTAGGTTTGTGTTTTTGCCTTTGTGGAGGTGGACATTTGCATCACAATCTCATTGATTACTAACTATATCTGAGGTCTTTTCCTACAGCTGATTAGCCCTGATTCCAAGTGATCCCAATGATTACTGCCATGCAATTACTGCCACGCAATCTCCAAAACCGTTTGGAGATTAGACTAATTTAAGTTTCTTACTTTTAGGTGTGTAACTACCACGCAGTTTTATTGGGATTTGCAACGTTTGCTACATTTACCTCTGTGAGGTACAAAATATTGACTCAGGAGACTCCTTCCATAAAAGTAATCATAAACATCCTAAAAGAAAGAACACTTCACATCGGGAATCATGCTGACCTAGAACAGTGAGGCGAGCTGGTTGAGACCTGATGCCAGCTTGGGTGCCATGATGCTCTAAGCTTTCATCATCAGCCATTCCTTTGGATCAGACGGTGGTACTTGCCTTTGCTGTGATCGCTCATTACATCGTATCATAAACAAACTGGTTTCTCATGAAACATAACCTACTTTGCAGTGGAAACAGGCTGAATTGGTCATCTCTGAGTTCTCCATGTCTTGCTAAAGATTAAAGCTTCTCCTGAATCCAACAACTATAAGATATCAACTGTGTCCTGAGAGTTCCCTGGGGTCTCTGCCCAGTGGGAGTCCCAAATATGGCTCTAATATGACTCTATCAGAAACTAAACAGGGACCAGGCATTTAGATCTAAAGTTCTATCTTAAGAACCATCTTACCTGTTTCCTCAGAATTCTCAGCAATAGTAGCCCATTGACCCTGCAGAGGGCAGGGGTAGCTCAGTGGTTAAGGCATTGGACTACGGTTCAGAAGATCTCAGGTTCAAACCTCACAACCACCAAGTTGCCACTGTTGGGCCATTGAGCAAGGCCCTTAACCCTCAATTGCTCAGATGTAATGAGATGAAAATGTAAGTCGCTCTGGATAAGGGCGTCTGCCAAATGCCTAGATATAGATGTAGATGTAGGAACCTCATCATCTCCTCTTCCTGCACTCTTGACCTTATTCTACCTGATTAGGCAGATTGTTGAATTGTGTTTGGAGGTGAACTTCATCGCTAATTGTCATCATATACTACTGTGTAACTGTGAAAACCCTGCCACTACTCAACCACCTGAACCATGTTAAGGTATATTTTTTCATCTTTTTGTTGTATTCATCCAATAAAACCCTGCCATGATCAAATAGACCTGACGTGCAAAGGACACAATGCAAACGCTACAAAGGTTATCCTCGACAGACAAATAAATGAAAATGTTCCTACATCAAGAACCTCGATATTTGTACAATGACATTTCTGTAGCGTTTGAGCGTAGGGGGGTTGTGGGGTTGGGGAGCAGGTTTATTTAGTTTAGTTACATAAATGTTCAAACTGTAAAGAAAATATATTGTACTTTCTATGAAACCATAAGATCTGTAAGTCAATCTAAAGCTTATTAATTATTAGAAAAATAGTGGTAACATGACAAGAACATGACCAGTGAATGAGGCATTTCTTAAAATCTCGTTTAAATCTGAGCTGGGGGTGGTGTGTGTGTGTGTTTGACGGATCATTGGTTAATACACACGTAAACAAAATTGTTGGTACCCTTCGGTCAATGAAAGAAAAACTCACAATGGTCACATAAATAACTTTAATCTGACAAAAGTAATAATTAAAAAAAATTCTATGAATGTTAACCAATGAAAGTCAGACACTGCTTTTCAACCATGCTTCAACAGAATTATTTAAAAACATAAACTCATGGAACAGGCCTGGACAAAAATGATGGTACCCCTAGAAAATACTGAAAATAATGTGACCAAAGGAACATGTTAATTCAAGGTGTGTCCACTAATTAGCATCACAGGTGTCTACAATCTTGTAATCAGTCAGTGGGCCTATATATAGGGCTCCAGGTAGTCACTGTGTTGTTTGGTGACATGGTATGTACCACACTCAACATGGACCAGAGGAAGCGAAGGAAAGAGTTGTCTCAGGAGATTCGAAAGAAAATTATAGACAAGCATGTTAAAGGTAAAGGCTATAAGACCATTTCCAAGCAGCTAGATGTTCCTGTGACTACAGTTGCACATATTATTCAGAAATTTAAGATCCATGGGACTGTAGCCAACCTCCCTGGACGTGGCTGCAGGAGGAAAATTGATGACAAATCAAAGAGACGGATAATCCGAATGGTAACAAAAGAGCCCAGAAAGACTTCTAAAGAGATCCAAGGTGAACTTCATGCTCAAGGAGCATCAGTGTCAGATCGCACCATCCGTCGTTGTTTGAGCCAAAGTGGACTACATGGGAGATGACCAAGGAGGACACCATTGTTAAAAACAAATCATAAAAAAGCCAGACCGGAATATGCCAAACTACATGTTGACTTCTGGGAGAATGTCCTATGGACAGATGAGACAAAAATGGAGCTTTTTTGCCAAGGCACATCAGCTCTATGTTCACAGACGGAAAAATGAAGCATATCAAGAAAATATGTGCAGGGTACAATGAAATCTCAAGACTATCAAGGGATTCTAGAGAGAAATGTGCTGGCCAGTGTCAGAAAGCTGGGTCTCAGTCACAGGTCATGGGTCTTGCAACAGGACAATGACCCAAAACACACAGCTAAAAACACCCAAGAATGGCTAAGAGGAAAACATTGGACTATTCTAAAGTGGCCTTCTATGAGCCCTGACCTCAATCCTATTGAGCATCTTTGGAAGGAGCTGAAACATGCTGTCTGGAAAAGGCACCCTTCAAACCGGAAACAACTGGAGCAGCTTGCTCAGGAGGAGTGGGCCAAAATACCTGCAGAGAGGTGCAGAAGTCTCATTGACAGTTACAGGAATCGTGTGATTGCAGTGATTGCCTCAAAAGGTTGTGCAACAAACTATTAAGTTAGGGGTACCGTCATTTTTGTCCAGGCCTGTTCCATGAGTTCATTTTTTTTATAATTCCATTGAAGCATGGTTGAAAAGCAATGTCTGACTTTCATTGGTTAACATTCATAGAATTCTTATTTATTATTACTTTTGTCAGATTAAAGTTATTTCTGTGACCATTGTGAGTTTTTCTTTCATTGACCGAAGGGTACCAACAATTTTGTCCACGGCTAACAGCTCGTGACAGAGCAATCCAATCAAACGCTTGACTGACTTTGTCCCTCATTAAGAGCTAAAGGACTACTACAACCTCATCCAATCACCTATTAATGCTGATGTTCGCTTTGCTGAGTCGCTTGAAGGCAGAACGAGTTCCAGAAGGTGGACAGCACTGTGATGCGGATCGCCCATTGATTCATGCTAATTCACTTGGAATGAGCAGCAAATGCTCCTAAACCCTATTAGCTTTACTGTCTGATGCTCTCATCTAAAATGGATGTAGTTAACTTTTCTCATTTGCTTAAACTCTACTGAAGCGGAACACCATCCTCTTACAGCAAGAACCTATTCTAGACAATTTTCACTCATTAGCAAGAGTCAGCGGTAACACAGAGCTTTAATCCTACAAAAAGTCTTTCATATACAGTAAGTCTTACATCAGCAAATAAGGCTGATAGAAAAAAACAAGGACATCTGAGCGGAGCCGGGTTCAGTTCAACCCGTGTTCATTTCCAGATGCCTGATGAGTTTTTATTTTTTATTTTTTTCATAAAAACTATATTTAGAATTTGAAATATTGAAATAGAAAAATAAAGGTCAGCATAAGGCTGTCAAATATCTGTCCTGCTTACTTTATCCACTCAGCTGGAGGTTTAACCATAAACAGGGGACTTTAAGATGCTAGCAAGACTAGAAATATACACACAGCTCATAGAATAAACTTTGGCCACATGTTGGATACAGTACGATTGTACGCTTTGTCCTTTCATTAAATTTTTAGAAAACAATGGGGCTGAGCAGAACACTGCAGCTTTTACTTATTAACTAATGCAGCTATGATTTGCCCATGCCTGCTTTATCATTACAGTGACACCGGGATTGTCCATAACTCAGGGAACACCAGAATGCCAAGTCACGGTGATACTGAAGCATTACAACGTACTATGAGCTGAGAGAGAAGCTTTTTCTCCTGAGCAGATAATGAAACCCCGACCATCAATCTTATGGTTCATCATTCAGTTTTATGAAGGCTGTAATGAAGATGCAGTAACGCACCAGACATCCTGCACATTCGCTAGTACACACAGTTATCACACTGGGCATGGTTTAAAACATACTTTGCCTCAATTCTGACCAGAAGTAAAGATCTGGAAACACCTGCAGCTCAGCATTGATCAGCCACAGGAATGAAGAAGTGTTTATTCTGTGTTACAGTCGCACAGGAGAGCTTATTGAGCAGCTCACAGCGTTTGGCTAAGCGACGGATTCCAGCCCTCAGCAGCTTTATACTGCAATCTAATGGAAGCAGCACCTCAGGGGGGCGTCCCCGTGGCTTAGAGTGAGGCAGAGCGAGTGGAACGGGACAGAGGAAACCCCTAGAGGCTCAATTAAAGAGCTCGGGCCGTGACCTAAAGAAAAATTTTTGGAGAGAAGAAAATGCAGCAGCTGACACTTATTCCATCATTGAGATCAAGTAAATCAATCACACACTCAGCCTTGACGGGTTTCTCTCAGCCAACAGATGTGCTTCTGCTGAGATAATGTAATTAGGACTCAATGACAGTAAGTGCGTCTATTGTGAAAAGATAAAAATGTAAATAAAATTTCTTCATTTTAAATTAATAACCAATAAATCAATAGCCATTCCCTTTAACCATTCCCACAAACTGCAGCACAGAGGATGACATATGATGGTGGTGTCAGTCCAAGATCCTGGAGCTGTCGTGCCCTTGAGCGCTAATCCAGAGCCTCAGTGCAGATCTGAGTTCCAGAGGAAATGAATCAGAGATAGAAAGAGAGATTTGAGTTTTTAACTAACTTTATTAGGGAATTATTACATATTTACATTTTTTTTTTCTTTAAGTCAAAAGAACTCCCACTAAGCCCCTCACCCCCCTTCCCCACCATTAACAACACCTCTTTTTTTTTTTTCAGTTTTAGCTTTTTGTCCATTCATTTGCGGTCCTATGGTTTATGGTTTGATTTGGCTGCTGTCCTTTTGCGTGATAGTTATGTTTTTTTTGTTTGTTTGTTGCGTTAGTCCTTTTCAGTTCTTTCAACATTTTCATCACATGTCTTTTCTCAGTTGTAAAAAGGTGTTCACTTGCTCCTCGATGTCTACAGGTGTGTGTGTGTGTGTGTCTGTGCTGTGCTGCTCCCGGCTTCTTCACTCTCCTGCGCTGTGACACTCAGAGTCTGACTGTGTGTTTTGTGTTCATTGGTTGTTTCTTCTCCTCTCTCTTTCTCCTCGGTTTATTTGTATTGTTTTCTTTAAGTGTTGGTGGTGGTGTGCTGGTCTGTAGCTCCTGTGTTTCAGTGCAGATATTGTGGGCGGGGTCAGCGTTAGGGGCGGGGCCACTGTCAGCGCTGACTACTGTACTCATGTTGGGTTTTTCACTCGCGCTGTTTACGGTGATGTCGGTGTTGATGTCAGCACCGGGTGCAGTGTGTTCCGTACTGACCTTCGGACTGATGAGGCCCGCTGTGGGCTCTGCCTCCCTGGTGTTCTCCGGCTGGCTGTCCCCGCGTTGCTGCCACTGTTTCCTGGCCGAGTCGCCCCCCGAGCTCCCCGGCTGCACAGCTCCGTGTGTGCAGCTCAGCCTTTTGTGCCCGACGTCCCCGCACTCAAAACACCTCAGCGGCAAACCTCCATGGGAGCAAACATGGTGTAGCAGTTGTCTTCCTCTTTACACTTAAAGTTCACGTTGAGTGTTCCTGCTTTGCTGTTTAAAACCATTAAAATCGGCCGCCAGAAAGGCAGGACGTGTCTCACGTTTGGGCTGACGAATTTGCCGAAGCGGGCCAACTCTTTCATGACCGCCTCGTCCTTGATAAACGGGGGCACGTTGGATATCACCACCCGTGTCGCGCAGGTGATTTGAACCGCTGATCCTCTCACATTAATTTCACCCTTGGTCAGTGTATTCACGAGCTTTGTCTTGGTTAAAAACACGACCACCGCTTTATTCATTCGGGAGGCAGAGTAGATGTTCTCACACCCGATCTGCTCTCCCATGGCCAAACGCACCTCTTCCAGCTGTACACTTTTTTTGGAACACATGGAAACCGTAGCACCGTTCTTCTTTTCACATCCACACAGTCAATTATAAGCAGGAAGCAGATGTGTGGCCCTCAAAGCAAGCTCAGATACTTGGGAAAACATGGACAATTTAAAGCCTCGACCGGACGGATGAAACTGTTCATTATGCTCTGATTTTCCGCACACCTCTTCCTCGCAGGCCCGAGTCAGGACGATGGAGAACGGCTACAGAGAGCTAATCTCTGTAGACACAGATGTTTGAGAGTCTCTTGGTGATGACGAGGTCTCAGAGAGATGGACATCTGCTCTCATTTGCCTTTTGGGTATTCAATAGTTGAAGTTGAACACAGAAACTCTTCGAGGAGGAAAAAAAAAAACACCGCAAGAACTTTCCTAGATCGTAAGTACGTACAGGACTTTATTCACTGACTCTCACCTGCGTTACAGAGAAGAGCTTGTGTGTTTATTCCAGGTCCATTTTCTTGCTCTGTAAGAAGAATAAAGCACAAGGTCACCTGGGAACACAAGCAACCGTCAAATACCTGGCTTCTTATGTAACTTTTTTTTCTCCATAAACCAGAAAATGTGCTGCACGGATTTAATGGTCATGACCTCACACTTGAAACGTCAAATTATGTTCTCAAAATGAAGCAATCCCAGAGTCAGTGTTATGTTACAAGAAAATGTCACCACTTTATTGGACAGGCTCCTGCACCAAAAAACAGCTCCAGTTTTATCTCTTCTTTTTCACAGAGTGGATGGGAAGAATAAAATTATTATTATGATGATGATGATGATGATGATGATGATGATGATGATGATGATTATTATTATTATTATTATTATTATTATTATTATTATTATTATTATGAGACTCGGAAAGCTTTCAAAGGAGCAAGAAAGTGATCCTTGTTAAAACCTGAAACAAATCCAGCTGTTACTCTACCACTGAACACTGCACTGAACTCAGCTGTTCTTCATTTCCTCCTTTTAATACATGAAATATTTTAATTAATAAAATTTAATTGTTTTAGGGCAGATAGCATGACGTCGTGTTTTGTTAAACGCTGTTGTACACGCAGCTAACTGAGGTACATATTAATATAACTATCCAGGATTGAGCAGCTCCGCAGGAGAAGGTGTTCGAACAAGTTCCATGGGCAGTGTAGGACTTCCTGAGAGAGGGTACGGAGACAGAAAGACAGTACGTCCAGCATGGGTTCAGAATTATAGGAGAGGAGGAAAAAACACTCTGCACTCTGGATAAACATTTCAGCAGAAACGAAGCCAAAATGTTCTGAAGGAAAGAAATGATGTCTGAAGCACAAATGGTCTCCGACTGCAGCGTCTCCAACGCTCTCTAGTCTAGTCAGAAAATCCCTTGCGGTCATGGAGAGATGAGGATTTTGCTTAAGACGGTTTGTCTTCTGGAGACGAATAATTTAACACAGGACTCTTTTCAGACAGGATGTGAAGTGATTAACACTCAGAATGTCTCTTCCAGCCAGAGCAGACCACACACTAAAATATTTCCCATCAGTCCTTGAGGCCAAACCAGCAGCGCACGACAGACTTCATCATCTCCACTACACGGCCGGATCTTGCTCCCTGAACAGCTTCTCTTTATTGAACACGAGGAGCTGAGTTGCGGATTAACTTTTTTATGTGCCTGGCTCCTCAGCTATTAGCTCTTACGTTGAGTCTCCTGCGAGTCTACTGAGCTCATTTTCTCCTCTCAGCTATTCCTCAGTTAAGACATGAGGTACAGGAACAATCCCAAATATATCTGGACAACTTGATTTACTGTAGGGCTGCTCAACTCTCTATTCTGGTCAGACGATGTTGATTTGTTGTTGACTTTTTAAATTTGTCTATTTACAGGAAAATAACTAATCAGGAACTCTGATGCAGTGTTTTCATGATGATGTATGAATAAAGTTAGGGCGCCATTAATTTCACTTTTTGTATATGCAACAAATATTAATGAAGCAGTTAATTGGTTCCCATACACCTCATTTACATAAGTCTTTTTTTTTTTTTTTTGGATTTTTCCCCGATTTTCTCCCTAATTTAGTCGTGTCCAATTCCTACCCATCACTAGGGGGCTCCCACATTAAGGCTACTACTACCACTCAGCCGGGAGGGCCGAAGACTATCACGTGTTTCCTCCGAACCACGTGACGCCAGCCGACCGCATCTTTTCGAACTGCTTGCTCGCGCACCGTTGGGGGCGGAGTAACACACTCGGAGGACAGCGCTATCCACTCCCTCCGTCGCGCGAGCTCACAGACGCCCCTGATTGGCTGTAGAGCCGTGATTAATGTGGGAGCACTAAGTACCTCTCATCCCTCCCCTCTGAGAGAGCTCGGCCAATCAGCTCTCTCTAGACCTCCGGCTGCGAGAAGTTACAGCACCACCCGGGATTCGAACTAGCGATCTCCGGATGATAGGGCGAGCGCTTTAACCACTGCGCCACTCGGAGGCCCATCATTTACATAAGTCTTAAAAAATGTCCATGTGGATAAACAGTGATTGATCATCCAGACCTGTGTCCACATGATCCAGTGTTCGTGATCCACATCTTCATTTCTCCTCGTCATGTCCACATCTCCAGTGTTCGTGATCCACATCTTCATTTCTCCTCGTCTCTGTTTCTAAAAAAGCAGGAGGATTTTATCTTCTCGAAGCCCCTTCAGCAGTGTTCCTCTCGTGGGAGCCCGATGTTGCAGGTAAACTCCGTGCCTCCCGCTTTCACTCGTCTTTCCGATCTCCCTCTCGGCTTCAGAGCTGCCCAGGGCTACAGCAATGCTTCATGGGTAATCCCAAGGTTCTCGACACGCCCACCTCGTATAATCAGAATGTGTTAAGAGAGATAAACTGGAGAGATAAAAGGGATTTATGAGCACTTTCTCCGGTGCAGGAACCCCATCAGCCGTTGCATTTTTATTCCCCGCTTGCATTACAGTGCTGCATGATTCCATTATTTAACAAGACGTTTAATGCAACACAACACTAGTTTCCTCTCAGTGTACTGCCACATTAATGCTGTGGAGGATTATATTGTTCAGAAATCAATTTGTGAGTGCTGCTATCAAGCTCAACCAAACTCCACCAATAGGAGGACGGGATATGATCACACAAAACTCTGACAATAACAAAATACAAAGGAAAAATTATCTTTTTTTTGTCAAAACCCCATTTTGTCCACGAGTCCAGATGACTTTGGTCATTGAGGTAAATAATATAACGTTGATCAGATTCATGTGCGAGTCTGATTAGCCAAATGTGTCCTGGTTGGTGACTAAATTCTGGGTAAATGATGTAATTGATGTGTTTCACTGCTGCCTCAGAGCCACTTCAATCCTGAGCTTGGTTAATTTGGGATTTGTGCTTGATGGTTGTTCTCCCAAGTGGATGTACTGTAGGAATGTTCCTCTTTGTTCCATGACCTTCTAACAACCCAAAACGTTTGACTTCCTACTAGGAATATCCCCAGGTGTGATGGTGTGCATGGTTGGATTTCCTGTGACCCTGACCAGGATAAAGTATTTAGAGAAGTTGAATGAATGCCTGATTTGAATGTGACCTCTAACCCTGTTTAAATTATTTGTTTAGATGTGAAGTTTGCTTCTGGGAATGAGTTGGACGGCATTACTCATGTTAAGAGAAGCCACTCCCTAAAGGCTCCTGGATACGATGTGGCCCGTATGGACGAGCGACCTCCTCGCCGAACTGTCGCACATGGCCGAGGCTCTCCTGGCTGAACTAATGGACCTTGGATGTGGTGAAAAGGTCAAGGTTTACGGTCAGTTATCGGGTACTCCCCAGTTGACAGGCTGACCTTATCGTGAATAATGTCCTGGCAAAGTGCTGGTCTATCGCCATCGGGCTCCAACTTGATCTCTGAAGCAGCAGACACAGGGAAGTGCTCGAAGAACGATTTTACTAGGAAGAACAAATCTCTTTATTAGTCCCACTGCACCTCCATCAGTAAGCATCTGATAGGAACGGCAATTGTGAATGGAGGTCTTCCGTTATCTACTCAAACACACAGGAAAGGCTTCATAATGAGTGTATTGTTTAAAAAAGCCAGGGAAACCCCTCATGCTATTCTCCTGGGCCAGAAAAGCAGTATGTGTACCTCGCTAGGAATGACCTGACTCGGACAGAGACAATATCGCAAGTAATGGAAATGTCAATTCATGTGTTCATGTTTTACACACACGTACACTCACACACATACAGAGTGCAGGAGCATGACGAGCAGTGTCATAACCGCACTAGTCGAGCTGCAGTGAACCGTGCTTGGCAGCGCCTCTGGCTTCATCCATGTAAACAATCCGCTCGGCCGTGGGAGGGCACGAGGAAACCACAAACACACACTGCTCATGAACATGTCCTCACTCGAGAGCCTCGCCGGTCCAACAGAGGAGGCGTGAGGGAGATGCAGATAATGAGGCGAGACATGAAAGCGCTGAGGATGAGGCACAAGAGTCAGGTTTAACAAGTTTATACCAAAGTGCTTCTCTATCCTGATTAGTCAGAAGAAGTTGGGTTATCTTTTTATAACAGCAGCTCTGACACGAATAACAAGCTTGCTGTATATTAACGTGCTCTGGACTGTTTCTATAGTAACCGCTTATTAACAGCAAGCTGTATGGCAGGACGTGCTGTTGCAGGGAAATAATCAACCTCAGGTGCTCACAGTGAGCTTCATCACACCACCGGTTCGCTCATCCAGTCGTTCTACCGTGTGTCTTTACGCACAGATGAACTTCAGTGACAGACAGACAGCATTCACGGCTCGATCCTCCATTCAGCTGCAGCCTCGTGATCTCCATCAGGGCCTCTGAAAGTCAGCAATTAGACACGCACACATTGCCGTGATTAGCTCGGGCTCGACAGCCTGGCAATCACATCATAATGAATTCCGTCAAACTCGGCAGCTTCCTCTGCGTCTCCCACGCTAAAGAGATTTCAACGTCCCGTTTCTGGAGCGCTCAGCCAGCTGCCGCACTATACGTCCACAAACCGCTGACACACGCTCGCTTTAAACACGTCAAGCTTGTGTTCATTACACCAGGGAGCTGCGAGTTCTGTAAAAGGCCGCGTTCTTCTCGACGTCCCACATCAGCTCTTCAGGTTAATAACCAACAGATCATTTCCAAAGTAACATTCAGAGAAAGAACCACCGTGAAAGCTTTGTTTTTTTATTATGTGAAATCTAATATTTTTTTTCTTCTAATTTTAGCAGAATAAAGTGCATTGGGTTCCTGTGGGAGAGGTTTCAGTTGACTGAAACCTCGTGATGTGAAGAAAATGATAGACTGAGTCTTGCTTTGGCTCCACTGCACAGATCTGCAGCTCACTTCAATGGATCTAATCCAGTTTCTGAGGAACAACAGCAAACCTACAAGACCTACAAG
This sequence comes from Clarias fuscus, assembly GCA_030347435.1. NCBI lineage: Eukaryota > Metazoa > Chordata > Actinopteri > Siluriformes > Clariidae > Clarias > Clarias fuscus. The sequence goes on along the minus strand of CM059223.1, from coordinate 3,572,771 downwards.
CTGTGAGTAATGGGTGAATCTGAGAAACGCTCAAATGGAGTGTAAATCACATGTAAATAATTAACTTCTTTTGTGCTTTAAAAAAAAAAAAAAAGAGTTGGTTACGAAGCCTGATTCATTAGCTGCCAAAGCTAAAAGACTCAGTTTAAAGGTGTAAAAGCTGTCAAAGCTCCAGGAATGCAGCATCAGAACACGGTTATTTGTCTTCTTTAGGAGGATTGTCTCCAGTCTAAGTGGAACAATGACTCTCTACTGCCCCCTACCTCCTGACCTACAGTTGCTTTAAGCTCTGGTTTAAGTAGAAGCTTTTCCAGCCTTCTCATTTCCTTCTTCTTAACACTCACAGCCTGGGACAAATGGATTAAACCCAGGTTCGACTCCATCAGCAGGATTTACACGAACCGTCACATTAATAGTATTCAATCTGCGCCCGTTAGAGCTCCAAACGGATCATGAGTTTGGAAAAGAGTCAGCTTATTCACTCTCATCTCCGCCATTAAGGAGGAAAAAAAAACCTTAATCAAAAAGAAAAGCGGTTCAGAAAACAGAACTGCTATAGTCAAACTTCAGCATGACTGTATGTACAGTATGAAGGAGTGTTAATAGTTCTCACACCGCAGCCCGACTCCTGGCTAATGCACTTGACATTGCTAATGAACAAAGCCGGTGATCCTGGCGGCTAAGCAATAACCGTCAATCCCCTGACTGACGCTCTTTTTAAACTGAACTCCTGGTCCGGTTCAATGGTGTACAAAGTGTGTATCAGTGGTTGGTGACATTAGTACAAGTGGATCGTTTGTGTATTAGTCTGACTCTGAATATTAAGAACAAATTTGTATTTCTAATCCAAACAGATGAGGAAATCAAAACGAGTACGACGGTGGGCTCCAGAACAAGGAGAAGCAGGAGGCTGGTCTTCATCTGTGGATCACTGAGGTGCTTAATTCATTTGCATTGATGATGATTTTCCACAGCTGTTGTCTGATTTGTTTCCATGACAACACATCTGCGAGCTCGGACCTGCTTGGAGGTGTCTTACTGAAAGTGAACTAGGCATAATCAGGCATTTATTATAAGCACTTTAGATCTACTTATTGCAAGTATTTGTGCTAAATTTTAAAGTCATTAGCAGGTTCGAGGTTGGGGTTTATTCAGTTTAACTCTGTACTGTGGGTTTATATCTATAGACGTGTTTAATGGGACGTGAGATACTGTACAGTGCCGTCGCTATCCACAGCATCGCTATACAGAAGGAGAATATTCATATCGGAGACTGAGCTATGCCTTCTATAATTCTTTGTGCATTCAGTCTTTTAGAAGAGTAAAAATAAACCGAACTGAATATAAGTGAAAGGAGCTGAATATTACATGACCTACTTACATGATCTACTGGAGTGCAAGCTTCATCCAATCACTGACCAATCAGATTCTTAATATATCACAGCTTCTAATCGAGTTATCTTGAGCTAGACTCTGAAGAAGATGAGGAAATGAAGAAGAAGAAGAAGAAGAAGAAGAAGAAGAAGAAGACTGGTCTCAATGGCAAATGCGTGAGGTTTTAGATGAAGAAGTGCAAAACAGTGGGATGAAGTATAAGAGATGTGATGAAATGGAAAGCAGAATACAAAAGCAGTGCCAGTGCTTGAGAAACAGGAAAGGACAAAAATAACCTGATCTGAACACCAACCACCAACAACCATGACTTTTACCAGCGTCTCACAGACAGGGCCACGAACCGCGAAAGGAGGACAGATGCTACAGTCAACAAGGAGGACAGATAAAGCAGGAAACAGAGGGAACAGGTGGCTCTTGGTACAAGTGATGTTAGAAGCAGGTGCACAGAGTACGGGACGCCCAAGGGGGTAATAATAAACCCGGATATGAGAGCGGGTCAGTCCTCTGAGAGAATTCCTTACAAGGTTCTGTAGAACATAATAACCTCAGAGACTGTAAAGTCAAAGAGAGCAACAGACCAGGTATGACACGAATATGTAATGACATCAGTGTGTGAGAGATACCGGAGCTTCTTCGTGTTAAATGTTATATGTTAAAATTCTTGTAAAATCCTACAGGGGGCGCACTTTAAATGGTTTATACACATTGACAGGCAGCACAGCATCGGAACGTGTCACAGGAGCGAATTATTTGCAAGTCTGTTTTAAAACTGTCAAAAACAATGAAAAACATTTAATCATGATGGTCATAGAATTGCAATACAAATTGAATCAACACCTAAGTATTGTGATAATGTTGTATTGGACGATCCCTGGTGATCCAATCTCTACTAATTAACATCATGGATCTAGAAGATACAGCCAAATATGAACATCATCTTTACAGCATCTCTCTCACAAAGGCTCATAAACAAAAGAGACTTCATTCATGATAGAAGATAAGATGAGAGAGAGAGAGAGAGAGGGGGGGGGGGGGGAGGAGAAAGAGAACTGAAAGTGTTTCTCTCGTTCTCTTTTGCATAATTCCTTTTCTAATTTACTCTTCTACAACCCGTCGAAGTCCATCTGCCAAAAGAACGTGTGATATTCTTGTGAGTCTAAGATCATCCGCGAAATGCTGAACAGATGAGCGTGAGGCTGAAGATTCACAACGGGCACGAAAATAAGATAAAGGAAATTCATTCTCTCTATTGAATCTGTATAAATGCACCAGGTGAGAGTGTGTGTGCGCGTGTCAAAGTGTGCGTTTATGTTGTAGTAGAAGGCGTGTGACCTTATCATTCATGAGTGCGATGTCAAGGAAATGAGCAAGAGTGTGTGGCTGGTGTGATGGATGAGTTTGGACAGACGAGTGCCAGGGCTGACACACGGCATTAGGATCAGCGCAGAGACGCACCGGAGCAGCGGCGATAACACACGCACTCTCTGTGCGCGCATGAGGGGCAGGGAGGCAGAGACGGGAGGTCAGGGAGAAGAGCCAGAGGGACGAGGAGTCAGGACCAATAATCGTATCAAGCAAGGAAGGAATTATTCAGTCATTATACAGCTTGTGTTTTATACAGTATATAAAGAGAGCGAGAGAGAGAGAGAGGTTTAAAGTCAGTACTCAATATTAAGCCCTTATTTAATTAGATTCATGACTAATTATTACTATGACGTCTTTAAAGCAGGTTAATGAGGTCCAGGAGCGGCAGCCTGCTGTGCACATCTGCATTCAGCACTGTAACTCCGAGACGCAGCTTATTCAGACGCTCTGCCCATCTGGATTAAAACTAAAAATAATAATTCATCTGAGGAGTGTGTGTGAGATTAGCGTTTCCTTTAAACCTTGGGCACGTGTTCATTACTGAACTGACGAAAAGGGTGTATCGTGGGCCGTTTAATCCGAGGACGCTATAGAAATGGCCCGTGTCTCGATTTATGCGGATGTTGGCATGGGGTAAAGGGGCACGGCTCGAAGCGATCTGAGCAAATCAGATCAAATCTGCAAATGAGTTTTATAAACGATTTGATTTTGTGGGTCTTGGAACGAGACGAGGCCATCACTGCGTCGCTTCTCACCTCATTACTGCTGTAATTTGGCACAGAGGACGTCGTCTATCATCATCACATCACGAGTCTCCGCTCTGCAAAGCCTGACTTCGGCAAGCCGGGAAATCTCAATCAGTTGCGTCAGCTCATTTATATCCAAACCTACTGCTCTGCAGTTTGACCCTCTCACACAGACGGCAGGTTGGTGCTTGCAGCTGAGATTGATGAATTAATATACACTGGACCATAAAATAAACCCTTTATTCTCTAGTTTTTTATTCTCTTTTTTGTTTTTTTCATTTTCTACTTTCCTCTGCAGAAAGATAAATCTTTATTCGACATGCTAATATAAAAAAAACAAAAATGAATGGAGCCTGGACCCTGTTTATAAACACGAATATCAACTTATTGTTGATGTTACAGCTGGAACTCCCGTCCTGACCCATCAGACTTCAGCGCTCCACTGCACTGCATTAGTGTTTAAATCTTGTGAATATAATCCTGATGTTAAACCCATGCTCTCTTTAACACCTTATAGTGAAGACTGTAAAAGTTGAAGCTGATCAGTTCGGGACTTCTGGAGCCTGCAGTAAGAGCTGATCTCGAACCCGCAGCTCTCAAAACCTAAGGAAACCTCTAGCTGGAGTGTTTTTGAAAATAGTAAAAAATAACCCGTTGAATGAACTTAATTAAATCATGGAAAGTATTTCCACCTGATTTAATGGCTTTCTTTCAGCATTAAGCAATTTTGTTGGCCCAACTTCATGTTCTTAGGTTCAGTCAAATTAATTTATTAGGTTTATTTAACTTATTTCCTACAGCTGCGTCCAACACCATTTAATACTGTTAAGCCAACATATTTTAAGGTTCATCCAACATATAAATGAATAGGGCTTTTCAGTTGTAAATTAAGTTGATCCAACTCAAGTAAATTTAGTCGGCACAACAGAATTGCTTAATGCTGAAAGAAAGCAATTGAATCACGTGGAAATTCTTTCCATGATTTGATTAAGTTCATTCAAAGAGTAACTGCAAGGCAAAAATAATGGAAATCGGATTTAAGTGAAAATATCGGCAGCAGAGATCTTCAAAATCCAGACAGACCAGCTGATTCCACTGTTCTACCAGCTACAGTGGGTGGATTAAGGTGTTGGTCAATTAAAGACTTTGCTGGACACTGGCCAGCCATGACTGGAGTTGAAGAGCCCAGAATGACCAGTTTTACACCAGCAGTAACTTACAAATGAGGTCTCAGTTTGAGAAGATGTACAAAATTTAAAACATCACAAAAAAAGTTTTAATTATAGAAAATAAATGAAATAAACACCAACAGAGACATTTTGTACTTTATAACTGTATGTTATGACTTTTACATATGAGGGAGATGCAGACAGGACACTTTTCAGTCACGAAATGCTGTGAAATATGGAGATATTTTTTATATCAATAATTAGCAAATAATTGAGATATTCAATTAAAATTCCCAAATGAAAAATACTTATCCTTTGCTCCTATCGCTTCGCACCTCATGAGACCAGACCGAAACCAGAACCGAACCACAGATTAAGAACCACAGATTAAGAACGCGCGTATGGTGACCGTCGGTATTTTAAGTGCAATTAAAAATACAAGAAATACACAAACCAAACATCGCTAAACAGCAGGTGACATTTATGTTCAATATTTTTGTTTCTATTTCGAAAGATGGGAATTAATTCCTGCTTACCATTTCCACGTGCCCGCCAAACGTTCTCTATCTATCTCAACATGATTGAATCGAATACATTGAATCAACATGAAGTTGGTGAGTTTCATGCAAATACAACAGGATTTAATCATGTTCATCTCGGAAACATGAAATTATTGTGTACATAACACATATAACACATAGCCAGCTTCCTTTTTTTTTTTTTTTTTTTTTTTTCAGTGTATTGTGATGTATTGAGTTACTGAGTAACCGTAATGTGTAGTGTTTATTTTCACTAAAGTCAGCCGGAGTAACTGATTAAGATTCTCTCCTAACTGCAGTTCATTAGAACAAACATTCATTTTTTTTTTTTTTTTTTTATAATAAATGAGAATGTGTGTTTTTGTGGCTATTTTAATGAGTTATTAACAATCATTCCTTTCCCTACAGCCACAACATCATAACCCAACAGACTGATTATCATTACAGACACTAAACTGTCTCTAAAAGCCTTAAAACATCTCCTGAGATGTGTGAGATATAGGAAACCTTTATTACTGTGTTTAAAGCAGACGTTTCTACATCTTCCGGTGTATAATAATGCCGCATGAAAATGAAGAAATGACACAATGTAACACACCTCTAACATCAAAGCAACATGTAATATCTCTTATCTCTTAAATGTATTGTTTATCATGATGTTAATATTATATTGTATCGCTCAGCCCTTAAAATATACTGTGCAAAATAATTAAATGAAAGACTTGAACAATCCTCGTATGTGAGATCAGTTGTACTGATGTACGGTAGAACTTTATTTACAGTGCAGAGGATCATCTAAATAAAATACAAAATAAATCAACTGTGAATAAATGTTAATCGTGTAATAATTAGATCGGCTCCTCCTACACCAAGACCCCGAGTGGCGATCAAACTTTCCTGCGCAGATGCTTCCCTTCTCAATGTGTGCATTTTAATGATCAGCGTGGACGTGTGAAAGAGAACGATGATGGAGAAACGCGGTCATTTAATGAAACAAAGCTCTTATTCTATTGTGTCGGGACCGCACGGCTCGGCCCGGATTATCGACCCGCTGGCTGCCTGTTATAGCGCAGATCTTATTAAACCTCCGCGTACAGCCATGATTTTAATATTAGGTTCAGACCATGAGGACATTAGACAACGTCCTGATCATCGATTTCAGGAAATATTGTGATATTTAATTCAGATGGTTTCATGAAAATATTGCTCTTTAGTGCTGTTTAGTGTCTTTTTAGTTACATCAGGTAACATTAGTGCAGTGATGAGAATCATTCAGGTGCTCACGCGTCTAAATACTTATTAAAACAATATTCATTCATTTATTTAACTTATTTTTTGGCAAAAATGTTCTAGCTGAAAATATTAAATATAAATAATTACATATAAACAAATCATAAAATAATATAAAAATTAATTATTCCGCCTGTGGAACAATTTTGTTGGAACATTTATGCTTTTAAGACAATACAGCGGTACCTTGGCATACAAATTTAATCCGCTCTGGAGGTGAGTTCTTACGGCAGAATTTTGTATGAAAATGAAAATGAATTGTCACCCAAAAATATATTACCAATATTACCAATCACCAACACTATAATCATATTTTTGCATATAAAACAATAATAAAAACATTTAGAAAATATGAAATAAATAGACATTAAACCTCACATAGTCATAAAACCTTAATTTATGATTCCTCTTGGCACCAGTTGCTTTAAAAACCAAACTGAAAGTGTCTCCATTTTCTTCTTATTATCGTCTTTCTTAACATTCTTGGGCCCCATGGTGCTATGTCTTCACTAAATCTTGCACAAAATGCAAAAAAAAAAAAACTCATCAATAATATGGAAACCCGTTGAGGTCTCATTTAAAACTTTCCACTGATGCAAACACGGCTCGCGGAATCCTCGGTCTCTTTCACTAAATAAACTGACTTCCAGTACGCGTGTCTGTGTGTATTGCTCCAGAACGTTACAGCTCTGTGAAACTCTCAACTCAGACATAACAAGGGGTGAAAGAATCAGAATCTCAGGGATCTAAGGTAAATGGGCTACAAGTATGATTTCTTTCTTTCGTTTTAATCGTAGTTGACTTATAGTATGTTACATCCTGATGTAGACCTGTGTTATTATTCTGTATCACTTTGTTCCTAGTACAGTATGCATGAATGGAATCCAGAGTAACATACGAGTTACAGGCAGTAACTACAGATTGTTCGCTGATTACATCACTCGCTAAAAGCTGGATGTACAGAATAAACTGTACAGATGGATTGTCTCTCCAAACCATCTGTTTACCACTAGAAAAATAGTGTTTTGACTGGAAAAAGACCACCATTATCAGACAGAGTAACATTGAGAAACACTGAAGCGTTTAAAGGTAACTGCTCTCTCCATCCAGTCTTGTTAAAAAAAAGCATTTTCTGTAACTGGACATCCAGAAAGTTTTCTCGGACCACCCTTGCTCTAGAAAGCTACAGAACTCTGTGTACTGAATTTCAGGATAAATTCAAACTGAGCTTTGGATTAGCTTGGAATCAGAGCAGGTCAGTGCTGCCAAGAAGTTAATTAGCATGGCGCTTTTGCCAGCAGGACATTACAGCTGGCACCGGCTATGAATTTTTACCTGATAAAAAACAAAACAAAACAAAAAACCTCTTCACTAGTGTTTGTGTTGTTTTTTGACTTTCTTTGAAATACATGCTTGGACATTGTTGGCTGGTTTTGCTCCACAGGCCTATCTGAGACTTGGTGAAGGTGAGGGGCGTCGCAGGCCGAAACGTCTCAGAGCAGCTGCTGCCGTACAAGCTGTGTGCCCAGGCTTCAATGCTTTCACATCAGCGTGAACAGCTGAATCCTGGCAGCCACCGAAAACCATGTGTTACCTCAGCAGCTGGGGACGTGAACGAGCACAATAATACCATGATGAGGTTGCTTAATTAACAGATTGCTGTCAGCCTGACAGCAAAAAAACAGCAACAGTGAGTCCTTTCCCTCAGTCCTGCCCAGTCTGCGGCCTTTCAGGAGGCTCTGCACACTCAGTGTACAGCTTCATTTCAAACCTAAAGAGCTTTCAACAACTTCACTGGGGTTCATTAGAGCAGGAATTAAAGGCCAGAGCATTTCTTGGGAAAATGTTAAATCAATAAGGTCTGCAACGAGCTCCAATCACATGGCTGGAACTGCAAATTATAATGACCTGCTGGTGCAGCACAAGCTGGTCTATTCACACAGAGATTGAAATATTTTAAGAATATATCTCACACCTCCACTGCATTAACCTTCCATTAGCACTTTGCTAACTGGTTAAGATTTAATGCTTGATATGGTTCAGTTTTCTGTACAGACACGTTCTTTATCATTTATGGAAGGAGTCTCCAGTGTCAGAGCTAAAGTTTTCCCACATATTTAAGTCAAAACATTCCACAAAAATAAACATAACCGTAAAAGGTTAAAAAGCAAGAAGAATTCTGCATTAGCAAATAAAATGACCCACTCACATTGTGTTTTATTCCTTTCAGCAGCTCAGGTAAACACCAGAGGTGGGTAGAGTAGCCAAATCAATTACTAAAGTAAGAGTAGATATACTTCAAAAATAATATTACTCAAGTAAAAGTAAAAAGTAGTCAATCAAAATATTACTTAAGTAAGAGTAAAAAAGTATTTGGAGAAAAGACTACTCAAGTAATGAGTAACTGTTTCAATCGCAAAGTCTGATTTTTTTTTTTTTTTTTTTTTTTTAGAAATTAGTAGTAATTAAATATTAGTGTGTGTGTGTGTATGTGTGTGTATATAACTTGCTTCTAGCTGCTTGTGGTCCTATAACTTCTAGAACTTCTGTCTTATCAAGATTAAGCAGAAGGAAGTTAATTAACATCCAATCTCTTATGTCCTGCACACATTGCTCAACTATGGTAAGCTGGTTTTTCGCATTTTTTCGCATTTGGTTTTGTGTCATCAGCATAACAATGGAAACTAATATTAGTTGCCCAGAGAAAGCATGTAAAGAGAAAAAAGCAGTGGGCCTAAAACTGAACCCTGTGGAACACCAAACTCCACTCGAGAACATGGAGAATAGTCACCATTTAGATCTACAAACTGATAATGATCAGTCAAATAGGATCTGAGCCAGGAGAGGGCCGTTCCCTTAATTCCTACTACATTTTCTAATCTGTGAAGGAGAATACTATGATCAATAGTGTCAAAAGCTGCACTGAGGTTGCTGTGTCTGTGCTGTGATGGGGCCTGAATCCTGACTGATACAGTTCGTTTATGCGATTTCTATGTAGATATGAACATAGCCGCTGAGCTACTACCTTTTCCAAAATCTTATAGATATAAGAGAGGTTCAATATCGGCCTATAATTTGACAGCTGACAGGGGTCAAGGTCAGGTTTAATAACTTAATTAGCGGTTTAATAACTGCTAATTTAAAGAATTTTGGAATATACCCACTGCTGAGTGAAGAGTTCATTATTTTCAACAGGGATTTTGTTATTGCTGGTTCTACAGTATCTGCTTGAGAAAAAGTGTTGGTATAGGATCTAATCCACAGGTTGACGATTTTGAAGAAGAGATGAGTGAAATTATTTCATTCTCTTCAAGGGGAGTAAAGTATTCTAGGTTCTGATGTGATGTGGGAAAAATTGCCTGTAGTGTATGAATGAGCATACGAGTGTGATCCCAAATCTCCTGGGATATGATCCAGGCCCCCGTCACCCTGTAACACTCAGATATAATATATTTACCCGATGCTACACAAAAAGAGAGAACCTCACGGTATCCTGGCTTCCTGGGAGTTGTACCTTTTTCTGGGGTGCCATGACTGGAGTGCTAGGCGGGGGCTGTGCAGAAGTGGGTGATGGTATAGGGGAGCAGGCTGGTGGGCGACGGAGAGTAAGACAGCTTGTGAGATGTAACTTCTTCAGCTGCTTCTCCTACATGGCGTCTCTCCGCAGAAGACATTTGGTAATAGTCTTCTCCAGCTTTTCCAGGGCCTCTTGGACGTAGTTCTCCAACCCTGCTAAGCTAGCATCCACCGCCTGCCGAAAAATAATTTCCCTTTGTAGCACCGCCCTCCCAGTCACACAATCATTATCAGTATTACTATTAAACCTGTACAAAGACTTTAAAGATGGTACTGAAGGGCCTACTGAACATTCTACAGCAGCCTTATTAGCCTGTATATATTTTAGCCTGCTTGAGTCAGCCATGTTTACCAAACTAGCATCGACTTTTATCCTGCTCATTAGTTTTAAAAAAGGTGCTGCAGCTTCTTTCATATTAAGCCGGCTTACTTACCCCTCTATACAATTGCCCCTTATGTGGCAGTGCTACAACCCTGTACACAGGATAAAGCAGTATAGACAATGAGTGAGTGAGTGAATGAGTAAAATAATGTGAGTTTAAGCTTCAGCACATCTGGATGGCCACATACTGAAATTCAGATCCACCGTCATAAATGAATCATAAATATAACATTACAATCCAAATAAGAAAAATGTCAATGAAGACAGGCAGAATAGGACCAATCCAAAGGCCAGACTGCAAGCATTTCTCAAAGAATATTTTAAAAGTTTTATATTTCACAAGACAGGAACATTTCTAACTGACATTGCATTTGAAACACATTAGTATCCCAAGAGGTGCCATTTACTGTTAAATTCACACTCATCACACCTGAGATGTAAACTGAGCATGTAAGTGTATGCTGAAAAACATTATTTACTGTATAGGGTTATTTACATATTGTTTTTGCTTAAGGTGGAAAACAGACATCAGCAGTAGCTGGTGTTGGATTGGTGATGGAGAATCTGGTAGACATCTGAAACTCCTGATTAAAACACATGCTTACAGCAACTCTAGTATAACCATCATAATATTCTACCACTCTCACATACTTTAGATTTTTAATCTAAAGCAATAGATCCTGCTAAGCTGAAGCTCTAGTTCTCCTAGGTGTGAGGAACATGCAGATAGCTACTGATGCCTGTGATTTACATTCTCCAGCACTTTCGCTTGCGGATGAATACACACATCGACGTGAGAGCCGAGAGCTGCTGCTGCCAGATCGATGAGCTGACAGCCAAATAACACATGCAAGGCACAACCAGCTATAAATATACATTAAATATTGATTGGGTCGGCCGTTCCATTAAAAAAAAAAACATCAACAACAACAAAAAAAAAACAGTTAAATATTCCAGGATTTAATTCATTCCTAATGTCTCCAATCTTTTTCAGCAAATGTGTGGTGCCTTTTTATTTATGGATGAACAGCATGGTTTAATTAAGGCTTAACTAAATTAGGTTAGTCTAAATTGAATCGATTTCAGTAAAAAGAATTGAGTGGTTTCGATATGTGTTTATGTGCTAAATCTAGTTAATAATGGCACCACATGAACTACAGAGCATGGCGCAAACTACAATATATACAGTATATAAGAATTTCCTGGGCTGGGTATCGACTGCATCACATACGCGCACACACACACATGCATGCACGATTATTCAATCGTGTTAATCGCTAATTTAATCCTTTCCAATCATTTCATTTAATAATTTAATAAGCTTACATGAACATCCCAGGTTGATCTTTTTCGTCCTAAAGCTTGAAGACAACAGTTTGATCCTGATACTGTATGACCTCACGATGAGACTGGACAGGATTACTGACAGGGAGGGAAAAGAAGCTCCAGGCTCTTACCTACTGATGCACTGACAGGTTAGCAGCAAGCCAGGAAAGAGCGTCACTTAATAAATCAAAACTGACAAGCACAACTTTTACTCGCCTCACTCTTATATTTGCTCTGCAGCAGAATTGAACACCCGACTCATCCATGGAATGCCGGGGAACACTGCAGGAAATGCCACAGAGAGCTTCCGAGCTAAAAACACGGTCCATGAACCGTTCTGGACTTACTGAGTGTGCTTTTTGTGCCAACTAACAACCTGAGAAAGATCCTTTTCACACACCTTCCTGTAATCACAACTCTTGTTTCTGATTTAATTCCTCTCCATAACAATATCCTCGTATGTGCTGTATTAAACGTCATAATCATACCTGCAATTAAGCAGCATAAGGTCATGAATTTAAATGAGGAGTGCGGGGCGTGTGGGACATGGGAGTGATGGTAATTAAGCACTGAGCCTGGACAAATATTATAAGGAATTAATACATCAGCTTGTTTCAATGGCTTCTAAAAAAACGTGCCATTTTAGACAAGGTTTATCGTCACGCCCATATATACTGTAGATCTTCATCTGTCGCACAGCTTTACAGTTCCAGCATCTCAGCAGGAGGAACGTCTGACTAACCCGCTTACCTGCAAAGCTATGAAATTCTAAAGCGCGCTAAACGTTAGGCAGCTTTGTGAAGTGTTATTGGAGCAAATCGTTTCATTTACGCCAAAGCTGGAGAGAGAGAGAGAGAGAGAGAGAGTAAAGTAAAGTAAAGTAACCTTATAACGTTTAGCGTACTCACTTAATTATAAGGTGAGCGCTGTATGAAGAGCCAGCGTGAGACATAGGAATATAGAGAGCGATTTGACGTCCCAGTCTAGCAGAACTCTAAATAAGTAATAAAACATGACGAGGAGTGTTATTATAGAAAAATAATCAACAATGGGATCGCGTAATGCAGCGCAAGGCAAAGCAGAGTAACTGTCACTAAGCCGGATTTGATTATTTGTCTATAATGAAGTGAAGATTTTCACAGAAGAAAATCACCATCAGTAACCATGTAACACCATCTGTTTATTACAGAATGAAAGACTTGTTGTCTGTTTATACTCATATTTAATGTTGTGAAATATTTATTAGTATCTAACATTCAAATAATAATAATCTATTTCCTGCTATCACTTACATTACAGCAGCCAGGCAAAAGCTAAAGTATTCTGTACTGTATGTATCTCAGCTATTGTTGCCACACTAGCACGTTTCTTTCTTTTTTTTTTTTTTCATTTATTCAAGATTTATTGAAATTTATGAAGAGAAAATAAAAACTGCTTCTTGTCTTAAAGCACCAAGTTCTCTGCCCAGAAGAGAACTTCTTGGTTTGTTGCCATAGAAACAATTTTTTTATTTCTGTAAAATGTTTATATATATATATATATATATATATATATATATATATATATATATATATATATATTTATTACAGAGCCATACAGTACATGCAAAAAAAAAGAAAAGAAAAAAAGATGTTTATAATTCCGAGGTCACTTTTTGAGTAAATATTAAGTGTTAAGATATGATGTGCATGTTTTACCACTTCTTAGATTTAAAAAAATTAAATTAAAAAATTTATATACTGTAAGACTGAAACCCCCTTCTGTGCACATCCTACTAATCCAGCATATTCACTTATTAGATGATATTTATTGCTGGCTACAGGGTGCCAATAATTCTGTCATCACACTGTCAACTGATAAAGCTGCAAACACGAGTCAACGAACAAAGAGCTTTGGTGTCACGACGGATCAGATTTATTCTCGTCTGTTTTCTTGCTCCGGTCGTCCAAACATATTTGTAATTACACCGCGAGAAATTTTTAATCTTCAAAACTTCTGAAAGCTTTTTGACACGAGACATGAATCATTCAGAGATGCTTCACTATTTTTAATATACAACCAACAAACTGAAAGTACTGAGAGATTAAAATGTTCATTTCCACTAAAAAAACCCCAAAGTATTTAGAGAGTTACCGCATAAAGTCCCAAGTTTATTAAAGAAAAGGCCTTTTCATGTGCTACGGGTGAGCTTTATTCACACACTCTGCTTTAGCTGGAGTTAACTGAGTCTAAGCACCTAAAAAGAGTTCCTTTCAGTCATCAAACTTGTCTGTCTCCTAGTGTAATGGTCGTGTGGAACCTCGTAGATCTCACACAGCGCTTCAAATGATGACTGACACGCTCAGAGCTCGGTGGTGTTCATAGGAAAAAAAAAAAAATGCAGAACAATTAGTGAAAAGCTAACCTCATTAACCTGTAGAACTGATCCGATATTATGCCCAGGAAGTCTTCAACCTGAGAGAAACACGCTGCAAAAGTGTACGAAGAAAGTCATTAGCACAGCTCCACCTGCTAACTCCGCTCCTCACACTAACCAGAACTCGTCAGGCCACGGGAATGAACCTCCAAACTGCAAACAACATTATTTCATATCAGTATTAATCAGTGCAATGTATGAACCGTCTCCGTAACTTCTACATGAGTTGCCCAATTAGCCCGAGATAATCACACTGCACTTGACGCTAATCAGTAAAGTTACAGTTTATAAAACATAAAACAGATTTATGTTTGAGCCGGCGTTATTACTGTCCCTGTGTAATTATGTCAATGACTACTCAACATAATGATCCTAATGCACAAAACAACACACTCGTGCCTTAGGAAACCGACAGCTCGGCACTCAGGAGTGAATACATGTTTATATAAATATATCTTGTACAGAAGTGATATGAGCATCACATGACAGGCTTTTCTGCTGTTTTCTTTCTGAAGTCTGACGTGCGTTTTGGAGCCAGACTGCCGTAGTTAGCCTGGCGTGGTTAATGTGGCGGCGCTAGTGTAAATGAATGGCCTTGAGGATAGGTCTTGATAATAAGCTAAAAGGTGCTAAAAGTTAATATTTTTTTAAATAGTCCCTAGTGCTGTACTGTATCTAGCAACAACAACAACAACAACAAAAAAAAAAGAATACCCGAACACCTCTTCATGTCCTCATAAATAATTTTTCATGTTCACAGAGCTATAACTTGATATAAATGCAATTTCCTCAACATTTCTTGCTAATTATTGCTCTACTTAGCATGCTAGCTCTAGAGTTGTGTGTACATGAGTGGAAACAGAGGCAGACTTAGTGAGTAAAAAACATTCCAATCTTATTTAACTTTACCAGTTTAACCAATAGAGACACACACACACACACACACACACACACACACACACACACACACACACACACACACACACACACACAAAACCCTTTTTTTTTTCTTTCTAAGTTTCTTTCTACACTTCTAAACAACGCTTGCTAACAATATTTCATATCATCACTGTACCGGCATGTGAGTAATTAGCATGCAGCTACTGTAGCTATAAGATTAGAGTTATCATGCTAGCTAATATTTGAGACACTAACAACTAATTATTGTTAGTTAGCGTCAGCTATAGTTTTTTTGTTGTTGTTGTTGTTGTTGTTGTTGAATTCAGTGCTAATTTACCTCCAGAGCCTAAAATCAGTGTGGAACGGAAGGCAGGTATCTCTCACGATATTCTACCTCAACTTTCATTAAACTTAACATTTCATACTTTTCTCCTGTGACTCTTTTCTCGGTGATCTATCGATGGCGACTATTTTCATTTTAACATGAGTAATGTGTTCAGTTAATACTTGGCCACTGGCCAAGACTTACAGGAATTGATATTAATCTCATATCACTCCTCTCCTTCATAAAGACAGAATTTCAAAGTTTTCTGCCGGAGCAGGATCAAGTAAAGATCACTACCTCCTAGACATCGTGTTCCAGAGTCTGTAAAGAAGTTGAAATAAATCTGCAGCATATCTTTTTGAACTACAGACAGGAATTTGCCCAGACTTCCAGCTTCTTAGATCTATTAAACCTGAGCTGATTTTTTTTTTTTTTTTTAATTCACATAAATTGTGTGTTAACATTGATTTTTAATATGAGAAAAGATTCTTTGAAAAATTTTGTTGAAAATCGTTTTCTTTCGAGCCGGGAGGTCAAACCGAGCGCTGCACAGGTACATTTTAATTAGACAAAAAAATAGCCCTCTGCGTCAGCTGTTAATGATAAGACAGATCATAAAGAGGCCCAGCAGAACGAAAGCCATTTCCTGAGCGGCGGCTCCAACTCGGCCGTGTAAAACTAATGAATTCTTTGGGTTCGGATCCGAAATCTGACCTTCAGCATTTTTCTTCTTTTTGAATAAAAGACCTCTCAGTGAGTTGATTTTGATTATTGTTGAAAAAAAAAAAACATCCTTACAGCAGCTTGTGGCCTGCAGGTTTGGGCATCATGGGAAAGCGTTGCAGTCCACCAGTGAAAGATAAAGGATGAAGGATTCTACCTGGAGGAAAAAGAAGAAAGTGTGAGCAAAGCTGGATCTCTTTTCAGACTAATATTGAGAAGCTGCAAAAATACTCTTGGTAAAGAGAAAGGAAAAGAAGTACTGTTCATCACAAACACCAGAGACTGACCAGAGACAGTGTTGAAGAAAAGAGGACCACGCTTAATGAGGGACAAACCATTTCCATCAGAAAGAACCAAAATTAGAGGTTTTGGAGGAAACTTCTACAGCTGAGGTGAAACCGGACTTAATAACTTACATGAATGAATCTTAGGTCTCAGTGATTTGTTTTACATGTGTAGCCTGTTTGAAGAGAAGCTCAATGTGTTCTCCACTTGGGCCTGGGTCCGTCAGGTGGGTGAGAACTCTGGAGTCACGTACAGCTCTTAGAGAGAGAGAGAGAGAGAGGAGGTCTTACTCCACGTTAAACTGAACTCTTAATTGAGCCAAAAGGACACAAAGTGAATCAGATATGCGGGGTGTTTCAGGTTGCAGTGGTTTTGTAGATCCGAGTCGCCAAATTAAGTCCTGAGGAGTAAAGATACCAACAGTAGGAAGCCTTTAGGCTTGTTTACGTATTCTAATACTATTTTTTTTTTTTTTTTTTTACATTTTTACTCCAGTTTGAATAAGTCTGGAGCTGTGGCCTTTAAATCTCACTTGCTTATGTTCGATTTTGCCCTTTTATAAAAATGTGTCTTAGTAATGTTTGCCTCCTGCACTGCTGTGAATGTTTTCATATCATGTTTTCTCTCTTTTCTCTGCTTCCATTTTTCAGCTAACACACTCGGATCAGTAATATAACACCAGGAGCTGCAGGGATATTAGATTTATGAACAGGTTTTCATATCAGTTGACGCTGAAGGAGAGAGGAAAAAAAATAGCAAAGATGAGCTTTAAAACAAGAAAAGAGCCGGTGACAATACAAGCCTTTGTCTCTGTTAAAACATGAATCGGGTCTAAAGGAACCCAAGGCCATTCACTACCTTCACCACTATTGATCCACAGAGCCTCATACGTAAATATTAATGATCACATTAATAACGTGTATGTTAAGCTTATGATTATCATAAAGCTGTCAGTTGAAATCATATAACAAATCACTCTGATTCAAATTCCTAAAATCGAATCCTAAAAGCCAACAAAAGCTACTTTGGCAACAAAAGGCAAAGTTCAAAGCTTTGAGCGTTCAAAGCAGATGTGACAAAGCGCGCGAGCTGAGACTAGCACACACAATCTCATTATTATCTAAACACATTTTTTCCCCCACTCATACACACTTGCATAAATTTTCTTTACATTTTGTGAAGCTTCGGTTAAAAGCGCTATATAAATAAAATTGAATTGACTTGAATTGAATTGAATAATGACTGGTGGTGGTTTTCCACAGAATTCTGTTGCGGTTGTTGCCACCTGATTCATTCCAGTCGATTCTGTGTGTTAGTAGTTCTGGCTTATATTCGCAGGTTTACTGGGTTCTGGTTGTAAGGTCACTCAGCCTGAACTCTGTTACTCAGACATTATGCTAATGAACAGAGGTGCCTGAATGTACTATGAAGCTCACTGCTGCTACATACAAAACTCCAAAGAGACAGACTCCACAGAAAGCGATGGCGGTTTCGGACGAGACCCGGTCAGACTTCTACGTGGCGGAACTGGTATGACATTTTGTCTAGGCTTCTGATTGGCTCCCTGTTGATTAGGGATGCTCCTAACAGCACTTAACAGGGCGTTTTTGTGTTTTCATCCAGACAAAGATATTTTTAACAAGTAGGTTGTGTGGACAGAATTATGAAAAAATGATCTGTGATCTGTGAAGTTCAACACCTCATGCAGAAAACAATAATTACTAGTAACTTTTGCTTTTCCATCACAATATACCATCAAAGCTCACTGTTTCTCAGCATTGAAACAATGCCAGACAGCTTGAACTCTTGACACCTTGTATATTTTGGGAGAAAAGTGAGAAATCTTCTTCTTTCTTTTTTTCCACACAGTATCACATGAGTCTGATTCTGATATGCTTACAGTGAGTAAAAATTCAGATTGTCGATAAAATTGGCATAAATGCTTTAAACCCAGCCTGGTGATTGAACTCGGTGACCCAGCTTCACTTTTCCCCATCGATGTACTTAGGCCTTCTGCATCATACAATCCGGCTCTGTTCAACCCAGAAAGATCCCAAACTCTGTCACACAATTCCCAGAGACACCGAAGCCTTTATCAGATAAGTAGCCAAATCCTTCACACTGGCTCCCATCACACCGCGCATAATATGTCTTCCTCCTCATCTCTGCTTGTGCAGAATTTAACGAGGCTGTCAGCACGTTCACCAGATTATTTATTCTCTCGACCTCTGCCAGCAAACACCGTATAACCCCTGTCTGCTAACGATGCTGTACAAATACGTTGAGGCATCTTGGTAATTCATTGTCGCAATATAGAGCAAAGAATAAAGTTGCTTTGATGTCTACCAGAAAACAATGGGAAAATAAGCAATCGAATTTGTGCATGCATAGAAAAGAGGCGACACACTCAAAAGACTCAAAAGAGAATTTTTACATAAACAAAATTATTATGTTTATGAGCACAGCTCCTTTTGTACACCACAATTACAAACTAAATCCAGACAGGAAGCTTTACCGAAACGTTTTTCAGCAACTCTCATTATCGGAGCTCCCTGTCATGTTTCAATAATCGCCGCTGCATGGATGGTGTTACGTTGCTAGTGTCGCTTGTGTCGTGCATCGATTCAGAGGCTATTTATCCTGCAAGCCGAGATGCACTCTGAATGATTTAGATGGAGTGGGGATTTCACCTAACAGCCCCTACATCTCCTGCTCTGGCGTTATTATTTTCTCCTGACTTATTTGTGGGCTAATCGGTCTGGGCTGGGGGAAAATTACACAAGCAGAAATACATGGGGAGATACAGAAGGATCCACCAGCAACAGCAGTGGCTTCACAAGCAAAAAAACAAGAGCAACTTTATCACTTTCAGAGCAAGAGAACTGAAGGTAGGACAGATGAGATCGAGCTGGAGGTGATTGTCCTTACACTCTATCTAATTTAACATTCATGGAAGGAGTCTCCAGTATCAGCATCAGTATTACTGCTGCATGGCCAAAAGTTTTGAGAATGACAGAAATATATCCTTTTTACAAAGTCTGTGCAAGGGACTACCCTTGTTTTTTGTAGTTTTTTGTTAGTCAACTCAGTTACCCAGAAGGCACCTCGGGCAGGTGATGCTGGAGCTCACCTGAACCGAGGTAGCTCATTAGTATGGTTATAAATAGCTGATTGTTCTGGGAAACTGGGTTGAGCCTTAAAACTGTCAGTGGATTTGATTTGGTTTTGTTTTGATTGTGTTGTATTTCACTTTGTCTGTTTATTTGGGCTCTACTTTGTTCTGTGATCTGTCTGATGTACAAGTGTACCTTTTAGTTCATTTTGTTTATTTATGAGTGTTTAGTGTGTTCCCCTTAAACCTCCCGTGTGCTTCTCTAGCCTCCTGTGTGCTCCGTTAGCCTCCAGTTGGCTCCTTCTCGCCTCTAGTGTTCCCCTTCCATCCAGTCTCTAGTTGTCCTGTCCCGTCCCGTCCAGTCCTAAAGCCTCCGTGTCAGTCCTACAGGGTCTGAAATGCTTGATGGGTCTGAAAATGTCTAGAAAGGTCTGTAAATGTTAAAAGAGACTGGGTACGTGTATGTTTGTCCAGAGCCCTATGGTTTGTTTGTTTGTTTGTTTGTTTGTGCACAATTAAAGACTTTATGTTGATACAACCCCGTCTGCACTTATGCTTGCCTTTTCTGCCCACGGCAATAACACCTGCCCAAACTGCCTGTCATACCAGTTTGTCACAGTCTGCTGCTTTAGTGCTTTTAGATCTTATTGTCAGATGTTACTCTGGTATACTTAAGTATAATTATAAGCATTTCATAAGTGTCAAAGGCTTTTATAGACAATTAAATTAAGTTTATGCAAGACCTCTACAATTCATCCTGACATTCTGTCAATAAACTTCTGGGCCACCTTCATACACTTCAAGAAGGGCAGCAAAGAAGCCACATCACTCTCCAGGAACAAGATTAGGGACAGATTGACATTCTACAAAAGGTGCAGGGAATGGACTGCTGAACTGTGGCTCGGGGAACAAAACAATGAAATGTTGGTCCCATAAACAGCCCAGACCTCAATCCCATTGAGAACTTGTGGTCAATCCTGATGAGGAAAGTGGACAAATAAAAACCCACAAATTCTGACAAACTCCAAGCATTGATTATGAAATGATGGACTGCCATCAGACATGATATGGTTCAGAAGTTGATTAAAAGCATGCTGGGGAGAACTGCAGAGGTCTTGAAGATAAAGGGCCTACACTGCAAATATTGGCGATTTGCATAAACTTTATGTAATTGTCAATAAAAGCCTTTGACACTCATGAAATGCTAGTAATTATACATTAGCATATGATAGTTACAGTTGGAAGAAAAATAGTATGTGAACCTTTTTGGATTATGAATTGGTCACAAAATGTGCTCTGATCTTCATCTACTGTAAGTCACAACAATAGAAAAACACAGTCTGCTTAAAATAATACTACACAAACATTATATGGTTTCATGGTTTTATTGAACATAACATGTAAACATTCACAGTGCAGGGTGGAAAAAGTATGTGAACCTTTGGACTTAATAACTGGTTGACCCTCCTTTGGCAGCAATAACCTCAACCAAACATTTCCTGTAGTTGCAGATCAGACCTGCACAACGATCTGGAGTCATTTTGGACCACTCCTTTTCACAAAACTGTTTCAGTGTAGCAATATTCTTGGGATGTCGCTCTCTTAAGGTCATGCCACAGCATTTCAATCAGGTTGAGGTCAGGTCTCTGACTGGGCCACTCCAGAAGGCGAATTTTGTTCTGTTGAAGCCGTTCTTTACATGTAGATTTACAGTAACACTTCATGATGTAGAAACAAGACTTATAACAGCCATAAACTTTTATCCTGTATTTTTTCTCTCTTGAAGTTCTTATGAATTAAATGCAACTTGTCATGTGAACAAAAGACCACAAAGAAGTGTAAACTCGTCTATCCTGAAGATGTCAGAAACGTAACATTACAGCTTTACCTCTGACTGTTATACAGTTCTATCACTGGCGACTCCTTCCATAACCGTTAAATGAACATCTCCTTACTGTTGAAACGGGTTCATTGTTAAGCACGAAGTTAAGTTGTGTAATTCATTCTGATGCTGATGGATAACGAAAAATAGTATGAAAGAAATTTCCTTTTATAAGGGGAGACCCGGCACTCGGATGATTCCAGATGACTTCTCCACGTTCATAAATATGTATTTTGCTCGGCTAGAGTGCAAGCGTGGGGCGATATCAGTCGAATTCCCTCTGAGTAAAGATCCTCAGTCGGCTTCGTGCGCTGTTCAATCCTCGCAGACGAAGAACAACAGAGTGGAGTCTGTGGAGAAATGCACGCAAGCGAGGAAGAAGCATGAGGACGAGGTTAAAAACGGTGTGAAGCTCTTCAGATACCGGCGATGGAATTTTACATTTTCTGTTTCTCACAGATTTTTACCTCTCAGAAAGAAACAACAATATTCTTTATGGAAGCTGGAATATCTCGGGGCACAGTGAAGGTGTGCAAAAGAAGCAGTTCTTAAATACAAAAAGACATGGAGGATTATGGGTAATAATGTTTGTTATTGTAATAAAGTGGTCTTGATGAATAATCGTTCCTGTCATGTACACAGAGGCCAGGACTCTCTAAACTACGGGACCAATTCCAATAAACATAATAAGTGAAAACTAAAGAATTATAATACTGCATATAGTCTAGTCCAATCTCATAATCATAAATGATAACAATCTGCTCTGACTCCATCTTTAATAATGAAATCTTCTTACTCAGGTGATATTAATAATAACAAACGTTTTGAACCTCTCCTATGGTTCCACTTATACACTGTACTGTACACTCTAACATCTACTGTATATGTCACGAGCCGCTCTGTAGTAAAATCTATAATGATAAAGCTGTCGACCTTCAGGAAGGGAACAGTGACACCACTTCCTTACACCACGCTGTTGCTGATGACTTCCCTATAAAAGTGCATCATGCAGTGTTTTAATGCTCAGTTCTCTCAGTAAGGCGTGTAATGTTCTCTCTGTAGTGCCGCTGCATCAGCATCTTCTCTCTGTCTTACTTCGGAAAGCGGGAACCTGAGCGGCTCGTTCCTGCAGGAGGAGGATGACGGAGCGCTGAGTGACACTTCAATTAAGCACCTCTTCTCCCCCTGTGAGCTTCGTAGGCAGAAGGCAGGTCGTTAAAATATCTTTAGAGCGTGCAACATTTACTCCCGGCCGGCGATTAAGAATCCGAGGCTGACCGAGGACTTCCAGCGCTCCCTGAAGAAACAAAGCCATCTCAGTGGGGTCGTGAAAGGCCGGACGATGGCGTGTGGTGGAGAGCCGGGGGGGTGATGTACAGTAGCCTGTGGTCTGTTTCAGAATAGATCAGAAGTCCAAACTAGGATAATTCTTGTCCTTTTAAAAAAAAAAAGTTTCTGTGTGTGTGTGTGTGTGTGTGTGTGTGTGTGTGTGTGTATATATTTCATGCCTCTCTAACAGATCTTCTGCTGTGTATTTGAGAA
Organism: Clarias fuscus; assembly: GCA_030347435.1. NCBI lineage: Eukaryota > Metazoa > Chordata > Actinopteri > Siluriformes > Clariidae > Clarias > Clarias fuscus. The sequence continues at coordinate 3,549,798 of CM059223.1, read as the reverse complement.
AGCTCCTGTGAGCTGGCATTATGGGCGTCGCTCCCTCCTGGCACTCTGATGTCTCGAGTGCCTTTTAGACGCAGCAGGGATCCATCAGCGCCTGACAATATAGATCAAGAGCGTTTCAGTTCCCTGATGTGCAGGTGATGTGATGCTTTGTCCCGATTCAGGGGTGAAAAATGAAACGTGACATTTCCTGAACACCGAGACCGCTTTGTTCAGTCCCCAAACGTTACACTTTCTATAAATAATCTCACTAACAGCATGTGCTGTGTGTTTAGATGAGCGTCATGCAGGAACGGTGATGGCAAATGTTTAGTCTCGTTAGCTAGCAGTTAAGATTAAATCTTGTTGTAGAGCTGAAAAGGTTTCTCAAGCGCGCTCGAGAGGTATTTTAGAAAAGATGGAAACTGAAACCTGAATATGATCAGTACAAGTTGCACATATATGCAGAGATCTGATTTCTATGCAAGATGGAGTGATGTCTAATAATCATCATTAAAAGGGTAAAATGATAGCAAAACTGATAAGGGGAATAAAACATTTCAGAATATCCTGTTACTGGAATAAATGCAAGTTTGTGGTGGTACCAGTGAGACTCTGCTTCATCACATCCCCTCCAATCTGGAATCTGGTGATCAGTTAATTATAGCTGATTAGATACAGCGTGACAGAAAGCAAAAGTGAAGTTTTTTCCATAAATGGACAGTAATAGTGGTTTCAAGAAGAAGAAGAAAAAAAGACTGCTCAACAGACTCAGCTGGCTGAACGTAATGTAAAAGAAATATTAGATATTTGATAAAATAATAATTTCCATAATTTCCCCCCCATAACCTGGTCACCCGTCTGTTTCCACCCTGCATCATCCAGGTGAGGTGAAGGCTCAGACATGCATTCTCTGAGACACATGAAGTCAGAAAACTGCTGCATCACTTTTCGGAGGAAAGTGCTGAAATCTTCTGCATATTTTAGCTCACAGATGTCAATGATTGGTGATTTTGATAATAATTCTGATTGACAGGACAGTATGAGTAAACTCCTCCCACTCAAAAGAGGACTCTCTTGGAATCCCGGACAGGGACGGCCTTGGCACTGACAAGATTTGAACTTGATAAGAGGGAGAACACTGAATCTCAATTCACTGAGCACTGTGAGTGCACTTTATGATGTAATACAGTAATTAATCAATTAAAATCCGAGCCCTGACTGAATAGAAGACATGCCCAATCCAATAAATGTTAACCCCACTATCTGCCCGCCCTCTCTCTGACTCGAGTCTCCTGCCCCCAGGGGGAGCGTAAATGGCTAATTTCAGCAGTGTCAACTTGGCATATTGTTCACACAACCTTATTAGTTGCTGCATCAAAAGCTGAAAATGAGGCTCCACTCGACATGCAGCGCTCAGCAGATTACTAATCTGTGCCTTTCATGCAGCTGTTTTAATAAAACAATCGTTGTTATCTTCTAACATGATAGGAAGTAACAGGGTTTTCAAAGCACTTAATAATTTCATGTCATAAAGACGATTGTCTCCCCTTGGCGGTGCTCTACATCCTGACAATCTCAACAGACATAAGTCAATTGTACTGCTCCAGATCTCTCTCTCTCTCTCTCTCTCTCTCTCTCTCTCCAGTAAGTGGTGATTGACAGACCGTCTCATACTTCAGTTTCATACCTCTCAGCACATGAGCTGTTGTTAGCACACATCCGATTGCATCCTGAGGGCTTTTATGGACAGGTATGTGGGTGTGTTTATGAATAGCCACTCATTTAGAAGGTTTTATTTGCAAATAGCTTACAGTAAATGCCTCCTTCCTGGAAGACAAAGTCAATCGAATGACTTTATTTCACAGAAGCATTTTCTGTGACCATAATCTAGCAAGCTCATTACATCCACTGCATTATTCTCATTAGACCTGGTTGACTGAAAGTCTCTGTTCCAGTCGGGTCTCATTCCCGGGGTTCTGCTCTTAGAGAAGGTAAAGTGGTTGATGCAAGGATCCATTGTCTTTATAACCACATGAGTAATGACAGTGTTATTTGGATTCAACCCAGGATTATAGACATCTCTCCATCTTTATCTATTTCCTACCAGGCCATTCTTTCAGACCAGCTATTGGCTCACACGGTCAAATTCCCCACTTACTGTAGCATTCAGATGAACTGAAGCAGAACTCCATCCTATATAGAAGTGAATCTGGTGCTCATTTGTTATTTGGTGCTGTTTGGACCTTGGACTCAAAGTCTCAGTATGCAATGCAGCTACAGGTATCATGCAGATGTTAAAGCGTTATAAAGCTGATCTGTACCTGACAGTGCTGGAAAGACTGAAGAACTAAAGTGCTACTGCACTGCTTTGTTTAAGTAGGGATGAAGTCAGGACTAATTCCTACTCAGTCTTTCATCATAGAGATCAGATCTTAATTATAAAGATTAATAGAACAGTAGTTCATCTTGGTTTTACTGGGTAGACGCCATACATCCTGGTATAAATCTTCATATTCTGTAATGGCGTGTCTTGAACAAAAGACAAATACACGGCCACTCACTTTGTTGACCTCCAATGAAAAAGGGCTTCTCACATACATCAGATTAATTGGAGCGTTTTCAAGCCCACGATCGCGTGCATTGCTGATAAAGTACTGGCTGATTCAGCAGAAATGTTGCTTTCACACACAAAATGAAAATTAAACTGTGAAGTTTTTGTGTATCATTTATAAAAGGACGTCACTATAAAGGGATTCTTTGTTTTTAAGCTGGGCTATTAAAGAGAATAAAACCTTTTCATTGATTATTTTCCTATTAATGCTTGCCATGGACTATTTTTTACATACAGTAATAGAGAGTTAAACATATTAGTTGAAATGTCTTAATAATGTATTTCACTTAACATCTTAAACAGCTGGGCATGAGCTAGTGACCGAGCCTGATTAATTAACCCTGGTTTGTGTTTAAAAGTTAACAGATAAAATAATTACACCTGTCATTAATATACCAATTCACGTCAAGTGGATTATTGAATCGACTCGGCCGAGCAGAAATTCATTTACTGTAGTTCCAGCTCCAGCACTAAGCACCAAGTTTATAGATTAGAATTGAATTCTGGATTAGTCAGAGTCAACATGTGTGGCCTTATTCCTTCTCTCTGAACACCTGACATGGGCTGTAAATGAGACGTATTATCCATGACAGCTGGTGTCACGAGGAACATCTTCTCCAGCTAGTGATAATAAGAACCACCACTCTTACACCTCTGTATAAATAACTGTCTTATACTGTGTGTTTGATGTGTAAGATGTCACACATGACCTGTTATAGGAAAATCCCATGGATTAAAAAAAAAAAAAAATTCACTCCCTTCTATGTTTAAAATATTCCATTTTCATCCAAACGTATCTTTTATGAGCTCCAGTTCACTCAATGTTACTAAAACATCCCTCCTCCCTATGTGTCCCTGCCTGAATCAAAGAACGCCATTTCCTTGCTACTCCTAACCAGTTAGGACACCTCCAGAGTAATTTCCTATTTTAAGAATAGCTCTTACTCCTACTCCTGAAAGTAAAACCAAAATGGCATCATTCTGAGAATCTTTAGCCACTTAGGAATGATTTCCTACTCTGAGACGCTTTGTAAATATGGGCCCAAGGTTCAGGATTTACATCCGTTCCTCTCCAGGTCTGTTCGGAACCTAAACGGGAAATCAGCCAGAAATCCCGAATCAAAGAAAAGCTAACACTGGATCTTCTACACCAACCTCCACCAGCAGACAAGACAGATGTTCCAGGGTATAAAGTGTAGTGTAGGTCATCTGAGACACCCTGAGGTCAGGATTGGGAAAGTTGATCCCTGGAACTCTTGTTGTTTCTTTTCTTTAACTGTTAAAGTTTTATCAAGATTAAATTACATTTTTCAAGACTCAAACTACTGCACACCATCTGAAAAGTTATACCGGGTCCAGGTACAGTATGCGGTGGTGTATACGAGACTGCGAGCTCATCAGAAGCGTAACCTTCAGGAGATCCTCCTGGTTTCTTTTTTTAATTGATCTCAGATGAATATGAAGACGAAGCTCAGAATGCACAGATACAACACCAAACCATGCGGTCTCCGTATTGTCCTCCTACTTACACTGGAGTTCCTATTTTTTATCAGAGAGCCTCAGCAGATTAATAATGCAGATGATAAACGCAGGCTTTTTGAAACCCCTGAAACTTCCAGCGCAGCAAGCTAATATTGCTTCTGAGAGTTCTGAGCTCCAGCTTGTGATTTATCTGACATGCATCCTGAACCTATAGATGCGTGTGGGCGGGGGGGGGGGGGGGCACGGCTCCTCCAGCAGCTCTCAGACAAGCGGAATCCCTTTTCAGACCAACGCAGAACAAAGAGGTTCATGCTAGGAGCAAGATCATCCACTCCCACCTCCAGAGTTGAAGCGCGCGTCCACTAACCTGCATAAATTCCAATTCACCCCCGGCGCAACACCAAGCTCACGCAGGGCCTCAGGTCGTTGTTAAACTACAGCAAGGTCACAGAGCGTCCATGTTTTATCCACTTCACTTTTTAAAAATTAAGGGATAAAACAACTGACAGCGTGCTGTTAGAAATGATGAAACATACTGAAACTCCTGTTCCCAACCTGGTATTGATGGTGGTGGTGATTTTTTTATTTTTTTCTTAAACAGTGTTATACTTTTGAACTTTCAAGGTTCTCATTAGCACGCGCGGGAAAGGGTTTAGTGCGCGGCTTTTTCACCGCCCTGAACTTATTAACATTCATTTTGTGTTTTGGCAATTAAAGCTTATTTTAACAAAATATAATTATGCACACATTATTTTACTAAAGAAGTATACTGTGTATATAACATTATTAAAATATATTCCGTGATATGTTTGTAACTAAGCAGATGTAGCGGTACAAGATGTCAGACAGGGGCGCAACTGCACATTTGCTGAGGGGTATGCAAGATCATGGGTTGCGCCGCCCCCCCCCATTTAATGTCATTTACATATAAAATCGCATCAGTCAATGTCCAAATCCTTAGAATGGCAAGCTGCAAAAATAACTTAGATTTTCAAATAACCTGCAGTACTCTGACAAGGAAAAGTGCGTACAGTACGTATGCTTAGACCCTGACGTGGTGCAAAGCACTTTTCCACATCAAGGCCATTTTTAAACATGTGACCGTTGCCGTGGATTTTGGCGTATCTTCATCTTCACAACTGAGGAAACAAAATACATGCTTCACAAACTTTGTTTCTTAAGTCTACAAAAACTTATTCTGCACGTTTCTTAACACTGTGTAAGTCAGAAAATCCTGTTTTCTTCTTCACCTGCTCTGAACTCATTTTCTATCATTGCTTCATTGTCCTCCTCATCTTCATGGCGAAGTAAACGAACCAGATATTTCACAAAATATATACCTTAAGTCATCAATCCCAAATTTTTGTTTTTTTTAACTATTGTTTAAAGTGGTCGTGACAAGATGAATTCAATTTTACTTGATTTTTCGACAAATAACAGGTCACTGCACTATAAAAAGCATTTTGTAATTCTGGTGCACAAAAAACTGTAACTTACTGTAAGTGTACATCAGAAAACACATTAAAATGGTAAATGTATATCACGACCCCTTTAAGTCATAGTATCCTGTGTGGTCGCTCCTACCTGTTAACATTTTTAACAATAAGTTTTTTTTTTTTTTTTTTTAAACCAAACGCCTATTTTTTCAGGAATAATGTTTTGATATGAACGGACGGTCACTATGCCCAGCCTCGCTGGCAATAACGTTAAATATTGATAAACTTAAAGACTTACAGTAATACAAAATGTTAGGTCAAGCTTACCAATCTCCATCCATTTTGTATCCATTTTGACCATTTTATATCCATTTTGTATCCATTTTGACATTGCTGTCCTCATTTTAAGACAATGTTAAATTTTTTTTTTACTCGTTTAAAATGTTAAACCAAAATAGTCTCTTAAATATAATTTTGAAAATATTTTAAAAGCTTTATTAAAGACAAGTTTAAAATATTTTTTTTTCTCAATGGCGCCCCCCCCCCTCCGTGTGGCACCCCTATGCACTGCATATACTGCGTACCCCATTTTTGCGCCCCTGATGTCAGACATGGTGTTTATGAGAGCATGGGTACAGTTTAAGACGTCAGAGATGTACATGTGACAGATGGTGGTTTTGCTAACAGGGATACAGTCTAAGAAAAAGCACAAGCATGAGATCTTTACATTTATGTGCCACAAGCTCCACAGTCAGGGTTGATAACGATCCAAAGTGTGTGTATTTAAGCAGCCTTCGCCTTCAGGGTGTATGAGCTTAACTACTGTAGCTAAGCAAATGAACTGGAGTCATCAGGCAAGTGCACTGAATTTCCAGATCCAGCGTTAAAAACACACACACACACACACACACACACACACACACACACACACACACACACACACATTATCTTGAACCCTTGATGCTTCTTCAGTTGTCCTAGACACAACGACGAGTTCCTTTCACTTCCTTTAATTATCCAGTGAACCCTTAAAAAAGTGCAGGGTACAATTTGTCATGGCGTTTGTGTCACACTGATATTACGTTTATAAATATGGATTCAAATTCAACATGCCATTCATTTTAGGCAAAAAAAAGTCATAATCTCTGTGCATGCTTCGGTTAAATAACTTAAACTTAAGATTCATCAAACGAGCTGTACTGTATCTACCTCACTTTAAATAAACTGCACCTACGCCTGTCCTCGTCCATTATAACTGCACCACCTTCAAATCAAATATACTAATATTACTTTTACATTAATGTCAGATTCTATTAAACCGCTCATGTTTATAATGTTCTTGTCTCCTGAATCGTCCATCACAGGCTGTTTATTAAATAATAAGAAAAAAAAAATAAAATAATAATAATAATAATAATAATAATTAAAAATAAATAATAATAATAAAAATTTAGTCTTTTGGTTTCATTCAATCCTGGAACACCTTCACCTCTAAGACATATTCAGAGCGTTCCTCGAGGAGCTTTTATCATCTGATTTCTTTTTTTCTTCTTTCCTGAGGATCATCATCAGAAGAAGAGACGTACTTCACCGAAGTCAGTCCAGTTTGTCATTATTTCCAGTGACATCGTGATATTGACTGATGAGGTCACTGTACAATCCGTTTAGCAAAATGACATGACGGACTGCATTTGTAAGGAAGAACGATAAATTTGAAATTATTTCATATTTAAAAATGTATACATCAGTTAATCTTTAAACAGTCCTTGATGTCATTGTGCCTGTGTTGTAGATGTATTTTCTTTCATTCTTCCACCTTCACTAACTATGCTTTAAAATCCTCTTGACATCGTACAAGTATTATTTGAATCAATAAAGAAATCTAACGCACTAAAGCACAAACTGTCATGGGTCTAGCTGGGGGTGCTGGCTAGACCCGGCTGATGATGTTGCCGTGGGCATGGAAGTAGGCATGAAGGCAGAGGGGTTTGCAAACAGAAAGTCTTTATTTAACAAAACTCAAAACAGACAAACAAACAAAGGAACCAAAACAAACAAACTAAAACTAGGGCTCAGGAAAAACAAAGGGACGGCGCACTAACACAGGGAACCAGGAACTGACACAGGGAACCAGGAACTGACACAGGGAACCAGGAACTGACACAGGGAACCAACAGAGAACTGGGGATGAAGAAACATGGAGCTGAAGCTAACTAAGACACATAGGGGAACTAGAGACTGGAGAGACAGGAGACGGGAGAGACAGGGCTAGACAGGACAGGAGAGACAGGAGACTAGAGACAGGAGACTAGAGACAGGAGACTAGAGACAGGAGACTAGAGACAGGAGACTAGAGACAGGAGACTAGAGACAGGACTGGAGATGGAACAGGCTGGGTTAGTGGTTAGTTGGGTTAGTAGCTACATGGAATGCTGGGGACACTGGATGCTGACCTAACCAGGTTAGTATCTAAAGGGGTTAGTGGCTAACCGGGTTAGTACTGACCTAATGGTGGGGAACTGAACACAAAGGCAAAGCACACATGAGGCTACTCCAAACTAGCGGCTAACCTACTAGCGACCAGAACCACTAGCAGTCAATCCCCCTAGAGGCTAGCCTACAGGAGGCTAACCCTACTAAGGGCTAACCCTACTAGCAATTAAGGCCTACTAGCGGCTAACCCTGCTAGCGGCTAGGCCTGCATGTGGCTACGCAAAACTAAACAAAGAGTTATACCAGAAGACAGAACAGTACTTACGCAGGACACAGGAGGAGACAGCCTAGCTAAACATGAAACAGGGCAGCTCCATGAATCCAGCAACACAAGGAACAAAAGGAAAACAGACAGGAGAGCCCTCTAGGAAAACAGGTTACAAAACAAACCAAAATATTAACTTAAAGAAACAAGAACCAAACAAAAGAAATGCCCACATGACGGTAGTTACAAATACAAACATAAACCAAACAAACCTACAGACAAACAATGCTCGACCCAGTTTCCCAGAACAGACTGCTATTTATAGAAGCTTTAATGAGGCACCTCAGTCCAGGTGAGCATTCATCATCTGACTGAGGTGCCTTCTGGGAAACTGAGTCAACCAACAAGAACTACACAAGACCGACAGACATAAACAGTGACCTCTAGTGGAGGTTCCTAACACAAACAGTCCTTATACCCTGGAAGGTGTAACAACCACTGAAGGACCAGAGACTAACTCCAAAGCTGAGCCTTCGCAGGTTTGAATCTCCATACAGAGAGAGGTGTTGGGTTCCATCTGTACAATCTATACAATGAAAATATCACTGTATAAAAAATAATAATGCCTGAAATTCACACGGAGTCACACGAGGGAGCGTGAAGGTTTTTGACCCGAGCGAGCAACGACAAGGATCTTTACCACGTGACATCTTTTTATACCCAGCTTTTACTGTAGGGGAAAAGAAAAAGGTGGCCTCTTACTCGGGCTTCATTTAGAGACTAATTCAGTATTTATAGATTAGAATTATATTATACTGTTATATTAGAATCGCATTATACAGTACTATATTGTATATTGCAGTATATTTGCTCCATTGTCTCTAGACACTTTCATCTCTCTCTCTCTCTGCCTAGACAGCCCACTCAGGACCATCTTTATGTCCTCAGGGACTTTATAAACTGCTAATTAACTAATGGCCTTGAGCACACATTCGTTCATTACATCAGCTCAGGAGTAACAGATTCAGCGCCGCAGGACCTTTTAATCCTTTTTCATCAAACTGATGATGAAAGCAAAGACCAGAGGTGTTTATTATCCAAACGACAGAGTGCACCTCCACGCTTGATTTAGAAGGTAGTCATTACACTGACATACAGAATAAGTGCTAATATTTATATTAATACACTTGGCTTCATACACGGGATGTTATTATTATTTCCATATTTTCAGAATAAACTAATATTTTGACGCTTTTTATGAGGACATGTAAAAGGAACATTAATGGAAGGTGTGTGTGCGTGTGTGTGTGTGTGTTGTATTATTACTGTACACACCATACACATGATGTTTATACGTGACCCTGAGCATCATCATGTTCCTGAGAGTTGATCAGCATCATGAGCGGTGTAACGTCTCAGTCTTCATCCACTCGTCTGATATTTGGAATTCATAACAGAAAAGAGAAAGCTCCTTGGCTCTTGTTTGGATTCCCGTCATCCACTGTGAGAAGACAGACACTTGATGGCCGCATGACAGATGGTTACATTTGTGCGTGCGTGTTGTTTCTTGTACATGCAAAGGTTGACTTGTGGGTGGATTGTGCTAATTGCTAGGACCTGTTGGCTTTAGCGCTGTGTTCTAGGCTGAACGCTAATTAATCGCTTCAGTTGTGATTCCAGGTTCAGAGGTGCCAATATTACTGAAAAAGAAACATTATGAAAACTTTGATATTAGTAGTAAACACTCATGAAGAGACGAGGAATTGTCTTTATAAGCTCACACACACACTGCAGTACGTGAACTGTAATGCTGAAATGCTTAGCTGCTATAGAAATAATAACATAAGATGAAGCAGGTTCTGACTAAGAAATGAGCGAAGCGAAATCAGACAGAGCCTTCAGGGAGTCTCAGTTCAGATCTTAGCCAGCCTCAAAGACACACTGCTGGCTGCGGATTAGTCTCTTTTTTGTAAAGTAAGTCATCTTAAACTCACAGCGGGCTCCCGCTCTGCTCGTCCTCACCAGTCCCTGATGATCACTCGCCTTGATCTCCTTTTTGACTCGCGTAGAACTCGCAGATATTTAACTTGCAGAAGTTAAAACTAGATTGATGTTTCTGTCTCTCAGTGGTGTTCAGCTGTTTTCAGTCGAGGCCTTCAGGAGGAACGTGGAGCGGTGCGGCGGTGGAGATCACAGCAGCCGACACACTCACCTCTCGCTTCTTGCTGCAGGATTGTGAAGAGTGTAGGAGGACGAAGCTCAGGCGTATTCAATCTCGGTGACTCTCGGGTACTTTCTGAGCATCGGTCGTCTTAAAATAATGCTGAAAAGCAAAACGGTTCATCTGCCCTGTTACAACTTTGCACATCGCTGTTCTGGATTCTGATTGGTCAGGTGAAGGTGTTGATTCATTTTCGTTAACAGCAGCTGGGTCGTGTAAGAAGTCTCCCTGATGCCTGGGCGAAATCTCACACTGCGATGTCATTTTTCTCCCGCTGATTATTTTTACCTTCCTGTTTTTATGACGTGATCCAGTTGGAAGGAAACCCCGAGGCAGGCGTTTGGGCAGCAGCGTCCTCACGATGCATGATGTCGGCTTCTCTCTGGTGGAATGAAGCTTGTCAGGAAGCGTCAGCGTGACTCAGCTCACACACATCAACACTGAAATCTAGCTGTGCGCCTTCACAACGGCGGCAAGTCGGCTCACTTTCTGGCTTACGTCCTTATTTTTTATAAAGTCACAATGTAACATTTAAACTCCTTAAAGTGTCCGTCTTGTACAAACCTCCATATGTTCCGAAGTAAAGCTACCTGTGATATGAGCTGAATTTAAAGACACGCATTTAATTTATACACATTTTTAACCTCAGAGATGGTTCATGCAGGGCTGCTTAATTAGACTCAGAGGAATTGAACTGAGCTCGGCTGCTTCGGTCGAGAATGAGAGCACAGCAGATGCCTCAGGGGTGATGGACCTGTTTCCGTGTGTCATTCTAGGGGAGATAAATGCCTCCGTTGTCCTTACATAGTGTCCAGGGTCCCTGATGGACGATCTGCACTGCTCCTGCTGTACATGAGCATCCATTCCTCATAGCAGTACGAACCTGCTTCCAGGTAAATCCCGAGACAGACACGGTGAAATTCAGGCCAGGGTGACACGGACAAGAGCTCCTGTTCGTTCCCGATTTCTGCTTGGTGCATTAAAATCCCTTAAATACAGTGTTAATTATAAACCAGGTAACTTTGGTCATTCTTTTTGAGAGATCAAGTGCCAGCTCATATTTACGGTCTTTATCCGAGTCCTATGGCACACGTTCTGATTTAGAGACTTAATTCAATAAACATACACAAATATTTACACTGGGAAAGTTCCACGTATTCAGAGCTGGGTTACGTGCGTACTTATTTCCTCTTTTGAATTTTCTCTATACAGTACAGTCGCTATTATAGAAGCAGATTGTAGTAGTGCATGCATTTTTGAGCCTAGGAAAGATAATCAGGGATGAGAAAATGTAAAACAATATAGCATTTATTTTTGCTTTCAAGAGAAAACATAAAAATTGTACAACGTTAGGATTAAGCTGGAGGCTTAAGTCCAGCATTGTGTAGAAAATAGTGTGTAATTCAGGGGTCTCAAAATCAGTTCCTGGAGGGCCGCAGCCCTACAGAGTTTTGTTCCAACCATAATTAAAAACACCTGATCCAACTAAACAAGTCATTAAGACTTATTTGAAAACTACATAGTATGTATGTTGGAGCAGGGTTGAAACAAAACTCTGTGGGGCTGCGGCCCTCCAGGAATTGAGTTTGAGACCCCTGGTGTAATTGATAAATAGCATGGTTTTACCTAAACCCTGTAACTATTGCATCATTTCTGAATAAGCCTGTAGTTATGCCCGAGATCAAAATACCATTGTATGCAATTTCTGTATTAAATCTTCACTGTGCTCTAAACACAACCCTGCATGCATTAAACACCAGCAGGTGTTAGAGCTCAATTAATCCTTGACAGAATCCACTCAATAAACACTTTTATGGTTCAAAATCATGACTCGCGGTTTTAAACACAGCTTGAACCTGCAAAGGTGTTGAAGCCTTCTGGTGCTGCTAATTATTACGCCGTTCAGTATGTTGTAGTTACACAATAGCTTTGACTATTAATAGCTGCTGTACATGTCTCATATTGTCAATACTTATTACCTGTCCATATGCTTCATCTCTGAGTCCCTGATTCCCTTCCTGACCTGATTTGGAGTTACCGCCACACACCACCGGACGTCCCAGCCATTAACCTTCATGTATCCATTAGAACTCGTTGGAGAAAATCTATGAAGATGGCCGCGGATACGGTAGATGAAATAGGGAGGAATGTGTTAAAGGGGCAAGCTCATAGTCATGTTTTAAGCAGGGATCCGAGAACGTGAAGACAGAAGAAGGCACATCAGTGATCAAACATAATAATGCAGGGACAAGTCAGAATCCTGGAAACATTAAATAGGAGAAAACTTATTAAACTGGTGAAACACTCAATGTTGTGAAACCTGTGGTTAAAATTCATACACTGAAATTCCTCTCTGCTCCTCTTCTCTGATCCAGCATGAGGTCGTTACCGAAGGTAGGAGACCAGAATGTGCTTTACCATCGCGTTCACCACCACAACAGCACGACAGCAAGAGATTTAAATCAGTCATCTTTTAAAGTATTAAAAATCTTTGCTCGGTTTGCGAAACACTCGTAAACCAGGTTACTCGCAATCCGAGGTTCCACTGTATTCACGTTTCATGCGAATGACATGATCTGAAATTTGTTTACATAAATGCAGACATTCCATGTTCTATAAGTATACAGTATATTTTTCACATTTATATTTTCTGTGAGGCGAGTATACACAGAGTTTCAGTTCATCTTTTCACTCGCTCAAGTTCACAAAATCATAACATTTTGTCGTCACACATGTAATGCAGTGAGCGCGCACTACAACTCATCCTAAACACTTCAACACAAGCATTATTCTAGGTTAATGTTAACGCAAGTGGCCATGTAAGGTTGCATGTTTCAGATTCAGATTATCCATATTTGAGGTGAGTCAAATATTAGCATTGATTATCAATTATCCCCTAACTAAGGTAAATTAAGGATGTCTTGAAACATAATACAATAACTAGTTTTATTTATTTATTTTTAAAATTGCATAAAAAAATAACGGGTTGTGTTTAGAGTGATTTACAATTTACTTGAAAGTATCTGATGATTTACAAACTGTAATAAAACAGTATTAAACACTTATATATGATAGGGTAGTATAGACATTGAAAAAGCCATTTACACACGAGCGCACGAGTCTAAAGCAAACGCAATGACTAATTTATTGTTTAAATTGAACTTCATTCAGCTGTTTAAGTTATATAAAAAAACAACGTGCCTACCGGCTCACTATTATTTTCTGTTCAAATTTAAAGATGCAAAAGTGTATAATAAGTTAGCCTAAAACAATATTGTTTCCAATGCTGAAGAAAATACATAAAAAAAATACATACATTTTATTTTCATCTTTCATGATGAATGTGTGTGTATGCGCTTAAAATATACACTAAACAATAAACACTGCCTTTTGCAAAGTGAAAGTGAGTGCCGCTGATCAAAAGGCTGATAAACGCGCGAGAAGATCTGAGCAAATTTATCGATAAAACTGCAGACATCCTCCCCCAGAAATGCGATAATTACAGTCATGTGACTAATTCATAGTGACATATCAAGGCCATATTTTATAACATTGCTGTGGAATAAAGAAAATATATGAAGGAAAGTCAAGCGAATGAGGCATGGACACGCTTACATGGTGACTTTATCACACAGAACTGTTTGTGACCGCGCTTTCTAAAAAAAAACCTGGTGTTTGATGAAAAGTGACAAAAACTAATATGCAGTTTTTCCTGTTTGATTGAAAAAGATGGAAATACAGACTGCGTTTCAGTGGGGCTTGAAATAGAGATGGTCAAGCCATGTGTACCTTATTTCCCACGATATCAATCTCCACACTTCCAAGTCCTCAGTATTAGTAGAGTGCAATCGAATGACCTGTTTACACAAATCAAACATTCATAGACACAACAACGGCACGGAGAACACCGGAGACCAGGGATAATAAAATTTAAGATTCAGTCATGGAATTTCTCTAAGTGAGAGCCAGCTAATTTAGTTTTGGGGCAAAAATCCCTTAAGTGATGAAGTGGAGTCTAATCACACGATGCAGGGAGACAAAGAAATTCTAATTGGTGTGAATTTAATCGGACTGGAAGCATGTAGGTGTGCCAGATCTTCATCACGTTGGGAGCAGCTACAGGTTCCATGCTCTAGTGCTTTTCAGGTGAATTCCAGCACAGTGAGAAAGTGATTTGACTGAATCACTTTGACCTTGCAATCCCGCTTGGGTTTGTAATTACAGCGCTTCACCAGTATTCCACACACAGATGTGTTCAGACATTAAAGCTGACTCACTCTAATCACAATAATACTCTTGTATCATGTCGTAAACTCTCCAAACATCTGACTAAACCGTTATACGAACACACGGTGGCCATTCCTAGCTGTAAGCGGGGTAAGGAGTCATCAGGAGGCTCCTTAAGAAAACAGATAAGCGGATTTATTCTTGAATGTGGCCGCCATGACCACGGAACATTTCACATTCACGTCTAAATTGTGCATTATCCCGAGAATGGTTCATGAGAATAATGTAGAATATTTAACAATAGAAAAGTGGGTTTGAGTGAGAATGCAGGAGAAGCAGCGACGACGCTGGCCTGCTTTCCCTCTAAAGCGCCCGAGACTCAGCACAAAACACACATGAATAAATCAAATCGGTGAAAGGAGGACATGCCGGGAAGATTGATGTCAAGGCTCCGAGTCTGGAAGTCAAGATTCTTCTGTTTTGACTGTTCACAAATATCTGCATCATTTCTTCACCGCTTATTTTATATATATATACATATATATATATATAAATAATATAATGGGTTTGAATTCTTAATAATTAAAATACAGCAGTAGGCTGTTGGTAACCAGGTGAAAAAAAAAAGCAAATAATTATCAATGGAGGAAATAACAAGCCAAAGGGAAAAAACAAAAAAAAAACACAAGATATAAAGGTTAAGAGCTGGAGTCATATTATAAGAAGTCGAGTGAACCAGGAAATCATGTGGATTTAAGTAAGGAAGCAGATTTACAGAAATGTGAGAGTTGTTAAAAAGTTTCAGCACTGGATAAGTACTCAAAACACACAAGTGAACTTACAGAGACGCAGACATATTGGGTAATGTGTTTCAGTTTGTTTTTACTCTCCCAAGCTTCATGTTCTGCTGGATGACGAGGTTCACATGGATTAGCTTCTGAAATCAGAAAAAGCACACACGTTGGGATATTGTCAGGAAACTGAAAAGGAAAATGTTTTTCGACAAGAATTTCACAGAGCACGTAAGCAGCATGTGGCATGTGAGGTAAGCAGTTATTCTGAGTTTCAAAGCCTGCTTATTGTCTGTGCCGCCTTTAGTGCTGGATTTAATTACTTCTGTGCCCCCACGCCAACGGGTCCTTTTTGGTCCCGCCTTGGGTATTCTGCCCTGTTCACACATTACTTCATTGTGTGTGCGCGCGAGTGCTGGATTTGTCTGAATAACAAGCCATTTTCCCCGTTTGAACAGATCTCCTCTGTCTCAGAGAGCAAAGAGCGAGCCTGTGCTTTGTAGCGGGATTGTCAGCGCATTGTTTCTCCGTCGTCACACATCATCAGAAGCTCCTCCAGCCGACATACAATTTTTACCTGAAACAATCAGTTAAAAATAGGCTCGGTGCTCGTTTTCCCAGCTGCCAGTTCCACTGAGATTTCTGTGAAACAATTATTAAAAAAAAATAAAATAAAATAAACATACAATCCAATCTCCTAGAGAAAAATCAGATCCATGTGTTTAGAATGAAACAAGAAGGAATGACAAGCAGGAACGTATATATAAATGGAGGGGAAAAACAATATGTGCCAATTGATCAGACTTGTTTAGGGGATAACTTGAGAATTAAAACATGAAAATGAATGATTTATGTTTAAAAATCATGCAGATACTAAAAGTCAGATGTTCTGTGCTGCATCTGGTCTCAGATCTGTGACTCAACATTTATTTATTTATTTATTCATATGTTTGTTTTTGTATTTATTTGTTTGATGAACTGAGACCCCTTAGACCCTACCTGTGCTCGTCTCTCGGTCTGCATCACTTTTTGTCTCCACAGATAAAAAACCTGATGGTTGCAGTAGGTTTACAGCTCCAGGTTCCTGTTACAGGACAGAAAAACTACTTTAATGGCCTTTGCATAGGGTTGGGTCGGGTTATGTGGGTCGACAACGAGGTCAGCAATGTAAGCTAGCAAGATGACAGATGGATAATAGAGCCTCTGTGCTATGTTAAGCGGTAGTAATAAACGTGTTGAGTCTGTGACAGGAATAATACTTACTGTATAATACTATAGAATCCAGTATGTGTGTAATATACAGGATGTAGGTGTGTTTTGTCTTCACCATAGAGTTTACTGATCAAAAACCACAACTAATAGCATCATGTTAAGCAACCATGTGAAATTACACTATTCAGCGTTCACTGTTGAACTCTGTTAAATGAGTCAAAGTGTAAAGAGCAAGGTGTCTGAGAAAAGACCAGCGCTAAAAAACCACCACCAGCTGTGGCGTCCCACAGGGATCAATACTTGGACCTACACTTTTTTCTATTTATATTAATACTGTAGCTAATTCGGTTACAGATTCACCTATTCATCTTTACGCCGATGATACAATTCTTTACTCTACAGGTTCTTCTCCTGCTACAGTTTTGCAACAACTTCAACTTAGTTTTAGTAGATTGCAACAGACTCTTTCCAATTTGCATCTCCAGTTAAATAGTTCCAAAACTAAAGGTTTCGTTCCATTAAGCTCTTAAAGATTTTGTTCCCTTGATGGGATACCTTTGGATCAGATTACTGAATATAAATATCTGGGAATTTGGCTAGATAACACTCTGTCTTTCTCAAAACACATTGATAATCTGAGGTCTAAGATAAAATCAAAACTTGGGTTTCAAAACTTTATAGAATGCGTTTTGCATTTGCATCATCTGCTAGGAAAACTCTGGTGCAAATGACCATTCTCCCCACGTTTGATTATGGTGACGTTATTTACAGATCAGCATCCAAAGGCCTGCTACAAAAGCTCGATGTTCTTTACCATTCCACCATCTGGGTCATAACAAAATCAAGAGAAAAATAAAATAATCATACTACAAAAAACAAAACAATATTTTTTCCCTAGAAAAACTAAAAACAATCACAAAAACAAATAAAAAAAAACACATTTTAAAATGTCCTACAGTATGTGATTAGTGGTGTGAATAATGGATGTAACTTTTCTGTAATGGATAACGCAGGAGTTCCTCCTATCCAAACTGGCGAGCAAGTGATCATGTGACGTTTTGGAAGAAGGATGTTTGTTTATGTTCATTCATATAAAATAAGGGAGCTAGCAGGTCTGGTGTAAATGCCTCGGTGCTGTACGTTTCCATTTTTCCTGTACCTTCAATATGTGTGAGAAAAGCACAAATACGTATGAGTTTTATTCTTTGCATCGACTTTTCCAGCTCCCTGTAGGCTCGTCCTGTCTAAATTATTAATTTTTGGTGAATATGTTATTGTATTCGTTCGGAGGACTAGGCTTTCTCCTCACCTCCGTGGAAATTGAATCCCGTCACCGCTGGCAGTGAGGCAGACGCTCAGCTCCTGATAAAAAACCTGAGTGCATATTGAACACTTCAAGCTTTCCTCGAGGTGAGGTGCAGCTTAGCAAAGGAATTAGACGAGAGAATTGAAAGTGGAGAGGAGAAATAATCACCAGGATGAACGTGCTTATCCAACGCTGGCTCTTTAGATGGACAGAACTACATGAATTTTTAAGTAATTGACTCAATACAGCAGAAATCTGGATTCTGAAAGTGAAATATAAAGCACTTGATCTGAATATATTTATATATCATCTGCTAAAGCTCACTTCTTAACCTGCAAAGGGAACCACAGGGGAACCTAAACCTTTCCAGAACCTCCTGTGGTGCTGGAGTGCTTGAGGTTGTGGTTGTTGTTGGAGGTTGTTATAGTCAGAGACGGCTAATATGAAAGTGTTAGCATGGCTAAGCCCTATATATGTATAAATCCAGCAGTATATTCTTTTAGTTTGGGTCTAGAACCTTATTTACTGGTAACAAATCTGTTCAGGTGGATTTTTGCGAGACCTTTCAGCTCTGTACCTGATCTACAGTTACAAACACACTGATAGGAGACAAAACGTAAGTGTTAACCTTGTTCAAATGTCATTAATGCTGTAATCTAGAAAAGCTTTTAGCAGCTCAGACTATTAAAACCATTAGAGCACAGACTGCCTGCTACAGAATACCAAGGATACGGGATGATGCATGTCTAGCTATTGAAGCTCTCAAGTTCTTTTCATTCTCACACTGAAAATAAAGTCGGAACACACTATAAAGTGCAGATTTAAGCAGCGCTCATGATGTGTCGTCTTTCCTCGTTGTTGTTTTTTTATATTCCTAGTGTAAGGTCATGTTGTTAACACAATTATTCCAGTCTTTGAGGAATCTGGCTTTATACACGGTGCCATTATGAAGGGTTGATATCTGCAGTAATGATGGTTGTAGCTCTTTGTGAAGGGGAAATATTAAAGCGCCTAACGATGCAGAGTTGTTGCTTGCTTTTATTTGCATGCAGTTATTCAAGCGCGCTCTATTAACTTGATGAATTGCGGTAATGAATAGAGATTGTTTACACGGCTTCTCTCATGCTTTCAGTTTTAAACTGTTTATTTCACACAAAATGTCTGAAGGAATTCCATGTCACCACATTCCATACATTCCATCAACACCAACAGCTTAGACCTTGAGTCTTTGGATTGTGGGAGGAGCCGAGTCCCGAGGAAACACCCCAAGCACCACGCCCACACAGACTGGAGGTGAGTTTTGAACTCATAACTCTGGATGTTTGAGGGAACCGTAGCACCCAGTCACCTCATTAGGGAAGATTTAACCTGATGATAAAAACCACTACACTGCGTATACGTACTCGCATCCCACCTCTCAGTGTTTGTTACATCGATTCATTTTCTCTAACAGTAGTGCAGCTGCAAATCATAGGTTTATATTAATGTGCTCGTTCTAATACATTATCTAATATGTTAATGGATCTGCTCTACTAGAGTCCTTCTGGAAGCTCTGACAGTCCAAATTACAGAAACTCATGTCAGGAGTCTCCGTGCCAGAAGGTAGAGCCAATACACGGACGCCGCTGCCAGGATCTCCATTACTGCCCTCACCAGGAACACAATACCTGAAAAGGAACCTCATCGTAAAGCTAAATACCCGCTGCTATATAAGATTTTTTGTTTTCACTAAGCTGTCAGATTGAATTCCATTATTTTAAACATCACAGTCGGCTCACAGTCTTTACCAGGAGGCTCTGAATAATTTCCTCCACTGTACAGTGACCTGTTTCATGATTTTTTAAGAGCATTTTATTAGCTCTCTTTCTTAAAGAGGCACTTACTTGATCAGAAGCTTTTTAAAATCTTGGCAAAAAAGTTCTCTTGAAGAACAATCCACCGCCTTTGCTAATATACCTTTGTCTCAATAATTAAACCTGGGGAAATTACGTAGGAGGATGCCTATAATTTGTAAGGGTTCACCCCTAGAGGGCACTGTTTGCCCGATAAGTTTTGTTTTGTGTTTGTTGACTCAGTTTCCCAGAAGGCACCTCGGACAGGTGATGACGAAGCTAACCTGAACTGACGTAGCTCATTGAATCTGTTCTAAATAACTGTTTGTTCTGGGGAACTGGGTCGAACTTTAGTTATGTCAAGTGGGCAGGTATTTTAGGTTGTATTTGGATTCTTTTAATTTCTGTATGTAACCTCTGTTTAAAGAAAGGCTCTAATTTAGTTATGTTTATGTTCATTGTGCTTTGGTGTTATGGAGCTGGTTTTGTTAGGTTGTCTCTTGTCTTATGGAAGTACTGTTCTGTGTGTCTCCAGTGTTTGTTTGCCTCTTGTTTCGTTACTAGTATGTCTAGTGTCTTGTATGTTATTTGTATTAGTATGTTTAGCCACATGAGTGCTTAGCTGCTAGTAGGCATTAGGCGCTAGTAAGTTAGCCAATAGTAGGCTTAGCCTCTAGTAGGATTGGCTGCTAGTGACTCTAGTCTTTAGTATGGATTAGCCTCACGTGTGCTTAGCCTTTTGTGTGTTCGTTTTCCCCTATAGGTTCAGTGACTCACCAGCTTAGTTACTAACCCGGTTAGGTCATCTTCCATTTCCACAATAACCAGATTGGATACTAACCCTAATAACGACTAACCCGCTCTCCCTGTCTCTAGTCTCGTCTGTTTTAGTTCCAGCTCCGTGTCTATTTTGTGTGTTGAGCTAAAGAGCTTGTGTTTCGCTCGTTGTTTTATATTATTAAAAAAAAGTCTTCATTTTTAAAATACCCTCTCCGCCTATCCCTGCCCTTTGTAAGCCCATGGCAAAAACATCAGCCCGCAATAACACCCGAAACGTGACATGATCATGGAGATGATTTCTGATTTATACTGAAAAGGATTCTGTAAATATAATACACTGAATCACCATGTGTATCTGTACATATTTTGTATAGTATTTTATTTTTTTCACACGTGCACACAAAAACACACTGCTTGTTCAAAGAAAAAACAGATAAGACCATTTTGGCTTATACCAACTTCTCATTATTGTATGAACTTATCCATCTTAATTTCTTGCCTGCATCTCACAAACCACTTCACAGCTCTCTTCACACACCTGAAGCTGGCACATGTTCAATTTCCAAAAAAACAAAACAAAACAAAAAACGTCTAGTCTCACTTCAGTCAAAGCATCTTAGAATGTTACTGCCACCTAGTGTGTGTGACACCGGGGAAAAGAACTGCTACGGTTCATAAAAGAACAGAGGGTTCACACTGGAGTATATAAGGAAGTCGAAGAGCGAGAAATGAACGTGTCAGATTTTAAAACCGATAAAAGATTTCTCAGTCCCTCATATGATACTTATAGAACTGAAAGAAAATATTATGATTCTGTATAAAGGTTAATCATTAATTAATGCAGATTGTACCAGGTCCTAATGAAAGTGCTTTAAACCTGCCTCAGGTTCTTTACTCATCATTAAATCCATAAAATCCACCAAAGCTAGATGTGGAGCAGTGGTGCCTCAGGGGTTACGGCTCTGGGTTCGGGGAGAGGAGGTCAAGCTGAAACATTGTGAATATATCAATATCAGGCTCTGAGCAAGGTCTCAGCTTGAGTATACAAAGATAAGAATTTCACTCTGTAATATATAGAGATATAGATAAAATAGAGAAATGTCAGCATGAAGTGTAAATTCTGGCTCGGACACCTCATCAACCTGAGATACAAGACGTCTGAGGTTGATAATTGATCTCAACAAGTAGAACTCGATACCAACAGCGTTGACAGGGACGTTTGTGTCGCCAACAAGCCGAGTTCAGACATTTGTCCTTTGCTGGAACTGTGAATGTAATGCTGTTTGGATCAGCTGTTTGGAGCACTTGTGGATGAGAAATCACACTGATGGACAAATGGACAGACAGATTGATGGACTGACACAGTGCATGGGGCTGTTTTCAGTTTAGCTTCTCTCTATCATTTTTAATTTCTTGTTGGCATTTTCCAAAACACATTAACTAGCAACTAACACAACCCTGACCAGGCAGTTACTCTAATGAATAAGTGAGTGCTTGAACTGAACACGGTCTGATTCCTCACTCATATGGAAGTACAAATCTCCTGTTAACGCTGCATTTTCACTGGATCCTGTGGGATCCCTGATTCTACTAATCCAGTAAAGTGGAATTTCTCTGCAGGCCTGTAGGTTGTACTTATTCCACAATGGGCCATGACATTAAACACACACTCAGGGAATGTTAGTGGAGCAGAATCCTCAGGAAAAAAGGAGCTACTTGATCAAATGGACCAAAACCTTCGCCTGCCACCGTCTGTCTGGGTGTGAGTCTTATCTCAGTCATGACAGTGTAAGTGTGTTTACTCTCAAAGTTTCCCTTAATCCTGTCTGGTCAATGTTCCAGTTCTGGATGTGGATGTTATAATAATTCATAAACAATAAAGCTCCATTGTCATAGCAACTGCGTGACTTTGACCTAAAACACCCAAAACACTTATAAGCGTTTTTATTTTTCAGGAGTTAAAGCAGAGCGACTGGAGCAGGTCCATAGCAGTGATGTTTCATATTAAGCCTGTGTCTGTCATCATGCACAAATGAGTGGGAGGCAGAACATGAGAGCTAAAACAGTCAATAAATTTCTGAATACTACTACTACTACTACTACTACTACTACTACTACTACTACTACTACTACTAATAATAATAATAATAATATCATACAAACCACTCTACTTTTTAAACACACACTGATGAATAATTTAATCCGTGACCCGAAAAGCTGTTTTGGCCTGATGAGGCAACTTATGCAGGAGAATAAATTCCACTATTTCAGAGAGGACCGGTTTAAAATTGCTCCTGTAAGTCCAAGGCCAATCAGCAGCTGTAGAAACAGTTGGGTGAAGCTGGTTGTTGCTAAAAGAAGATAAATATGAGTTTGTGTCAAGTTATCAGACTTTATTTTACGATGTATTGGGCTTATATTTTGATGTATACTATTTAGATGTATATTTAGATTTATAATATATTCTAAATCTCTTTTATTTGTAATCCTAAAGATGAAAGAAAATGTGAGCTCTGCCACGAATAAGAGCCTCACAGATGATATTAGACTGTAATATTAGATAACTGATACTGACAACCTGAAAATGACTCATGAGTCCAAGCATATGGATGAGTATTTATAATTAGTAAATAAGCCATGCCTGGAGGATAATGATCCAGTCTGCCCAGCTGGCACACGGTACAATAGAGTCATGAAGAAAAGACGATGGCGGATGAGGTCGAAATATTTTTTTCAGCTTGCTAATAACATGCTTTTTCTCTCTCTCTCTCTCTCTCTTACTCCTCTTCAGTTTTTTCAGAGAAGACTGAGGTTTGTGATCCTGGACCACTCGAGAGAAAAGCTGCTCCACCTCTCTCATTCTCTCTCTTTCTTCATCTCATTCTCTATCCTTTTCTTTTATCCTCTTTTCTACCAAAAAAAAAAAAAAAAAAAAAAACACCAAACCAGAATCAACAGAAGTAAGAACAGGGATTTCTCACCCAAGATGGTGAGTATAACGAGTCAGCCCTGGGAAACATTCCTTATCTATCCATCACTAAACTAATGTTTTATTTTGCCAAAAATTATGATAGACAGCAATACTGTAAGAAAATATAATCTACAAATATGTATTCCTCCTGGTGTGATGCATCTCTGTGCACTCTGTTATTCTGAAGAAACAAGTAACACTGAAGGCTCTTTCCTCAGCGCTGATCAGCACGGGTTCAGCAAGTTTTCGTGCTGCTTAAAAATGTAATTACCTATGACAGGCAGCAGAGAGACATTTATGAATCTCACTTTCACTGCATGCAAATGTATGTGGATTATAGTTCATGCAGGGGGAAAACATGCATCACAAACAGAAAATGTAACAGGTATTAGCTTTAATATGTTCTCTGTTATAAACTGAATTCTAACAGTATCTGTAAACCTTAATGCTCAAAGTAATTAAACATATTGAGGACTGTTAACTTAACTTAAATAATTACAATTAATTCAAACTAATAGACCTTGATGAGTATTTAGAACTTTTTGGTACTTATGAGTTTGTAGAAACGACACTTGCATCTGGCATCTGGCGTAAAACCTGTACCAAGCTTGTTTGTGGATCGGATTGTCTGCTGTGGTGACCCATTGCTGGGACCAGCCAAAAGACCAACAACAATTTATTTGATTTGCAACAACTAAAAAAAAAAAGAGATAATTGCTATTAATTAAAAAAAAAAAAATCAGTAGTTAGGCTACTCAATACGCAAGTAAAGAACAATTAGTATGAATGAGTACAACAAACTCAAAAACTGATAGTTCTGTTTGAAGAAATGGAACCATTATTACTTTAAAAAAAATGATGTAACTGATTACCTCAATTTTTTTTAGTTTTGCCAACTTATTCAGGTTTACAGTGTAACAGTTCAACAAGGTAGAGTGAAACCCACACACCCGGTTCCAAAGAAAACAGTGTTCTCACAGTAGCCAGGACTGCCCGGAACAGGCGGAGGTGTCCAGATGGCGAAGTCAGTTGAGGTGACCTATCAGGGTCGCTGTCAGGCAAGAAGTGCTGGCGGGCTGAGCTGAGTTGAGCAGAAGACGGCTATGTCAGGGATGTGGTGGGACACTGTCACAGGCTCTTTGCAGGCTGCTTCCTCCTTGGCGAAATCTTCACTGAGTTCCGGAAGGCAGTGGGCGCAAGAAATGATTGTGAGATGATAGACTGACAAACCTATTCATCGGATTGGTCTTCCCTGGCCCTTTTACATGCTGAAGCTGACAGCAAGATGGTAGTTGATTTATCCATGTCCAGGCCTGGTGAGTTAGGGCACCCCACCCCTCCACTGTCCGCAGCAAAGCTGTCCATGGTGCTGAATGCACACTGTATTTGCAGTTTGGTGTTTGAGGCGGAGCTGTCCAATGCAAATGAAATTTTTGCAAGGTATTAACTGCATATGTTGTTCTCCACTGAAATGTTCAACTTTTCTTACAACTTTGCTTCATCCGGGGGAAAACATGAGAGTAAATAGGTGTACACTTTACTATACAGATTTACTGTATAGGAACTGTTTGATGTCTGTGTTTCTTCACTACATCATCCTATTTGCTATTAGCAGCTTAATTAAATACTGTATACTTAACTTTGTGGAACCTAAGGGTAAGTAGAAATACATAGTGAGACTGAGACTGATTTCTTTTTATCCCAGACTGAAAAAAAAAAATCACTAGTCTTACTAATTATAATGACACATCCAACCTACCTAGACAAAAAGCATTCTCACTTGAATCTCACTGTAACCTGCAGCAATGTCCAACACTATCCCTACATCTACCTATCTCCATCTGAACAATTATCTCCATTAAACACCACACTTTACGCTTCCTCATTATTTTCATTTTCTTTGGCCTTAGTCCTTTCTGTTTTTTATTGAAACTGGCTACATATTTGAGGAAAAAGTTTTCTTCCTGGCGTATAAATGAGGTCCATATTAACACTTTTGTCTCTCATTAACTGAAAAGAAAGAACGTTGCTCCATTTCTGCCTCACTTTTTCCCACTTTAGCAAATAATGATCTCAAGCCAACACAAGCCCATGTCCCTTTTATCACTGAAATCTCTCACAAGCCTCATCATAGATGCGAGTGATTATCAGCAAGTGCAGTAAAATTAAGATGATATTGTCCCCTATAATCACAAACTAATCTATGTAAACACAGCAGTGACACGATTTTTTTTTTTCTTGCACATGAGGCAGGATACGATGTTATAAACTGTGCCAGGTTTAAATATTTATATAAACAAAAATATTCACAAAGATTGGCATAATACAATACATAACAAACTCATTTGAATACAGAGCTACATAAAATATTGGTGTCTTTCTTGTCATGGATCTGCATAATGGAGTAAGTTGTCTATAAATATTGTTCCTAAAACTCTAAAAGATAATGTGAATAAATCTATAAATTACTTTCAATGCAGGGATCTGATCTCAGCCTGTCCTTATCGAGCAGGTGACACACATAACAGTAATGAAGGTCTATTATCTCATGTAAAAAAAAAAAAAAATTATATAAAGTCAGCTAATAAAATAGCAAAACAAAGAAAGAAAGTCAAAATGTACATCTCTATAAGCGTCCTGATCACCCTGGTTTCCATTTCCACTCGGCTGAATTATTGATCGAGCGCTCGACTCGTTAGAGAGCATATCTGGGGCGAGTTGTAATCAAAGCCAACAAACAGCTGGCACATCTTGAGTGCTCCAGTGAGACAGAAAAGTGAGAGAGTGTAAAGAAGGGACAGAGAGAGTTTTAATAAGAAGAGGGAACAGGGAGGAGAAGCAGTGGAGCAGATCCAGAGATTCTGGTTTGTTTAGGGGCTAAATAAATGTTCCTCAGGAAGAAATCAGAGTGAATAATTACCAGTGCTGTGGTGTTTGATGAATGACAAAAAAGTAAAAATATGTGGGTTTGTCCAAACCTTTGCATGGTACTGTAATTCTAAAACGTTTTTTTTTCATGACAGTTGAGAGAATACATACTAAATATTCACTCAATCATTCATTGTCTATTTTGCTTTATCCTGCATACAGGGCTGTGGGGGGTCTGGAGCTGATCCTAGAAGGCTTTTGGTACACTTTAAATGGGTTGCCAAGCAAACACACCCTCACACTCTTTGAGCAATTTGGGAATGCAACCCTATGGGAAGAAAATGATGCACCCAAAGGAAACCCACCAAGCCACTGGGAGAAAATGCAAACTCCATGCACACAGACCCCAGGAAGGAATCCACTAAGCCACCATGCCGCTCATAATACTTTATCTTAGAATAATCAAAAGGAATTACAAAAATCATTCCTTAAAGCCTTTCTTCCTTTTCGGCTGACATTGCTTCCATCCCTAAAGCATTCAGCTTTACAGTCATGTTTGCAAATATGCCTCAGTGTACAGTAATGAGTCCAAAATGACAATTTAGCTCGAGCCAGTCGATAGATCTCTTTCATGCTGACCGATGGACTGAATAACAGCCATGGGATTAATCGCTGTTTACATCAGCAAAAGACACCTGCATTCCTTAACCCAAGGCTGGTTCCTTGTCACCTCATTGCTTTCCTTACAGACTTTGTGAAGTGTCGGTCCCTGGGGTCGTCCAGCAGTCTGCAGAGATGAGACAAACAGAGGAAGGAAATTTTCTAAAGTACCTTCAGCTTGTGTCTGATCTCAAGACGCCTTTCTGACAGGAAGATATGACAGAGAGAGATTAATCACGTTCATGCTGAGTTAAGTTGCCACAACTATCAGTAACGATCCTCTTTTTCCGGACAAATGAAGTATAAACAGTCATGAGAAACCAATTAATGAGACTTGATTGCTTCAGTCAGACTGGTGAGATGGTAAGCGTAGTGAGAATCTGAACAGTTTCCAACACATCAACTACCAGAAGAGTTTGGTAAAAACCTGTAGAACCCAAAAGAACATTGGCAAAAAAAACAAAAAGTTGGCATTTGGTATTTATTATAATAATATAGTATCCCAAATGGAGTGGGATGATGCAAATTCCAAACACATCTTCGACTACAAATGCAGTCTGGATGCATTAGTTTGAGGTGACTAGATGACAATCCTTTAAAGCCTGAAATGCAGCTATGGTTGAATCCTTTCCTTGAATCCAATTCTCATACTTTTGCCAGGTTGTTGACTGGGATCTCAGCTACATAGTTTTTAATATTATAATAGACTGTTTTTATATTTGTTGACTTTAGACTGTTTAACAGATTTTTCCTTAGAATTATTCTTCTCTCTTTTTTTTCTTCCTGAGCCCAATATTGAACTTTTTCTCACTGTTTCTTTACTCTAAGTCTTCTGCATTGCCCTCTTCACCCCTTCTCTTTAACATTAAGGCTCTGATGTCAGTAAGACCATGCAGCTATGGCTCGCCGCAGAGGCTCAGCTGCTGGAGCTGCCTTATTTTTTAGCACAGCTTTAGATGTTTTAAATCCCTTTAAGATGAGAGATAGATATGAGTCCTGCATTTCACTCTGTGATGTTACTGAATAAACGAAACCCATTAAGCTCTTCATGATCCAGATGAGAAAATGAGGACGAGATAATGTAGTAGCTCTGACGTGTGGTAGAGATGAAGGAGACTGAGCTTTGCTTGTCAGGGGTGGAAAATATAAAGTGGAGTGGAGACTGCCTGGTTTAGTTGTGGTCATGCTCTGCAGTCCTCAGTGGAAATGAAGTGACAGACTGTGATGAATCATGACGGAGACCCATACATACATTAACTTCATTACCTCAGTGAGTACTTAGCTCATGGCTTTGAATGCAACTTTTCAAGAGCTTGTGTGGGATTAAATGTCAGGCTAATGGCTAGGCCTAGAGAGATCCTGATGATTTGTGCCACCTGCCAACTGCCTGGCTGAAAATAAATAAATAAATAAATACATAGATAAGTGGATGAAGAATATAACCTACTGTTCCCTTTTCATCTAGAAATTAATCACTGTAATGGACCTAGAATCCCTATATTTTCACTTCTGTCTAAATAAGCGCCTTCATATTGCTTGGCTGGAGCTCTGGTGGTCGTGAGCCAAAAAAGTGAACGTATTGGGTTACTTTGTTGTAACCCTGTTCCCTGAAAAAGCGGGAACGAGATGCTGCGTGAAAACGCTATGGGAACATCTCTTTATTCAACCGGTTGTGAAGCATGTGTGTATCAAACACGCTAAATTTTGGCTTATATAACCTCGGTCAGGAGACGTCATCTGATCAGGTGCATCTGCGGGTTATACATAGGAGTGATCCGGAAACATCCTCAGGTCAATTGTTTGTCTGAAAGATTGTTCTTCCTGGCATTAATCCCACACAATTGTCTGGGTCTGCAAAATTGCAAATCCGTTTCCATTTTGCCTGACCTTCTAGGGGAGCATTGGCAATATTCAGATCTTCTTTAAACCAGTTGAGTCACCACTTCTTAAGCATTCCCAAATGTCATTGTCTCTGGGTGCTTAGTCAAAGTCCTCTTCTAGCTATCAAGTTTTCACCCCTACAGATGACATGTCTGTACCATCTTAGTCTCTCTTCTTGCACCTTTTTCACAATCTGCGCAATCTACATTCACTGTGTGGTTCCATCTCGTTAGTCCAAGACCATCTGCAGGACCTGCAGGCCACGCTCAATGTAGTCAGTCTTTTTAGGCAGACCATCCTTCTCTGTGTGGCGTGTTGACATAGAAAAGACACTGTGGGTGGGGTGAATGAAGGTGACCAGCTTATGATCCATTAGGCTTCTGATGATGATACTGACGTTGCAATAGAGGAGATTGGACCATTAAACCCCATGTGAGTGAAGGGCATGCCAGATAGGATTGT
Source organism: Clarias fuscus (assembly GCA_030347435.1). Taxonomy (NCBI): domain Eukaryota; kingdom Metazoa; phylum Chordata; class Actinopteri; order Siluriformes; family Clariidae; genus Clarias; species Clarias fuscus. The sequence goes on along the minus strand of CM059223.1, from coordinate 3,520,381 downwards.
GTGGTTCCTTGTCAAATGGCTTTTCTCTGTCTGCACCAACCATCAAGGACTCACATGAATATCTTCATGGAAGGCACAGGGAGTGGATTGCAAAAGCTATATGGCCAAATTGGAGTATTTGGCCATATACAGTAGCATTTGCACTTCCAAATGGGGCCTGTAATAGTGGTTGTACGGGCTGGTAGGATAAATTGTGCCTTTCATCCTTGGAGCTGCCACCATTTGATCATTTATGTTACTGTTATCCGTGGACATCACTGCTGCCCAAGACTGAGTTGCATATCCAAGATGATGTGGTGCTAGAGGGTGATGTTAACTTATGGGATGACCTTTATGTTCATCACTAACAAGATCACATTAACAGATTGTCCAATATTCAATCCATCATGTACTGTAAATGTCTGTATCAGCTATATCTTAGATCTACCGTAAAACCCTGGTCCGGATAAAGAAGGTAGATGCAAGATGACACAAATTTTAGTCATTTCTGATTCATAACACAAAATAAAATATATGTGTAAAGTACAGCTGTCAATATTAATGTGTAATGCATGTGATAAATCTTATAGGTTTTAATGTGTTGCTATTTTTTTTTACACAAATTAATCATGTGACCACATTTGACCCAGATGCCCACCTACAGTATAATCACAATTCAGTTCATGACTGAGGAAACATCACTAGGTGTGGTGACCAGGAAGTTTTATCATGGAAAGCTTATAGATAGAAGTTTGGATAAAACAAAAGTTTTGTGCTTGAGACACCTAATAATAAAATCTGGCGTAAAACCTGTGCCAAGCTTCTGTGCAGACCGGATTGTCTGCTGTGGCGACGCATTTCTGGGAGCAGCCAAAAGACCAACAACTAAAAAGAAAGTAAAGAACGACTAATATGAATGAGTAAAACAAACTCAAAACCCGATAGTTCTGTTTGGAAACATCATTACTTAAAAAATTTGGTGCAACTGATTACCTCAAATTTTTTTTTGTTTTGCCAACTTACAGTATTCAGGTTTACAGTGCAGGGAGCTCTCATGTCTGTGTTTCCTTCTGGCTCTCCCTTTTAGTTATGCTGTCACTCCCTGCTTGCACTCTACACTAAATACACATTCACCTTTGACTTTGACCATACCTACCTGTTATCTCTCCTCTTCTGCTCTCTCTTTCCCTCTCTGTGTCGAGCTACACATGTCGTTCCTGAGCTGCCATTGATCCAGACCCCCTCTGCCCTCCGGACCTGTCTGACTCGTCCTGGTGCCCCACTTCTGGTTGGAGATCTCGTCACATGGATGCCCCGCGTGTCTCTTTTGGGATGCGTCTGATGTCTGGGGACGGTTTCACTCTACTATGAAGACGGTTCTGGCCTCTACTGATGTTGACAGCTGTTTCTCTGAGGACTTGACTTGGCTGCAGTCGATCGATAGTTCAGGACTAGAATTTGCTACAAGTCTACCAGAGCCTCTAATAACTAAATGGACTCCATATTAACATCAACTGTTATGCTGAACTGCCTGCCACCTAACACACAGTATGAATGCAGATCAATTCCGACTTTCTGTTTCACCCAGATTCCCAGGTTCCATGTTAAGTCCGGTTCCTCTAAAGGTTTCTTCCTATTGCCATCCCAGGGATTTTTCCCTTGCCACTGTCGCCCTCGGCTTGCTCATCAGGGACTAAGGAACTATCTGAGCATTTTGATTCATACATTCACATTTCATACAAACTTAAATCATTCTTTTGATTGTTTAAAGTTGCTTTGCAACAATGACAATAGCCAAAAGCGCTATACAAATAAAATTGAATTGAATTGAACTTTTCATAGATTTTAACCTGACTACGTAAAAGTGAATGTTGAAGTCAGTGTTAATTGGCCTGTTATTGAACAGAGTTACACTGTAAAAAATCTTATGTGCTATCTACAGTACTTAAAAAAAAAATATGGTAACAATATTGCACACATTATTTTTAAGCAGTTTTTAAGGCTTGATTTTTTTTTTTTAGAAGAATTTACTTGAATAAATCATGTAAAAAATCCTAAATTATTTAGCCAGACACATATTATTTTTAAGTAGTATTTACAGCTTGATTTTTTTCCCCCTAGCAGAATCTACTTGAATAAATCATGTAAAACATTCTAAATTATTTAGCCAGACACATGGTGATTTTAACATTATTAGTTGATTAATCGTTTTTAGTTTAAGCAGATAAAGCAAAATGTACTCATATGCATTAAGGGAAATTACTTAATAATATAAACATTTTATAATGAAATGAATACATAATGCATTTTGGTGTTAAACATGCTTTTATTATGTTACACTGGTATCAAACACTGGTATCAAAATAGTGTATATAACATTTACAGCAGTTTTAAGAAAAAACAAAAACAGTTTGTAAAACAGTTTGTAACGGACAATTTATGTCATTGAAATCAACTGTTTAGCATCAAACCAGATAACCTGTTGTAGAACAAGCTGCAGAACAATCTCAAACCTCAACCTGGGCATTTTCACCAAAACTTGGTAACAATGAATGTGTCTCTCACAATCTAACACACAAGTTTGTTTTTGAGAGATTGTAATTTGCGGGAAAACCTGCAAACATCCAGTTCCAAGAAGAGCTTCTGAAAGGCCTCAAACGTGTTCCTCAGTTGTTTGGGATCGGTGAGGTTTAGTGCATACGTGAAGCCAAGAAGAATTGCGCAGGCTCTAGTCAGATTTCCCAAGCCATTTTCTTCTTCAAAATCTGTCCGAGTGCTCCTCCTTTGCAGGAAAATATTGTGAAAAGTTGAGGAGTGTAGTAATCCAACATCTTAATAAATGTTGGCTCAAGGTGCAGAGTAGTAATTCTCCTAAACTCTTCATTAATCTAAAAAAAAACAAAAAAAACAAAAACACAAACACTGATTATAATTATGTTCAGTTGACAACCACATTATTATCTATGATGGTATTTAATGACAAAATGTAAAATCCCTACCTGGAGAATGTCAAAAAGATCAGGCCAGCGATCTTTAAATTCTGCAATAGTCGGGCACAATTCAACCACCTCATGTCTTCGGAGAGCAAAGGTTTTTGACATTTTTTTCTTTCACCACAACTGCGTTGTCCCTCTTTTTCACTTCAGTCAGGAGTTCAACCCTCTCTTGATCTAAACTGTCCTGATTCTCACCTGGTGGGTACGGTGGCAAGTAATTCACTTCTGCTTTATGAGGTTTTTTGACATTTTTATGCAGGTTTCCTGTCTTCAGGGTTCTTCTTTTGAAGTGTGTTGGAAAACCAAACTTACTGAGTCGTCTTCTATGATCTGCCATCTTGTACTTTAGGCTCATCTGCCAACCATAAAAGCCAGAAAAACTACCTGGTTCCTTCAGACATGGGTGTTTTCGGATAAGTGCTTCAGCAACACTGGCAATCTGAATCCCAGAAGGACAGGATGTGTAGGTATGAATAGCCTTTACTAAATGCTCATTTACATCCCTCTTCACAGTCTGAACATTTAGAAGGCTGCCATCTTTCTTGTAAGTCTCCATGCCCTTTCTGAGAACCCTCTCTACTTCTGGAGAAAAAGATGGAATTGGAAACTCCTGAGGCCACGGCAACCTATCAGGGTTACTTTGGGGAGAAAGGATGACTGTATCTCCAGAGGAAGTGGATGTGGATAGATGTTGGCCAACATCATCAAGTGGACATGTAGTGCAAGAAATGGAGGATTCTTCATCTACTGAAATTGACGTACTGGCACTAGGGTTTCCTTCATTTTCAGCAAAGAGTGTACGAATAACTGGTGTAGGGAAAACAACTTTTATAGTATGCTTGTGCTGAATTTGGTCAGTCGATGCAAGGGTAAAAAAGGTCATCAAATTCAGAATCTTTGTACTGGAGAGAAAAATCCTCATGGATATCAAATGCCTCCTTAACTGCTAACATAAGGTCATCTAAAGTTTTTGGGATTACTGAGGGAAGGATTAACTTCCTGATTTCTTGTTTAATAAGTACTCTTAATGCTGCAGGGTCCATGTTATCTGAATGACTAAAAAATAATAATAATACAAAGCACAAGTCTGATGAACATCAAGTCTGTAACAGTTCAGATTAACAGTTATGAAACATTTCACATAAACCTAAAGTTACTAATAACAAAATAAAAACTACTTATAGGTAGAACTTAAATATTACTATTTTACTGACATTCTCATTCTAAACATGCGTCTATGGATGTTGAACTGAATGTTAAGTCAAAAAAAGATATTTTACTCTTTATTTACTCTTTTACATATGAATTATCATTTTATGGATTGACAGCCTCTTGTACAAATCATACTACCATCATCTAATAAGAACAGCAGATATGATATTTCAGGGTGACAAAGCGGTTTTTACCCAAACAATAAGCTGCCAGAGGATACCAATCAACAAGTGCTTTGTGCTCAACAAGTTGTATATCCCCACTTGACTGAAGACAGTAAGATCTCAAATATTCATTGTACCAAGAGCTAAAAGTCTTGACAATGAAACTAAGACTTTTGTCCAAAACAACTATCTGCATAATTTCAGCAAAGTCAGGTAAACCTCCAGAGCAACCATAAGGCAGAATCATGCCCACTCTGTATGTTGTACGTAGGTAAGACACTGAAGTGGTCAAAGAGACACTTGTTTGATTTGAAATGTTTCTTATGGCCTGCTGTACCTCTTCATGTAGAAGTTCCAATGGCATCTTGGAAACTTTACTCACATGCAATGAAGTGTTCTCAGAAGTGGCATGTAAGTGGTAAGCCATCATTAGCTGATGTCTTATAGCAAGAGACATCAAGACATTTTTGAAATTTGTAGTATGTCTCACTACATGCTTGAAAAAGCTATGCTCAGATTCAAAGCGTATGGTCCAAAGTCCTACAACTGGACCAAAAGACTCAATCAACTCAGAATAATGCTCCAGGAAATGGTGTTTTGGGAGCAGTCTTTCGTGTGGGAAAAGTTCAAGAAATTGATGTCGATGTTCCGATATCTTGGAATCAAGAAAACCAATACTTTCTGCAGTGTGGACAAGTGACACAACCAGCTCAACAATATCTTTCAAATTCATGAGAATTTGCCAGGCAGGTTCATCTACAGGTATTTTGGATCCAATCACAAATGGCAGAAGTCTGATAAGAGCCCAGTTCTCATGCATATTCCCCCCTACACTTCGACGTGCAGCAAAATTTTGGGGGATTGCATGAGGACTGTTTGTTTTATCTGTCCATTTGTAGGGAAAGAGTGCAATTGCCTCATTGAGTGAACTCAATGTGAAATATTTCTTCTTCATTAAGACAGAGAGGCACAGTGCTAGCTCTACAGGAATGACACCTTCAAATAAGTCATGGGCTATGTCCGGGAGATAGCCAGTAGTGAAATGAAAATGCTTCAGTTTGTCAGTAAATGGACAAACCTTTTTGACACCAAAAGAGTGGGTGAGTGTAGGATTATCCTGCACAGTCTGAACATGGACTGCATAAGACATCTTTGTTCTTGGAGGAAAATCACCTGATCTTACTTCCTTTTCCTGGAATTCAGCATGGCGGCCAAGACAGAATCGACAGATTCTTGAAATATTCAAGTAAACCACCAATTGCATGAGCACCAAGGTTATCTGCTACCACACTGATCACAGTCCCTTTGATGTTTTTTCCATAATTAGCAATGAAAACTCCTTCCTGCGCCAATGTACAAAGATCATTCAAAAGTGGTTCTAAAATGACTTCATATCCAAACATTTTTTGCATCAGGTGGCAAATTTGCAAAAACCCAATAAACCGCTGTGATTTTGTGCTTTTTCTTGGATGTTCCAAGCGGATTGCACACTTCAAAGTCATCTACATATAGTATCAAGTAGATTTTGATCTCATCTCCAGCAAGAAATTCATTTTCATGGAAATATCTGCCATTAACAAAGGATTTGAATGTTAAAGGGGCTTCTGGACTCTGTTGAGGCCTTTCCAAGTTCATGTGCTGGCTATTCAACACTTGCTGTAATGTCTGGAGAATAGGTACATACTGATAGTGTCTACGCTCAGCGGCATCCAAAATATATTCCACAGGTTCAACAAATTTCAAATTGTCTTTAAAATATAATCTTCTTTTAAAAGAAGAGCCAAGGGGACCTCCTACCTCAAGTGCTGATTTTATTGGGTTGATCTTACAAAGTTCACTGACAAACTCATTAATACTGTCGTCTTCACTGAGAACACAGTTATTCTTCCTTAAATTTGACTCGTACATCTTGTCCCGCTGCCAGAGAAGAAATAAACTTGAGCTCTCCCGCCAAGTCATCTATACACCTAGAAGAAACATTATAAACACTCTCCAGCTTCAAAAGAAGCAAAGCTAGTTTACTAACAACTGTTTGGGGCACATCTTGAATCTGGTCATCAGTTTCTCCTTGGACTTCTTCTGAAACTTCCCAGTGTGGATCAGGGGCAAATGAATGCTGTGTGGACTTGCTTATCACAAGCACCTCTGCCTTAAGATCATTGGAAGAATGGGGTTTGTGTTTTCTACTTTTGTGACTCACAAATGTCCCATAAACATTTGTCTTAAAATCACATCCAGAAAAAAACAAATTCTACTGTTTCGTAACTCCTAAGATGTTGACCTTAATGTTGAAAATGGTCCTTTTCGGAAGAATGTGGTGTATTACAAATTTTACAGGTAAAGTAAAGCACTGTTCCTGACTCCAGAGTTCCCTCATCTAAATGATTTCTACTCATGTGTGTGCGAAGGGCACCATGTGTTTTGAAAGAGCATGGACATGTGTAATGTGGACAAGGTATAGTACGGCTGTGTGTAAATGGCCCATGCTGTGGTCTATAGTGCCTTAAAAGACCCGCTTTTGAAGATGATGTCCACTGGCAAACCTTACACTGCCATAGGATTGATCCCAAGCTATCTTTTCACATTCTAAAATGCAGCATGCTTAAACTGAAAATGTAGCTATAAGATAGTAGAAAAATACCACTTCCGTTGAAAACTCAAATGCTTTTAAAGATGGTGCATCAACGACTCGCACGATGGTCTGTAAAAAGAAATATAATAAAAAACTGAATCAGATTTGTAAAAAATCATTAACTTGACAAAACTGCATCAAATAAAATCAGTTGTATAATATGATATTTTAATTTTTTAAGCATAGACACTAACACAATTTAGTTTAAGTAGTTACTTGCACCACAAGCTTCATTGTCATCTCAGAAGTTGCTGTTAAAATTATTATTCATAAGGAACCAATAAGGGTTTCCATTGTGTAAGGTAAGGCTTGTGGAATATTTTTATGACATATTTTTAATAATCAAAATCGGGAAATTGGAATGGTTTAAGCCTAGCAACCCAATACTGCTAAACAAGTCTAAACATTTTTAAATATCGTTAAAGACTCATTTTTAAATAAATCTGCATTATAGTAAATCTCAAATGTGTTCAAATAACTTCACTGCGGTCGAATTTTACATAGATTAAATCAAAGACAAAATGTAAATTGCTATAGATATATTTTACTCTTGATAATGCCTTAATTATTGCAAAGATGGTTATATTCTTCAACTAGTCAAAAGGATTTTATATCCATATCAATTCCTGGAACGTCATCGTGCTGCTTCTATGGTGTTTGTGACATTTTTTTGTTAAGAGGGCGCCCTCTAACGTCGAGGATGAATGAAAAAAAAAAAATCATATATTGCGCGAAATGATTAAACGGTAATTTAATACATCTTTACAATTTGAAGCGAAGATATAAACACATCAAGACTCTTAAAAGTTTTTAAAGTGTAATCATGGAAACTGCCCCATCTATCAAGCTCGATGCATGGCCATAATTATTATTTGCTTTAGCGACCAACATGTCCGTTCCAGCCTCAGCACGTGCATGTGAGGAGCTATGACTAATGAGCTCGTGTTCAGATTTTCACATCAAATAACATCGCATAATTGTAAACCTTTATTTTAAAACACCTGGTTCAACATAGTCACTGTTTCACATGCCAAAATGATCACTGTCGTTCAGAGTCAAGGGTAAAACAATTCCTGTACTAGCGTGAATAAGCGGTGTCCTGAGTTGCTTATTTAAGAAATCAAAATAAAATGTAAAAATTAGTAAGGGGCTTAACTTACCTCTTAATATTTTACACTGTTCATCTGCTCCTTCAAAACGCCGTCTGATCTCTGCCGTTGCTGAGATTCAAATGAAGTTGACTCAATCAAACCCAGATAATTGGACCAATTCTCTTCAAATAAATATGAAGCCTTTTTTCCCTCAAAATTTTAGCCTAAATGGTTCCTCAAATTAAGCCTAAAAATTGCACTCATTTCCTTAAAAAATTAGGTAAAATTTATTTCTTAATTTTATTAGTGTAATGTTCTCAATATATTCAAAGAAACACAGAAAACCTACTTTTTAAAATGAAATATGCACATTATTTTTAATGATTACATAGATTTTTTATATGAAAATTAGAAGCCTCATGATTCATTTTTTTTTTTACAGTGTAAAAGCTTCTCTGGCATCATAGCTACATCATTAGCCTGCTAAATAAACACAGCACAGAATCCTGAAACAGAGAACAAAAAATCCAGTAACAGCATGACAAAGTGTTTATTTTTCTTTGTTTATACTGAATTCAAAATCAAGGCAGAGATTCCGATATGCACACAAGAAGACACATTTTTCTCTGCACACACACAAAAAAAATCCCTCGTTATTCACATGGCAAAGCTTCATTTATTTTATTTCTTTATTTTTTTTTTTTATTGAATGTTAAAATACATGGAAGTAAAAGTAATTCAGCCGACTCAACAAACAGACTAATCTTCTGCAGGAAGAATTCCAATTTGTTCTGGCATTTCAGAAATGTATAAACATGACTGTTTGAAGCTGAACAGTATTATTATGGAGAGGGGGCCAAGATGAGGGATAATAAAGAATGCTGAAGGATAATGGGAGGTGATGTGATGGAGAATGAAGCAGAAGATATTAAAGCGCAATGGGAAAATAAAAGACAATTGATAAAAAAAAAAACAATTGATGACCATGGTAGATGTTGGAGGGGAGGGTTAGTTGATGTAGAATGATAAAAATTATATACAGGTAGTATGATAGATGATCGAAAATGATGGATGATGATGATGAGGAGGAGGAGGAAGCTCATTGATGGATGATGAAGGAGGATGGATGATTATAGAATAAAATGATGATAGATGATAGGAGAAGGATGATTAAAAATGATGAATAATGATGGATTGATTATTGATGAAGGACAATTAATCATGTTGAGTTAAGATTGAGAATAATCTATAGCCATTGAGGATGAAGATGATGATTTTGATGTTGATGATGATGATAACGGATTACAGTGAAAGATGAAGGAACATGGAAGATAATATATGGTCATGGATGAATGAACGGATGATGAATTAGAATGAGAATGATGGATAAAAATGATACATGGATGATACTGAACGGTGATTTATGATGGATGATGATGATAATGAATGATGAAGAAGATGGACAATTGTTAAAAACAATGAATGACCATGAATAATAGGAGAAGGATGTAAAATAAAGGAGCATGATTATATACACACGTGGACAAATTTGTTGGTACCCTTCGGTCAATGAAAGAAAAACTCACAATGGTCACAGAAATAACTTTAATCTGACAAAAGTAAGAATAAATAAGAATTCTATGAATGTTAATCAATGAAAGTCAGACATTGCTTTTCAACCACATGTAACCCAGGTTAGAAATTAGTGAGAAAAATTATAAATAAATAAATAAATATGTATATTGAAGTAATTGTACTAAAATAATAATAAAGGAAAAAAAAAACAGAAATACAAAATTTAAATGGGTATTTAAATTTGTTGCTGTGCTATGGACTTTGAAATCAATTAGGATAACCATAGTGAATAAGGTGGGATGTTTGTTGAGATGCGGACCGTGATGATGTCATCAATATGCGACGGATAGACGCAATAAGGAAGAACATGCGCTTTGCAGATGGCGAGTGTCAATATTGTTTAAAGACAGGTATAGTGGTCATCTTTGTTTAAATTCCATAAATAATACATTAGATAATGTTTTAACATTGATAAAAATCTTATTTGGGTCATCTTAGTGTGATTATTGATGTTTATTGAGGTGGATGACTTGTGATTGTAAACCCTGTGATCCCCGACGCGATTGATTTAAAGTTTGTTGAAATTCTCCGGAATTGGTGAGTTTCAAAATACAGTGGAACCTCGGATTGCGAGTAACGTGGTTTACGAGTGTTCCGCAAACCGAGCAAAGATTTTAAATAATTTTTTATTCGGAAACCGAGCAAGTATTAGTTTACGAGCGCCGAGTATCATGCTTCACACATGCGACTCCTATTTTGACACCGAGCGTCACTCTCTCACCTTAACCCCCCTCCCCCTCCCACCCTCCCCCCACGGCTTCGCAAACACAGACACTCTGCTCTGTCGCGATTCTTTTCAAAGGTAAGGTGCTGGTTCATTTGTTTTTTTTTTTACTTTATAGCAGTGATTCCCTTAGTATGCGCTCACGCCAGGTCAGAGAGATTTCCTTAACCCTGTTAAAACGGTGTTTCCGTGTTTGTGTGTGTTTGTTGTGAAACTTAAGTGATTCCTTTAGTATGCGCTCGTGCCAGTCTTGCTTTTTTTCCGTTAAACCGGTGTTTCCGCTGTGTTTATGCGCTTGTTGTAAAGCTTAAAAAGTGAGTCTGTTAATATACGTTCATGTCAGTCTCAGAGAGATTAATTTTTTTCCTGTTAAAACGGTGTTTCCACTGTGTGTGCGTGCGTGCGTGCGTGTGTTTGTTGTGAAACTGTTGTGAAAAAGCGAGGTGGGGAGAGGGAGGAGGAATGTTACTGTGTAAAACGAGGCAAGGGAAGGGACTAATTCCACACACACACACACACACACACACACACACACACATGGCGCTACGCGCACCAATGGAAACACTTATCTGTCAGGATTTATTTGTACTTTTTTTAAAGGTAAAGTGCAGATTAATTTGTTTTATTTTCATTTTATAGATTGTATTAATTATTTTTATGTATTTATTTGTGGGGGCTGTGGAACAAATAATTTGAGTTTTCATTATTGCTTATGGGAAATGATGATTTGGTTTAAGAGTGTTTTGGAATACAAGCCCACTTCCGGAACGAATTATGCTCGTAATCCAAGGTTCCACTGTATGACATGCAATACTCTTAAATTAAGTGTTTGTGTGATGTGTTGAAATATTTTGTGAGTTTATATGCATCTAGTGTTCATGTTGTAACTTTATGCATTGTAATACTGAAGAGCTGAAAAGTGTAAATTAGCAATTAATCATTTGTATAACTGATATTTAAGTGCTTAAATAGTATTTTCCAAGTACTTTTAAGTTACATGTGGAAAATGTTCAGTCTAGCAGTCATGTTAATTGTTGTGATGTTGTGACGCTGTTTGTATAAACAGGTCAGGTTTTTTCTTGGGCTTGAGTTAAGCTGTGATTCTGAGATGGCGAGCCACCCAGCTAGAGAGTCTTGAAGAGGACGATTGGAAGATAATCCCGCGCTTCATCAAGTGATTGGAGTTTATCCATTATCACAGGTGGAATTTATCCATTTTTCCGTGGTGTTTTTCACAAACTACCTCGTATTGAACATTTGCACTACAAGAATTTGCACTATTGAACATTTGCGCTACGGCATTTGCACTACTGAACGTTTGCACTACAGAGACTCTTGAACTCATTGGATCTATCATTTAGAGTAAGAGGACATTTTTATTGTTTTGTCCTTTTCCATGTTTACATTTAATTCATGGACCAATAATTTTTCATACATTGCAATTGTTAGTGATTGTTTTGTATTATTATGGTTATTTGATTATTGTCTCAACTCGGATTGACTTTCCTGTAATTTTGTTTTCATTTGTGGGTCACACGGTAAATTCAAACAAGACCAGTAATCAAAAAGCAAAGCTCTAAAACAATTATCATAAGATTAGAATATAACAAATAATGTAAATTAATAAGAAATAAACAGTTATAGGAAAGGTAAAAACTCCAAAATTAGAATAAGTTAACTATTAAATAAATAAAAGTGCAATAGAAATGTATAGGTTAACTAGCTACAAAGGAGCTTAAACCTAGTCTTGAAAGGAAATAATAATTTTGTACCATCTGTATTGTTTTTCTATTTCATTTCATATTTTTGTTTAATTTTATGCTTTTCACTACAAAGTAAACAAAAGCCATTTCAAGTCATTCTCTTGGTCTGTCTGTTTTGTTACTGTGGTTTACCAAAATTTATATATATATTTTAGCCCCCCTGTAGCGATCCTAGAATCTTAACTGGTCTATTAGTGTATCCATTCATATAGAGTCGCATAGAAAAAAAACTAGTAACCACGGTGCATTGCTAGTAGCGTGGGTTACACACGCTTCAACGGAATTATAAAAAATAAAATGAACTCATGGAACAGGCCTGGACAAAAATGATGGTACCCCTAACTTAATAGTTTGTTGCACAACCTTCTGAGGCAATCACTGCAATCAAACGATTCCTGTAACTGTCAATGAGACTTCTGCACCTCTCTGCAGGTATTTTGGCCCACTCCTCATGAGCAAGCTGCTCCAGTTGTTTCCGGTTTGAAGGGTGCCTTTTCCAGACAGCATGTTTCAGGCTCCTTCCAAAGATGCTCAATAGGATTGAGGTCAGGGCTCATAGAAGGCCACTTTAGAATAGTCCAATGTTTTCCTCTTAGCCATTCTTGGGTGTTTTTAGCTGTGTGTTTTGGGTCATTGTCCTGTTGCAAGACCCATGACCTGCGACTGAGACCCAGCTTTCTGACACTGGCCAGCACATTTCTCTCTAGAATCCCTTGATAGTCTTGAGATTTCATTGTACCCTGCACAGATTCAAGACACCCTGTGCCAGATGCAGCCCCAGAACATAACAGAGCCTCCTCCATGTTTCACAGTAGGGACAGTGTTCTTTTCTTGATATGCTTCATTTTTCCGTCTGTGAACATAGAGTTGATGTGCATTGGCAAAAAGTTCCATTTTTGTCTCATCTGTCCATAGGACATTCTCCCAGAAGCTTTGTGGCTTGTCAACATGTAGTTTGGCATATTCCAGTCTGGCTTTTTTATGATTTGTTTTTAACAATGGTGTCCTCCTTGGTCGTCTCCCATGTAGTCCACTTTGGCTCAAACAACGACGGATGGTGCGATCTGACACTGATGTTCCTTGAGCATGAAGTTCACCTTGGATCTCTTTAGAAGTCTTTCTGGGCTCTTTTGTTACCATGCGGATTATCCGTGTCTTTGATTTGTCATCAATTTTCCTCCTGCGGCCACGTCCAGGGAGGTTGGCTACAGTCCCATGGATCTTAAATTTCTGAATAATATGTGCAACTGTAGTCACAGGAACATCTAGCTGCTTGGAAATGGTCTTATAGCCTTTACCTTTAACATGCTTGTCTATATTTTCTTTCGAATCTCCTGAGACAACTCTTTCCTTCGCTTTTTCTGGTCCATGTTGAGTGTGATACACACCATGTCACCAAACAACACAGTGACTACCTGGAGCCCTATATATAGGCCCACTGACTGATTACAAGATTGTAGACACCTGTGATGCTAATTAGTGGACACACCTTGTCCCTCTGGTCACATTATTTTCAGTATTTTCTAGGCCTGTTTTTGTCCAGGCCTGTTCCATGAGTTTATTTTTAAAAAAATAATTCCGTTGTACCGAAGGGTACCAACAATTTTGTCGACGTGTGTAAATTATGGACAAGGATAATAGGATGCAGGGTAATTAATGGCAATTGTGGATGCCGGATGAAGAAAAATTGTTGATGATGATGATGATGATGATGAAATGAAGCAACAACCACGAGGCTGCTTATTTAATATAATTCAGCAATACAGTATGTGTCAAAATATAGAATACTGAAATAAATAGACAAGCAATATTGTCATCTTGTTGTCATCTGTGTGTTTATTTCTCCTGAAAGAAACTAATATACACAGTGTTAGTGTGTTAATTTAGCATGGTATGCATAACGTAAAGTGTGTGTGTGCAGTGCCTCACTGTAGACAGTGTTCGTATCATCTGCGCAGATTCTCAACCCGGATTCCTGGAACAAAGGTCACTGCAGACTCCTGATTTTCTGGCATAATGCCGGCATTACGTTCTTGGCAGATCTGTAAGTAGGCATCAGGTGTTGCAAGACTGGGAGAATTGGATGGGCACGGGAATTAATTGTTCTGCCCTGTTCAGCTTTTTACAAACTCTGTCTCCGTTCATGACCGATTTTGTATGAGTGGACCTAATACTCAATTATAAATACGTTTTTCTCCAGTTTAGTTTCATCAGTTTGCGACTGACAATATATTGCTTTAAATTTTGAAATCTAATTTAATCTTCATTGATTTGGTGAAATTTTCTCTAAAGAGTTCAGTTTGATCAGTGATGAATTTCAAACTGAAATTACAAATTTTCTACTTTGTCAGGCTTTTGTTATCTTTATTCATTCCTAATGGAATAATGTAAAAGCAGAGCAGAGAGCTCGGTGTTGTCTCTCTGTCACGCGTTTTATACTCACACAGACGACATGTCACACAGAGTTGTGTCTCGCAGCAGAAGTTACAGCGCAGACCCATAGATCCCTACTGCAGCATGATTCTGGTCTGATCTCAATTGTGACATTTATGTTTGAGTTTATGCTTGAGGTTTCAAGAAAATAACCCCAAAGAAATTCTAACCAGGAAGTTGAGAAGCCTTCCTCAGCCCAGAGTTCGATGTCGTGTCTCCGTGGCCAGCATGTCGTCCCATTGGGGTCAAGAAGATAAACTGGCTGTGCTCCCTGGATGGGAGGAGTATCCTCTCTCTCTCTCTCTCTCTCTCTCTGGCTCTCTCTTCCCTGGATATCACAGTGACACCAGGGCAATTCACTGTGTCTGGGATCTCAGTTGTTCATTATATAGCAGGTGGTGTGTTACGGTGCCTTGTGCATGTGCATCAGTTAAAAAATGACAAACTATAATACAAAGGACAGATTTTAATGTCTATGAGCACAAAATTACATCTCTTGATGGCAGCACCAACAGGCAGCCCGCTATTGCCATTTATATTCTACATTACAGAAAAAAAACAAAAAACAGTCAGGGCTGGTTAAGTGGGTGAGTGTGTGCTGTAAATATCTGATGGGCTGAAGCTTGGCAGAGGAAATGGAAGTAGAAGAGCAAAGTACAAGCCTTAAACTCACAAATGTCTAAATCTATATAAATATATACGTAACACTTTCTTATGCTGAAGTGTTATTGAAAATAAAAATTCTGATCCACTGCCAGTTAAATGAGACAAAGAGCTAATTTTAATACACTGCACCAACTGCCATATCTTCCAATTTGGCAGAAAGCCTGCATCTTTCTATCGGGAAAAAGCTGTAGGCAATTATAACAAACACTTATAGAAGAAGAACGCAAATAAATTTGAATTGAAACGAAACATCGAAATGACTGCACCCCCCCCCCCCCCCCCCATGTATACCACGGCTGTATTTCTGCAGATATTGAAGGTGTTTTCATAGAAGTGTAAAATAGCTAGAAGCAGAGGAGCGATTAAGCCCCCCTCTTATTCCAGGAAGGTAAAGTATGCAATAAGGAAACCCACTGAATGGATGCAATATATATTATTAATAAAACTTTTTAAAAATATATTGTCTGAAATGGTAAAAAAAAATGTTGTGTGGATAAGGAAAGTTTAAAACAATCATCAATTAATCAATTCATGTTTTTTTTAAAAATGAATTTAAACTTTTCTTTAGCAGATGCGTTTCTTTATAATCTTTTCATTTAAATGAGCAACAACAGCTTCCTGATTGTTTTACAAACAAAATAATGAATTGGAAAAAGAGAAAATGAATGGAAAGACATTTTTGATGATTTATTATTATGATCTGATGAGTAGGCACATTAGTGGGCAGCTGGCGAATAAACAATCAGTGTGGTTTATGAGGGAGAAGTGTTCAGGTCAAAAAGCAACACAGTCATGTTATAAAACAAACCGTCTCCGGTTACTTTGCTGTAATCCTGTTCCCTGAAAAAGTGGGAACGAGATGCTGTGTGAAAACGCTATGGGAATGTCTTTTGTTCGACCGGTTGTGAAGCACGTGTGTATCAAACACGGCAAACTTTTGGCTTATATAACCTCGGTCAGGTGACGTCATCTGATGAAGTGCACCTGCAGGTCATAAATAGGTCTAAACCGGAAACATCTTCAGGTGAATTTTTGTCTGGAAGGACGTCCAGTCACACATACAGTGCGGCATTGGCATGCATTCTGTTGTGCTTGAAGCATCAAAGAGGTCTCTTGGGAAAAATGCCTCCACATATACAGTATGCACTGATGAACTGCATTCCTGCCCACATAGTATTTTAATGGCTTTACATGCTGTATCCCTTAAAGCTAAGAGTATTTTAACCATTATTTGTTTTGCTGTTTTTTTTATTATTTTAATAAACATATATGTATAGGCTCAGGATTGTGCAGTATACAGTATATAAGTGAAGTATCCTCTTTTCAGCACTAAATAGGCCATATGATGAACTGAATTTTAGTTCATCTTAACAAACTACCCAAATATGACCGAGCAAAAAATGGAGTGCAGCATCTCGTTTCCGCTTTTTCAGGGAACAGGGTTACAGCAAAGTAACCTGAGACGTTCCCTTTCAAAAGCTAAACTCAATGCTGCATGAAAACGCTATGGGAATGAGAATTCCAACACTGCCGCAATGAAAGTGTCTGGACACCCAGGGTTTTGTAGTGTGTGCGCACAATCATCGAAGAGGTCTCAGGCATGACTCTAGGATGCTGACTTGGGGATCAACGAGTTTAGTGAACATTTGACAAAATTTGGCAAATGTGTGCGAAGAGCATCACACACTTGCTGCAAGGGGACGGCTCTTGCCAGAGCAATTAATGAGGCAGGCCCCCTGGTCGACTGGGCCCTAATTCCCAGAGGCAAAGTGTTACCACATGCCTCGTAGGCTAGGGCAATAGCATCTCTCACCCAATGTGACAGTGTCTGTCTAGTGGCAGACAACCCCCGGTTGCCATAGCATACAAAAAGCTACTCTGACTTACGCCACTGGCTGGTGCGGTGGACGTAAATCTGAAGAGCACGTACTGGGCACAGTAAGTGAAGTCTTTCCTGCTCTGGAGCTGTAAACGGCGGAGGACAGAAGGCTTCAAGCACAACAGAATGCATGGTCGAGAATGGAACTTTCGGAAGATAATTCGGGTGAGGATGCACAATAGCTTTGACTAACCCAGGGGCATGTCGAAATCGACAGGGCCTGCAAATCCACAATTCTCTTTAGAGAAGTAACAGCAATTAGAAAAACCATCTTAAGGGTCAGAAGCCTGACAGGCGCTGACTCTAGTGGTTCAAAAGGCGTATCAACCAAACCTTTGAGCGTAATAGCTAAGTGTCAAAAAGGGACTGTCACTCAAGTGGGTGGCCTCACTTAATCAGTCCCCTTCAGGGGCCAGAGGTGAAGGTTCCAAAGCTCGGGCCAGGGATGTCATATTGTCCCCTGCGCCTAAGACAGGAGATCCTTCCTTGCTTGAATCACCCATGGTGAATGGTCGAGGAGACATATCAGATGCGAGAACCACACTCTGGTCAGCCAACGGGGCGCTATCAAAAAGAGGCGCGAGCCTTGTTGACGGACCTTCGCCTGGACTCCTGGGTGCAGAGCTATCGGAGGAAATGCATAAACACGTTGTCTGGGCCACGTATGGGCCATTGCGTCCAGACCCAGGGGAGCTGGAGGACTCGGAGAGTAAAAAAGGGGACATTGTGCCTTCTCCTGCCAGGCAAAGAGGTCCACCTCTGCTACATAAATCTCATAAATTCAACTGGCTACTCCGGGTTGGAGTTTCCCATTCCAGTGTGTCACAAGTTGTCTGGACAGCGAGTCTGCTCCCATATTCATATGCCCCGGAATGTAAATCACCCTGAGGGACAGGAATTCATCATGTGCCCAAAGCAGAACCTGGTGCACTAGCCTTTTCCAGTGGCGCGAGCACAATTCGCCCTGGTGACTTATGTACGAGATTACCGTAGTGTTGTCCACCCACACTAGGACATGGTAGCCTTTCAATTGCTGGAGGAGTATTTCAGAGCCAGAAATAGAGCCATCCTTTCGAGGCAATTGATGTGCCATGCGAGAAGATGGTCTCTCCAGATCCCTTGGGCTGGATGGCCATCTAAGACCGCACCCCAACTCGTGACAAGACGGACCTAGAGTGGGACCCAGAGTCAAAAACCGGGGTCTGAACCACATAGAAAGGGTACGAAGCCCCTGGTGCGTAACCCTTATTTGCCTCTGGGGATTGCCCCTTGAATGAAATCTCCTGGCGCATAGCCACAACTGAAACAATCTCGTATACAGAAGGCCCAAGGGTATCACCCTGGATGCAATTGCCATGAGACCTAAAACACATGAGAAAGTGATGAACAACCACTTTCTGGCTTAGCTTAATTTCCTTTAGGGTAACGAGAATGGATTCAACACACACAAGAGGCTGCTGTGACAGTGCTAACCACTACACCACTGTGCCGCTTTCCTACATATATATTATATTATATTATCCTATATTATATCATATTTTTGTACTCCTTGATTTAGCATGTGTGTGTATCTTCCTCTGCCTACTATAAGTTAAAGCAAACATGCAATAAAATATCTCAGTAAGTACTTTTAATTCCGTAAATTAACATGTGGGATTTGCACTGTTAGAGTGTAATTAGCTTTTAAAATGTTTTTCTGGTTTGCTTTTTCCTGAGATCAAAATCCTCAAGAGAAAACCAGAACCAAGTCCTAATGAGACCAAATGTGGACTTTTAGCAGCGATGTGTCCCTCAACTGCAAGAACTGAATTAGAGACATGAAATCTTTTAGCTGTTATTTCATCATCTGAAAGTGGAATCTATTGAAATATACCAGGGACAAAACAATGAAAAAACCTGTACAGAATGTTCACTAATAAACTCATACACATCATACTCATTTAAGTAGAGCAAAATTTATTAGATTTGCATTTGCTTTTAAATGTTTTTTTTATATAGATGTATAATATAAATTAATTTTTAGCAACATTCTTCTAAAAAAAAAAAACATTTATACATGCTTACAATTAGAATTCAAGTCGAGTTATTGTTACGTGTGGGGTATGAAGAGCCACACCACGAGATGTTTTTAATGATTATAAGAGCCCTGAGGGGGTCAGTGAAATAGGAGTTTGTGAGAGTGCTTATGATGCGCACAGGAAGACCTT
Source organism: Clarias fuscus (assembly GCA_030347435.1). NCBI lineage: Eukaryota > Metazoa > Chordata > Actinopteri > Siluriformes > Clariidae > Clarias > Clarias fuscus. The sequence goes on along the minus strand of CM059223.1, from coordinate 3,501,000 downwards.
TCCGTTTGGAGATGGCATGGGATTATTAATCCTGTCTCTGCTCTGTGCTCGCACTAGCCTGAGAGCCACCCTCAATCCCCTGAGATCACTTTTGCTCATTCCCACCTCCACTACAACCTTGAGCCTTCCACTATTACCTTCAAGAGAATCTTACAAGTTGATGAGATAACACCAGGATAACACCTCTGGACCTATAACGATCTGTCTTTCCTACCTGCTTTGTCCCAGGAGGCTTGGAGGCCAGGTTCATGGCATCTGACAGCTTCATATGTGCTACACTCACCTGTCAGGTCCAGCTTTCTCCCTCAACACAGAGCCCATTACACTCCAATACACTCGTTCTCTGCCCCGTCTCATTACCACATGACCTGGAAAATTATTTACTGCAGGGTTATATGAGCAGGCTGATATTACAGGGTGATGGGGGACATTGTGTGTACGCCTGAAAAAAGACAAAAGCAAGTCGTCTCCAGCAGAGCAGAAACTCCTTTGACTTGTGAGGTTAAATTTTATTAATGCTGAAGATTAGCTTGGAATCTGGTCTACCCTTATATACAGCATTGGCACACAGATTAATTAATTTCTTTAGATCCTGGCACTGCCCAGTGGATTACTCTCTCCAGCTCTATTGTGAAGCGAAATAATGCTAAACACACGTCAGTTTTTGTTCTTCGTTAAGCCGCACCTGCTCAAGTGTTGTGTTCAGAATCTGCTTCTTGCCCAGACACTCTGCAGTCTCTGCAGACACGCGTCATACACCGAGCAGCAGATAAAGTGAAAGTCTAGGGTGCAATGGGGCAAAATGGCTCAGACCATCTGCTGCCATATGAGCTTGGACCCGAGGTTTCAAGGACTTTCACCTCAGAGACAGTTGAGTCTTGGCAGCAGCGGCAAAGCTGGCATTAATTTCAGCAGCTGGGGCCATGAATGTGTGGAATTACCGCCATTACTGTAGGTTGCTTAATTAACAGATTGCTGTCAGCGTGAGAGAAAAAGCGCATACGCAGTCCTGCTTGGCTTTAACATATGGCTTCATTACGAAAAATAAAAGTATTAAGTATTCAACAGCTGCTCAATGTCTTTTTATAAAAGCTTCAAAATAGAATGTAATTACTTGCTGGGAAAAGAAGATTCAAGCCAAGTAATGGAGCGCTCATACATGCTAAAATTAAAATCAGTTCATAGTTATAGTTATTAAAAAATTAAGTTATCACAACCTAGTGACTTTGTCCATTAGACTTTCTGACCCTCACACCACCTCAGTTCAATTGTGTTCAGAGTCCACAAGTTAGGTCAGTATTTACATTCCCAATCACGTGACTCAATCAGATTGCACACAGATTAATTAGACACGCTCACACAGGAACACAAGGTCTGCAGATCTAAATCCAGCCCAAAGGTTTACGGGTCCAAAAGCACAGATATAAGCATAGAAGCATATGGCCCAGGATATGCACTCGACTTCCTGTCAAAAAGTTAAAAAACAAACAAACAAGAAATTAAATCCTAAAAATATGAGACGAGAAGGACCGATGGGTGCAAAAGTCTTTCCTGGTTCCCCGTGGATTAACATTAATACTCATATAGCTTCACCTGCCAGAGTGGCAGTGATCTCTCCCACTCAGTTCAGTTTTAATAAGGACACGGAGGGTGGAGCAGAAATGGCACCATCCTGTCAGTCAGGTCTCACATGTCTTCTAGCGGACGTGTCATGTGAGAATTCTCAAAGCCATCAATGAATTGTGATAGGTTTTCCTGTGTTTGAATTAGTGCTTAATAGAGAACATTCCTCCCCCTTAACCTTAGCATGTTTAGGAACTAAGATTTTCTCAACCTTTAATCTAAATTTCATCAGAATTATTAGCATTGATTTATGACAAACAACAAGAAACATGTTATAAAATGCCAAACACGTCATTTGGACGTGGCATGGAGATAAACTTTAATTACTTTCACTCCTGCTGAGCTTACATCCTGAGATTTATTTGTGAGAGATGAGTTAATTTGCTTTTAAATCCTTTGCAGATGTGTGCAGATGTGCTGCAGTTAAAATGAATGCACAGATATGGTAATAGCCTTGTGTTCGAGTTCCTCAGGAGTCAAATCATGGTCTAATTTTGTGCTAGAACCAGACCTTGGTCAATGCAGTGCTAGAGTTCATCAGGGGTCAGATCTTGGTCTACTCTTGTTTTGAGTTTCTCAAGGATCACTTCTGTCATGCAAAGTTAATTATTGGTCCAGTCTTACGTTGACATTCCTCAGGAATCAGTTCTGCTGGAACTCATCAGGAATCAGATCCTGATCTACTCATGATCGCAGTTAATGCTTGAATTATCATGCAAATTGGATGTAAGTGTCATAAACATTAAATGTTTAGTTATTAAATTAAACTCATGGATGGTATTGCATCTCAGGGCTCTTTGGATCGCTGAAACGAATCTCAGGCACCTGTGATAATTAGTTTGCCAGATGAGCCCAATTAATGGAAAAGTACTGAAGAACATTGTTCCACATTATTAAGCAGGCCACAGGCTTCAAGCAATACGGGAAAGAAAAAGCATCTCTCTGCATCGGAAAGCATCAAATAGTGCAATGCCTTGAACAAGGTATGAAAACATAAAATATTTCACGAAAACCTAAGCGTGATCATTGTACTGTGAAGACATTTGTGGATGATTCAGAGCACAGACGGGTTCATGCAGATAAAGGCAGAATGAGGAAGCTTTCTGCTAGACAAATTCATCGGATTAAGAGAGCAGCTGCAACTGTACTGTAAAATGCCATTACAAAGCAGCAAACAAGTACTTGAAGCTGCTGGTGCCTCTGGAGTCCTGCAAACCTCAAAGTATAGGATCCTTCAGAGGCTTGTAGTTGTGCATAAACCTTCTATTTGGCCACCGCTAACCAATGCTCACAAGCAGAAACAGTTGCAGTGGGCCCAGACATACATGAAGAACAAGAAAGAGCCGGAGACAACAGCAAAGCAGCAAAAAGTGCACAAAAAGTGGCTGGGCAATGAAACTGAGCTTTAGCAACAGTGAAAAGATACCAAAAACTGAAGGATATCGTTCACTGCTTGACAGATTTTTATACTCTGAAAAGCGTAGTTACGTTTGTGGGAATATTCCAGCCAGCATCCAGTTACCACAGCTCACCTTTATAGACACAATTAAGCTGCAGAGACGCCCCATCACCCAAGTGAGTGCTTTACTCTTCTAATCATCTTACTTTAAAGTTCTGGTGGATAAAACACACACACACACACACACACACACACACACACACACATTGGGGAGTCGTTTAGCAGCACAACTGGTGTTAAAACGGGAGACGATCAGTTCTGAAGAGCGTGCTCAGATATAATAAAGGCTGTAATAACATTGTTTGACCTTCACCATAATTAAGTAAACAGTTCTGAGATTTGGAAGAGGCTGAACTTTATAGTTCAGAGCACAAACAGTGAAATAATCAAGTGTGAGGTAGTGTTCTGGAGCCAGGGCCTAACCAGATTTAGTGTTTCCTTACACTGTGTAAGGTGAACAGACATCCTATAAGAGAAGAGAGAGGGATGTTCTTTCCATAGAGTTTCCTGCAACTTTTATGGAGAAAAAAAAATCATTTTAAACAGCTCTGAGTCATTTCACCTCATTCTCTCCCAAACTTTTTCCTCATTATACATTTTCAGAAACATTGCAACAAATGTTTGAGCAACCAGAGGAAATTTAACTTGACGATTTCTCCGACAAGTCATGCTGGAGTTACAAATAATAAAAGAGCAATGAATGACTGATGTGATATGAACTGGAAACAACAGGGAGCTATGGTAAATAACACATGATATTGGATTCTGGGTGAAATAACACCGATCAATCGAGGTTAAATTGCTTTCACACGAGCTACATGTTGTTCATACGAGCTGAAAGTATAGGAAAGAAATGCAATTTTCATATTGTAATAATTGTCAGAATTGAATGGATCATTAGCTGCACATCACTCGCTAAATCCTGTACAGCACTAGAAACCTAATATAACCACACCCTTATGGGACATAAAGCATGTAAGCTTTGCCCACCTGAAACATTCAGTATAAGAGTTTATATACGGTTCTTGAGATGAGAACCTTGCACAAGAGTCAGTTCTAAATTTAACACCGGCATGAGAGCAAACATTGCCACAGAAACATCCAGGAAGGAAACGATGGCTCAACTGAAGCAAGAACAGTTAAAGGTCAAGGCATTAAGTCCTTATGGGAATGTCCAGAATCTCTTTAGAGATGAATTTCAATCCACTATACAGTATGATTCTCTACCGCTTCTACCCACTTTTATTTAAACTAAAGCATTTTTCACATTCATGCCTCAGGCTCTGTTTCTCATGGTGGAGGTGTGAGGAACATGCAAATCAGTATTCATGACTGTGATTCTCTGTTGCTTTATTGTGCAGTCGACAAGGTGAAAACACACACATTAGTATCAAAGGTGCCAGATCGATGAGCAGTGAGCAAAATAACACATGCAGGGTCGTGACACTATAAATATACATTAAACATCAATTAGGCGGAGATCTCCATGGGCACAAATGTCCTGATATCTAGTACTTTATAATAGCAAATGTTTTTATTTTTATTTTTTTTTTTTACGATTGCATATTTCTAAGAATCCTGAAGAAACCGCGAGTTTTTCATGCAGTTATATCATCTCAGTTCGAGCATGAAAGCAACACATGGACTGCCAGCCGTAGCTGCATACATACAGAGGATTAGATCAGAAACACAATTTTATATGAACTTACTGTAGGTAATCACGATGCATGTGAGTGATTCTGAGATTCATGCGTGTTGTCGGGACTGACAGGTTAGCAGCAGTCAGGGAGAGAAAGAGCTAAGTAATAAATCAAACCTGACACGTCCTCCTGCACGCATGCCGAGCACAACTTTTACTCCTTCCACGCTTTTCTTCGCCTGATCCATGAAATTCAAAAGAAGACTTTCTAAAGCTCTCTAAAACACAGCAATGCAGTAAACAGCCCTTTACTTACTGAGTGTGAGACTGTACTACGCATCGTCTAATAGTGTCCGTGAGGTGTGGAATAAACTGAGGAAGGGCACAAAGTTCCCACTTCAACAACATTAAACACAACTACAACATGAACACATGAGGAATTACAACATAAACAAGCATCATTAATAATTCTAAATGGCAAATGTAAGAGACTGTACTTGTCAGTGTGACAGATGTTTTAAGAAAAAACTTTAAAGTTGAACTCCATTAAAGTTTCACCATACTGCTTTTTGTCCTGTTGTTTGAAATGTGCAGCGAGTTAAAAAAAAAAAAAAAAGACTTTCTGTATAAGATTTCCCTATAATTAAATTCACACACAGATGTTGAGAACGCATTGAGACTTTTGAAACATATCCTCGATAATTTGTTTATATTAGTACAGCATGTAGCTCGTAGCATGTCTGCTCACTGCTTGTCTCGTATCTGAGACACAGAGCTGTACTGTACTGCATACATGTACACCATGACAAACTTTCACGAACCTTTTTACACCTCTCTAATTGGACGTACGAATATCGATTCACTTTGTCGAGAGTGTGTGTGCATGTGCCGCGGTTTCTGCAATTAAGCCGCGTTATTATTGTACAGGTTCATGCAGGAAAGCACCTTTGGGGGCGGCGATGAAATCAGCCTGAGGAATTATTCAACCAGATGTTTTACTGTGGGAAATGGGAGCAGGGGTGATTAAGCACTAAAGATGTACAAGTACGGTTTCCAGTTAAGATCAAATGCTGACGATTATTTGCGGAGGTGCTTACAGGGCTAACAGGAAATTCCTGGCAACCAAAACATTATAAGATCACCTGTAGTGAGAAATGTACAAAACACCTCAACTTGAAAGTTAGAGCAAAGGGTTAGGGTTAGGGTTAGGGTTAAAACTAACCCTAACCCTAACCCTGGCTGCAAAAAGCACATTTGGCGTCCAGAATTTGATTAATGTTTGGTCTGAAAAATCTGAAATACATTGTGTTCATGTGTCTCTTGTACTATTAGAGGAAAAACCTCAAAAGTTACGCTACAGCTACACCATGCAGCGCATGAAGCTTACTTCAACTATTCTCTGTCCTCATTTATCTTACAGTCAAGCTTAAAATCTTATTAATCTAAAGCAGTGCCGAAAAGGAAAGGAAGCTTTTCAAAACTTTCCATCAACAATTATGCTGACAGATGCTGCAGTTACTGTAGAAATGTCAGAGTGCATTCCTAAGCTTCTATATTACAACACAGAAAAGCCAAAACCTTGACATTTCATTACTACAGGTTGCAGAATTTCCTAATATAAAACAATAGTAAAACATAAACCACTGTCAATTTATAAACTCACAAACAGAGGATAATTAACCTACAGTAGTTTTCTGAGTTTGCACTTTAAGTTAAAATACTGTACAGTACTTTAAGTTACTTACAGTATATGGTACTGTAATTGTGTTAATTTGGGTCATGTCCAATAGATGAGATTGGATATTTGATTAATGGTTTGGTGTGTAGATTCAAATGCAGGAAGACTGAGCAGACACAAGAGAATCAATATGGGAACCAGGATGAGGATGAAGACAAGGTTACTTATGAGGATGAATCTGTGAGTTATTCAGGATGGATCTCTCTCTTCAACTTTGATCAAAGATATGTCAAACTTCTAAAACAGTCATGGAATAAAATTATTGTCTCGATTCCGTACCAGAGAGCCAAATCTCTAAATAATAAAATGAGAGTCATTATAAGATTTGTATTGAAAACTTCTATATAAAAACTGTTTAAACATTGTATTAAATGCAAAAAAAAAAAAAAATCTCAATTACATGGCCCTCTTTTTTAAATTATTTTACAGAGAGTGTTTATATTTAACAAATGGTCACCTTGGGATTATATGGTTCTGTCTGACATTTTTTGTCAATATTGAGTTATTCGCATGTTCTTATTCTGTGACAATCTATTTACATTATGTGAAGTTGTGTACATTTGGGATCTTTTTTTGGGATAAAAAAAATCTAATGGAATGTGTCAACCCAGGAAGAGTGACAATTTTACCCACTGGTTGGGTCGAATAAAATAATCCAGAATTATGGGTTAAACAGTTAAACCCAGCACGTGGGTCAAACCAACCCAGCGCATGTTCTGTCCAATAGTGACCCAGCGGCTGGGTTAAGGTTGGGTTGTTTTTTAACCCAGCAGTTTTTAGATGTGTGAGCAGGTCTTCATCATCAAGTGACTAAAAGAACTGAACTCCATTGAACATGGCATGGAGAGGAATCCAGTTAGTCACTGCAAGATAGAGATGCTAAGGTGACCAGTAAGACATTACTTGTGTATAAAGAGTACGGTACTGTGAAAATCTCAGTTTCTGACAAACTGTAGGATCTGAATCCAGACAGAGATAAAAATCCAGTCCAGTAATTCAATCACACCCAGTGACTGCACCTTTTACCTGTTAAATCCTACCAGCTCACTCAGATCTAATCTTTGAGGGGTTTTTGCCTTTTCCACAACTTCAGTTTAGATCCTGGGCCAATTAAATCATGAATCTATTTAGTATCTATTCAGCTTTTGGCTTTTGCACTTGTAACATTCTTGTCACTGAAGCAAACTCTATACTGCTGATGATCCATTGCTACACTCCATTCTATGCTAGAAGATGGTTTGTCCTGGAACCTGAATCATTTCATTCCCCACCTCAGGTCTTGACATCTTTATTGCTGCAAATGCATCATTTTTTCAGCTCCATTTGTCAGGGAACACACTGCAGACCTCAGTGGACGTGTTGGGCCGGAGAAGCTCTGAAAATGTCATGAAGAGCAACAGTGATAGAAAATTTATGAAGAGCTTTCATATCAGATGACAGCAAAAAAAAAAAAAAAAAAAATATGGCACGAATTAAGGCGAGAAAATAGCTAGCGAAAATATGAGGCTTTCTCTTTGTTAAAACAGGAGCTGGGCGTTTGAAGCTCTCTGCTAACACAACCTGAGGCACTATCGTGTAATTATTTAACACTTGCTGTAAGCTCACGAGACTTGATACAACAATGTATTTTTCATATTTTATGTGACAAATTATGCCTTCGCCTAGAGGGTTTAGGCCTATAAACGCAGTAATTATACCTAGTTGTCTGGCTCCAAAGACTGGGTCAAGGATAAATATTTAATGATTTATGAACATACTGTTACAATATGAAACATTTTCCAGCAATTAGCTCTAATGAGTATATGCATGCATGACAAAAAAACATTGTGCCTATATATGAAACTGCATATTTCACACAGATTGTCTGTTTAACATGGTTTAAATCAATGGTTTTAAACTATTAAAAAAAAAAACAAAGTCTAAAGGATGTTCTTTAGTATTCAGTGTTCACAGAGCTGGCACAAGTAGATAATTATAGCCTTAAGAAATAGTTTGAGTTTATCCACATTTACAAGTCCGTAATTAGTGTATTTGCTAAATTATGCTTTTATTTAGCTAAATCCTGTAAAGGAATATGGGCAAATAACCCAGACTATTCCTACAATCCTTGCAGTCTATATTATTTCAGCTCATCCTGAAACACATTTTATTTTATTCAGTTACACATCCTACTCTTATGCAGTTCATGTCCCTTAATATTCACTCAGGCTCTAACAGGGAATTCCTCTCATGACATGAACTCCCTAAAGTTTAAAATCAAGGAAACCATAAATCAAAATGCATTTGTAACATTACATGGCTTCATCATTAAATGTCTTGACAGGTCGAGATCCCTTTCCAGATCTGGCCTCTCTGGTCAGGATCTTTTTCTTATTTGAAGTTAATCAGATCAAAATCTTGAGAAAACCCCACTGACTGTCACCCACTGTACAGGTTCTATGGTATGAGGAGACCAAAATTTAGCCGTGGGAAAATACAGTATGCAAAAAAAACAAACAAAAAAACAGTGTAAGAATTTATATGAAAAATAGAAAATTTAATGGATTGTGTGTAAAGTATCACACTCAGAGTGGAGAGGAACGAAAGAGGAGGAAAGAGCAGACGTGCAGGAAGTAATAGAGAGAGAAGAAAAAAGTGAAGAAGGAAAAGAGAAAAAGACACCAAAGATGGAAATAGGAGAGGACAGGACAAAGGAGAAAAAGAGGACAAGGGGAAAGAGGGGGGAACAGGAAATGAAAAGAAGATGAGTAAAGAGAATAGAGGTCAGAAAAAATCCCAGAGCAGGGAACTGAAAAATGAGGAAATAGGAGAGAAGAGGAGAAAAGACAAGAGAAGGGAATGAGCGGGGATGGAAAATTAATAAAGAAGGTGGAACCATCTCCTCTATCAGACATGTCTGTAGCAGTCAGTGTGAGGTAGTAGGGCGAGACTAAAACACATTTATATATGATTCAAATGCTCTTAACAAAAAAGTCAGAAGAATGTAGGAATGGAAGGTAGGCAGTGTAATAATGTCATACGATTATAGGCTGCTCTTTTGCTCTTCTTTAATAATGATTTTCTTACAATGAGATCAGATCCTCAATATATTTCTCATATTTCAGCTATGGAAATGAAGATGGAAAATAATCTTTGTCTGGGGTTGCACATACTTGTTAATGATCCAGAGATTACACAAAAATTTATCTTTTGCTTTCAACCAACCAAGCAGCAATTTTCCTCTTTAAAATCATTTCATATTACAAAAAAAAAAAAAAAATGAACTCATTATGTATTCATGAATATGCATTAAAACTGTCAGAACGCATGAACAGAGCGATTTCAGTCAAACTCCCTCTAAGGAAAGATCCTCCAGTGCTCCAGAGTCGGCTTCATGTTTCTGTAAACGCTCGAGTTTGATGCAGAACACAAAAGAAAGCGTGGGAATGTGAAAGATCCAGTAAAAATCCAGTGTGTTTTCCGCATTACTTATGTTTCAGCTTGGGTAAATTATGCAAAAAGCTTGTAGGCTTGTACCACTCAAAGAGAAACATTGCACATGTAAGCTGTAATATCTCAGGGCGCTACCATGAGGATGTATGGGGAAAATAAATGAATATAGAGAAATGTTTATGCAAGTCAGATATGGTTTATAAATCAGACAGAGGTAACAATGAGAACGAATCGATGCTGACAATCCCCTCGGCACCTCGACTCTCAATCCCACTGGATCATTAATAATAAAGTAAAGAATGATAAATAGAATGACTTTTAAATTATGTTTATTAGCTCGGACTAGATAAGGCTCTTCACCAAAACTGAGTAAATGCTTAAAGGAGTGCTATTCAGAAAAGCAGCCACGAGTCCAAGGAAATTCTCAACTGGATGCTCCCACCACCATGCTTCACTGAGCACTGGTGGGTTATTGCAGTCCACCTCTTTCATGATCTACCCCTGGTTTTATTGTTTACTCACTCTCTTTTCTTCTAATTTATTAATAATTAAAAACTTTATTAAATGATTTTTTTCCCCATAGGAATAAATGTAAATAGAATCAATTTGTTCCGCATCACTATGAACTATATTTAACTTTTGATAAATTTTGTTTATATCACAAAATATAAAACGACATATGAAAAAGCCTTAATTATACCAAACAATACAGCACTAAATATGAATATAAACTGCACATATTTTTATATGTACATGTATTGTTAACTCACTTTTCTTGGGGAAACTCGCTGAGGTAAAGGAATGAAGGAGAGGAAGATGGGAAGGAGGTTAGTGTTAGGAAGGAGAATCCCCTTCATGAATAACCCCGGATCATTCTCTTTCAGGGCTTTTCTCTCTTTTTTGTTTCTTGGCCTTCGGTTCTTACGTGGCAGCCGAGTTCACTAAAATTCTATCTAGAGAGATTTGTTTCTGTGCTTCTGTGCTGCGCAATTGGGCAACTGCACTGCACAAAAAAGTCACAGCATTATCATTCATAAGGTGTAGCACTCTTTGCCACAGTTTTGTTCAGATGATAGTTCTATTATGTCCAAAGGCTTGGACATAATACCACTTTGCACTAAATTCTTTTGTCATGTGTGCGACCGTGACCGCGAACTGAGCAAACTGTGCCTCGTCTGACCACACACTGAGAGGTTACACCTTGCCTGACTTCACCATCCGGGGCACACCTGCCTTGAGCAGGCAGTCCAGCGAGGCTTTTAATGCAATGCAGCCTTTGTGTGCTGGCTACGGTACAATAACACCCATTTCATTGCTATCTGTAAATAAAAGAGATAATTTCCTTTGAAACCTGGTGTCCGTGTTTTACTCCACCTTGTCCACCCGCGACTTAAGTACTTAAGTACAGTAACAAAGTTAATTTACTCAGTTACTTCCCACCTCCGTTTACATATAACAACACATTTTTTTTTTACAATAATAAGTCACCATTATTTGAATTTCTTCTTCTCTCAACATTAAAAAAAAAATTGAAACCATTTATCGCTCTCAATGACTAAACACCTGATACTGATCAGAACAATTCTCTGCATGTTATACATTATGGTTCTTTCAGCGATAACCCATAGAGAGTGCTGTGCGCCCAAAGACTTACTTACGTTTTGGAATGCATAAGTAATGCATGTCCCAGAATGCACCTCGGGCAGGTGATGGGGGCACTCACCTGAACCCATGGTGACTAATTAGTTTGGCTATACAGTAAGTAGCCTTGTTTTGAGTTCAGTCGTTTTTCTTGCATCTGTTGGAATGCTGTACTGTTCTGTTGGTTTTCCATGCTGTTTATTTACCTGTTTACGCTCTGCTCTGTTCTGTTTTTGTGCCATACAGTAGTTTCATATTGAGTTTGATCTAAAGTCTTAACCTTTGCACCTATGCCCATCATCCAACAAGCTTTGGCAGATTTCCAGTAAGGTTACAGTACAGAAGTCCTTTGAATGTAATAGATGACGGGTTCATAGAGTTTTGTGTCAGGAAGATTAAATATTTTAATAACTACAGAGTAGTTCATAAGATTTTTAGTTTGGTAAAATATTCTCAGGAGTTCCCATGTTGGTGACCCCCTGCCTCACCTTCCTCTTCAATGAATACCCCTATAGCACATGCAAAATATCAGTGATATGTACTGTATTTGTCAATGTGTCTCTCAGCAACAGGCTCAGTCTTTGGACAAACAAATTTTGTCTCAATGTGAGAAATAAAATATCACTTCATGGTAGAAAGTCTTTGGCAGATTTCCAGTAAGGTTATAGAAGTGCTTTGGATATAAGAGATGACTGAATGAGTGAAATGCTTAATCAATAGTCATTCTGTTGTTCTTGCATCATGATGGTGATTTAAAAAAAAAAATGCCAGACTCTGATACCAGCTATAGCACAATGTCTCTGATTTATTTATTAATTTATCTGATTAAATGCAAAAATTAAGTTATAAATTTTTTTTCTTTAAAGTTATAGATTGGGGCGATATGCCCAGTTTTCTTGACTAGACAATTTAATAGGTATTTAAACTTTTTTTTTTCTTTTTCTTTTTTTTATTACCGAAGTGCTCACTTTTGTTACTAATGAATAAAAGCTCAACAGTGCTATTCTTCTTTTTTATTCAGATGAAATCATTTATTTAAAATATCATTCCAAAGGATGGTCCAGAATCTGACGAGACTTCGGTTCGCCATCCATTTGTCCTCATGCAGACAATGAGAAGTCCGGCTTTAGACTGTGCAATGTTTAATCAAGACCAGTGATTTAGAATATGTGCAATAAGAGCTTGACCGAGGACTTCCAGCTTCTCTGAAGAAATAAAGTAATCTCGGTGTAAATACAAAAGGTCAGTCATGTTGTGAACTCCTCTTCAACCAAAAAGTTTAAAAGGGCATACTTTACCATATTTTCTTTTCATGACTCTCTAACAGACATTCTGCTGTGTATTTGGGAAAGCTTGGCCAAGCTGGCATCATGGGCATTGCTCCCTCTTGGCACTCTGATGTTGTGAATGACTTTTACACGCAGCAGGGATCTCGTCAGAGCCTGACAATACAGATCAAGAGTATTTTAGGGCAGGTGATGCACTGTTTTGTTCTGATTCAGGGTTGAAAATGTCACGGCATGCCCGGTCACGCACACATCTCAGTCAAGATCATGATCACCTGCACACTCCTGCTCCACGATCCATCCCGTTCCTTGCTTTTCACCACCTCATTCACCGCTCCAAACACACCTGTTCTCAATTCCTGATCATCACAGCTCTCTATTTAACACACCTTCAGACAACAGCTCCCTGCCAGATTATTGTGTGCTATCCATGCCCAGTATTCCAGCGTTTCGTTCTGCCTTGACCTTTTGGATCTCGACCACGTTTTGTTTCCACGACCACGATTCTGCCTCACGTTACGGATTTCCTGACCGTCCGGATTTACTGTTGCCGACATTCGGATTTGTTTTTCGACCACGAGTTTTGATTACGGACTTTCCTCGACTCACGACTACTGACCTCGGCCAGTTCTTCGTCCACGAGCTACTTCTCGCGAACTCCGCGCTTCCGCATTTCTGCCGCAGAGATCATTCAGGGAAACAGCAAGCGCTCACTCACCACTTCCGCATTCCCGCCGCGGACTTCATTCAGAGAAACAGCAAGCGCTCACTCACCACTTCCGCATTCCCGCCGCGGACTTCATTCAGAGAAACAGCAAGCGCTCACTCACCACTTCCGCATTCCCGACGCGGACTTCATTCAGAGAAACAGCGAGCGCTCCTCACGGCACTTCCGCATTCACGGATCTCATTGATTAAAAGCGCTGCACTCACTCTCTACAAACGCTCGTTCTGCACTTGGATCCTCCACCGCCACGCCCCCCGTGACAGTATAATCTGGCCATTAATGGATCCAGCAGAGGCAGCACAACTAAGAGGGGCACTAGAAAAACAGGGGGCGCTCCTGGGTACTCACCAGCAGGATATACAGCAGATAACTAACACTCTTCATAAGGTAACAGAGGCTTTAACTGCTCTCACCTTACAAATAAAGTCTGATGTTGCACAACCACCCACTGCTCTCATTCCCCAGGCTCCTCCTCCTGTGTATTCTGTCAGTCATGAACCACGCCTCCCAGCACCGCCTACTTATGATGGAAACCCGTCCACTTGTCGCTCATTTTTGTCTCAGTGCTCCCTTGTGCTTGAGCTACAGGCCTCCTCCTTCCCCACTGAACGTTCCAAGGTCGCCTACATAATCACTCTCCTCTCTGGAAAAGCGAGAGAATGGGGAACAGCCTTATGGGATGCCCAGGTACCCTGCTGCTACACATACAAGACATTCACAGACGAAATGAGGAAGGTTTTCGATCGTTCATTCACAGGACGTCAGGCGGCAGCTCACATACTGGAACTATGCCAGGAATCTCGATCTGTGTCTGACTATGCCATTGATTTCCGCACTCTAGCTCCCTCCTGTGGTTGGGATGATCAGGCACTTTTTGATACCTTCCTCCACGGACTTGCTGATCCAGTTAAGGATGAGTTAGCAGCCCGAGAGCTCCCCTCCAACCTTCAGGGACTCATTGACCTGGCAACGAATATTGATGCTCGCAAACGAACCCGGCAAAAGGAGCATTGTCAGGTACTCCATGTACCCATTTCTAACCCAGCCCCACCTGAGCTCCCCTCGGAACCTATGCAGATCTACCGCACGCGCATCTCTCCCAAGGAACGTCAACGCAGGAAGGACGACGGTGCTTGTTTCTATTGTGGTCAGGTCGGGCATATCGTACGAACCTGTCCGTTAAAATGTCAGGCCCCCCCGGTAGTTCTGGGGGTACAGGGGGGCCCTAGACACTATCCATTCCCTGACCTCCGTTCCCGCTTTCCTGTGACCCTGATATATGACAATCGGCCCCACGTCACGCGTGCTCTAGTAGACTCTGGAGCAGACCAAAATTTAATCTCCTCGGTTGTGGTTTCTCAACTCAAGATTCCACACACACCACTTAACCAACCATTTAGCGTACAGGCTCTGGATGGCAGCAAGCTCTCTTCAATCACCCACCGCACTGCTCCAGTCACACTGCAGTTTTCTGGTAATCATGTTGAGACCACCACGTTCCTCATCATTAAGAGTGCTCATGCACCAATAGTTCTGGGTCTCCCATGGTTAAGACTCCATAACCCTCACATCGACTGGGCAAAAAGAAGCATCCTGGATTGGAGCCCTACTTGCCACTCCTCATGCCTCCGTTCTGCCGCCACCAGAAGAGTCTTACCCACCTCTCTGGAAGAGATCCCCGACCTTTCTAAGGTTCCTGCCGAGTACCATGACCTTCGCCAGGTGTTCAGCAAGTCACGTGCCATCTCATTACCTCCTCACCGTCCTTACGACTGTGCCATCAACCTCCTCCCAGGCACCACCCCACCTAAAGGGCGACTCTACTCTCTGTCTCGTCCCGAGAGAGAAGCCATGGAACAATACATCTCTGAGTCACTTTCAGCTGGAATCATCCGTCCTTCTTCATCCCCTGCAGGGGCGGGCTTTTTCTTTGTGGAAAAAAAGGACAAGTCCCTCAGACCCTGCATCGATTATAGAGGCCTTAATGAAATCACAATTAAGAACCGCTACCCGCTTCCCCTCATGTCCACCGCATTTGAGTTACTCCAGGATGCCCGCCTATTTTCCAAGTTAGACCTAAGAAACGCTTACCACCTGGTCCGGATACGAGAAGGTGATGAATGGAAGACCGCATTTAACACCCCCACTGGTCATTATGAGTACCTGGTGGTTCCGTTTGGTTTAACTAATGCACCGGCGGTCTTCCAGGCGCTCATTAATGATGTTCTTAGAGACTTTCTCAATGTCTATGTATTTGCATACCTTGATGACATCCTGATCTACTCACGCTCATTAGAGGAACATAAGCATCACGTGCGTCAGGTCCTTCAATGTCTGCTGGAGAATAAACTATGTCAAGGCTGAAAAATGTGAGTTTCACCGTGAATCCACCTCCTTTCTGGGGTATGCCATCTCACCATCAGGCATCCAGATGGATCCAGTAAAAGTAAGGGCTGTCACAGATTGGCCCACGCCATCGTCGAGGCGGGAACTTCAACGCTTTTTGGGCTTTGCCAACTTCTATCGACGTTTTATCCGTGACTTTAGCATTGTGGCGGCCCCACTTACGTCTCTTACATCCACCAAGGTCCCTTTTCGATGGAACCCTCTGGCGGAGGAGGCATTCAAAGGACTCAAGCGGCGTTTCACCACAGCACCCATACTCACCTTCCCTGATACTTCTCTCCAATTCATTGTTGAAGTCGATGCATCTGAGACAGGAGTGGGAGCAGTGCTCTCCCAAAAATCACAGAAGGACAACAAGGTTCACCCATGCTCATTCTTTTCTCGTCGGCTGACGCCCCCTGAACGGAACTATGACATCGGGGATCGCGAGTTGCTCGCAGTTAAGCTAGCCCTTGAAGAATGGAGACAGTGGTTGGAAGGAGCTGAACACCCGTTTCTTGTTTGGACTGATCACAAAAATCTAGAATATCTCAAGTCAGCCAAAAGACTCAACTCATGTCAAGCACGCTGGTCACTTTTCTTTTCACGGTTCAATTTCACGCTGTCATACCGCCCAGGATCCCAAAATACTAAGCCTGATGCCCTCTCCCGACAGTTCCCCGCCCCTCAGGATGCATCCACTAGGGAAACCATACTCCCACCCCAGTGTCTTGTAGCTGTAACTCGGCTGGATGTAGAAAACCTAGTTCTGCAATCCCTTGAACAGGAGCCAGGCCCCAGTAATGTCCCACCTGGGCTGCTTTTTGTCCCTGTTTCTGTTCGCCCCCAAGTCTTAGAATGGGGCCACAGCTCTAGGCTAGCCTGTCATCCGGGGGCAACCCGCACACTCTCACTGCTCAATCAACGTTTCTGGTGGCCGACTATCAAGGAAGACGTCAAACGCTTTGTAGCATCCTGTGATGTCTGTGTCAGGAATAAAACAACAAACCTTCCTCCTGAGGGACTCCTCAGGCCCCTCCCCATTCCCCATCGACCCTGGTCTCACATCTCACTTGACTTTGTAACTGGGTTACCGCCATCTGACAATAATACCTGCATTCTGACAGTGGTCGAACGGTTCTCTAAGTCTGCCCATTTTATTCCGTTACCCAAGCTTCCGTCTGCCAAGGAGACAGCTGAAATCCTCATCTCTCATGTCTTCAGACTTCACGGACTCCCATCAGATATAGTCTCTGACAGGGGACCACAATTTTCGGCACAATTTTGGAAAGCGTTTTGTGGCCTCATTGGCGCCACCCCTAGTCTTTCATCAGGATTTCATCCTCAAAGCAATGGCCAAACTGAGCGCATGAATCAGGAGCTAGAAAAATCTCTGAGATGTATGACCTCAAGGGACTCAGCTTCATGGAGCCGTTTTCTCCCTTGGATTGAGTATGCCCATAACTCTCTCCCCACCTCGTCCACAGGTATGTCACCATTTCAGTGCTGTCTTGGCTATCAACCTCCACTGTTCCCTACCCAGGAGGCAGAATCTGCTGTCCCTTCCGCTCAAGCTTTCATCCGTCGCTGTAAGAGGACATGGCAACGGGCCCGCGCTCAATTACGACGCTCCGTGACCATCTTTCAGCGCAAAGCTAATCTCCACCGCTCAGCCGCTCCTACTTACCGTGTCGGACAAAGAGTTATGCTCTCCACACGCAACCTACCACTAAAAACAACATCCCAGAAACTTTCGCCTAAGTTCATCGGCCCGTTCACTATCTCTCGAGTCGTTAACCCATGCTCAGTCAGACTAGCCCTGCCATTATCCATGCGCCGAATTAATCCCACGTTCCACGTCTCCCATGTCCGCCGACTGGTCCCATGTCCCTTGTCTCCACCTCCACCTCCTCCCCCTCGACTTATAGATGGCGGCGAAGCCTTCACTGTCCGGAGACTCCTCAAGTCTCGCCGCCGTGGACGCGGCCTACAGTACCTGGTAGACTGGGAGGGTTACGGACCCGAGGAGAGATGTTGGGTACCAGCCAGGTTCATCTTGGATCGATCTTTGATAACGGAGTTTCACAATCTCCACCCCGAGGCACCCTCAAGAACGCCAGGTGGCGTTCATAGAGGGGGGGTACTGTCACGGCATGCCCGGTCACGCACACATCTCAGTCAAGATCATGATCACCTGCACACTCCTGCTCCACGATCCATCCCGTTCCTTGCTTTTCACCACCTCATTCACCGCTCCAAACACACCTGTTCTCAATTCCTGATCATCACAGCTCTCTATTTAACATACCTTCAGACAACAGCTCCCTGCCAGATTATTGTGTGCTATCCATGCCCAGTATTCCAGCGTTTCGTTCTGCCTTGACCTTTCGGATCTCGACCACGTTTTGTTTCCACGACCACGACTCTGCCTCACGTTACGGATTTCCTGACCGTCCGGATTTACTGTTGCCGACATTCGGATTTGTTTTTCGACCACGAGTTTTGATTACGGACTTTCCTCGACTCACGACTACTGACCTCGGCCAGTTCTTCGTCCACGAGCTACTTCTCGCGAACTCCGCGCTTCCGCATTTCTGCCGCAGAGATCATTCAGGGAAACAGCAAGCGCTCACTCACCACTTCCGCATTCCCGCCGCGGACTTCATTCAGAGAAACAGCAAGCGCTCACTCACCACTTCCGCCTTCCCGCCGCGGACTTCATTCAGAGAAACACCAAGCGCTCACTCACCACTTCCGCATTCCCGACGCGGACTTCATTCAGAGAAACAGCGAGCGCTCCTCACGGCACTTCCGCATTCACGGATCTCATTGATTAAAAGCGCTGCACTCACTCTCTACAAACGCTCGTTCTGCACTTGGATCCTCCACCGCCACGCCCCCCGTGACAGAAAAATTAAACGTAGCTTTTTCCTGAACACTGAGAGACCACATGGCTGTTGTTATTGATTCTGAGAGCAGCTGCAAATCATGGCTTTATATGAATGCACTTTTCTTTTCCATTTTAGAAGGAATCTCCAGACAAATGACGAAAATGTCAGAAAAAAAATCACAGATTTGGAAACAATAACATGCCATTTTTTAGGAGATGGTGATCCTTTTCCAAATCAGTGATTTTTGTCTTTTTTTTTCTGTTGGTGTTATATCTTTCATTAGGATTGTAAACGTTGCACTGAGGAAATACTGCTGGATAAAAAGAATAATGTGTCTGTTTTTATTTCATGTTGCAAGCCAACAATATGTGATTCTATTAAATGGTCAGACACAATGGGGGTGATTCTTTTCTATACCCACTGTACTGTATATGCTCAGCAAGAAATAAGCAGAAAAACACCCAAAATAAAATACACCACAGCTTCAAATTGTAGACTATTCAGCCTCTTTGAAAATCTGAAAACTTGCGATAAGGGAATGGACTAATTTCAATCATTTTTCCAGCAAAATCATCAACCTGAGTATATTAGATCCTATACCGACACATTTTCGCAGTCAAATAATACTGACAATAACAGAACACCTGTTAAAAATAGTTAACGCTTCACTCAGCAGTAGGTATGTTCCAAAATCTTTTAAATTGGTAGTTATTAAACAACTAATTAATAAACCTGACCTTGACCCTTGTCAGGCGCCCAACTACATGCCAATATCAAATCAATAATTTTTATCTCCAAAATCCTGCAACAGATAGTAGCACAGCAGCTATGTTCATAGGAATAACATGCACGGAATGTATCAGTCAGGATTTAGGTCTCATCACAGCACAGAGACAGAACTTGTTAAAATATTAAAGGACCTCTTATTGGCTTCAGTGTTGTGTCTGTTTCCTTGTGTTACTTGAACTTTGTGCAGCTTTTGACACCACTGATCATCGTATTCTCCTTCATAGATTAGAAAAAGGAATTAAGGGATCGGCCCTCTCCTGGATCAGAACCTATTTGACTGATCGTTATCAGTTTGTACATTTAAACAATGACTATTCTGCATGTTCTCAAGTAAGGTTTGGTGTTCCACTGGGTTCACTTTTAGGCCCACTGCTATTTTCTCCTTACATGTTTCCTCTGGGCAACATAATTACATATCATAAACATAATAGTTTTCATTGTTATGCTGATGACAAACAGCATCAGACAATATCTGTTTTAGCAAAGCCAGATGGGTAAAGTCACCTTAATAGTGTAGAGAAACGTGTGAAGGACACAAGAGACTGGATGTTAATGAACTTCCTTCTGCTTAATCCTTACAAAACAGATGTTCTGGTGCTAGGACCACATCCAGCTAGAAGTACGTTTTTTTATTATTATTTTTATATTGCAGTATTTTTTTTATATCCTACGTTCTACCTGAGCCTCCAATAACAAACTGGATTCCATATTAACTTAAAGGTATCAACTTTGAAGCTGCCTAACACACAGTATAACTGCAGATCGATCCCTGCTATCTGTTATTACCCAAATGAGGATGGGTTCCTTGTTGATCTCATTGTTTTTTTCCTATTGCTATCTCGGGATGTTTCTTCCTGCCACCATTGCTCTTGGCTTGCTCATCAGGGACTATCTAATCATTTTGATTCATACACATTCTCACATTTCATACAGATTTGAAATTAATTAAATTGAATTACCATATATAGTTTTATCCTAATGCTGTATGTCAACACTGACACTTGTCCAGACACACCTACTGTATCACATCAGGCACGACCCCCCCCCCCCCCACATTTCTCTCTAGAATCCCTTGATAGTCTTGAGATTTCATTGTACCCTGCACAGATTCAAGACACCCTGTGCCAGATGCAGCAAAGCAGCCCCAGAACATAACAGAGCCTCCTCCATGTTTCACAGTAGGGACAGTGTTCTTTTCTTGATATGCTTCATTTTTTCCATCTGTGAACATAGAGCTGATGTGCCTTGGCAAAAAGTTCCATTTTTGTCTCATCTGTCCATAGGACATTCTCCCAGAAGCTTTGTGGCTTGTCAACATGTAGTTTGGCATATTCCAGTCTGGCTTTTTGATGATTTGTTTTCAACAATGGTGTCCTCCTTGGTCGTCTCCCATGTAGTCCACTTTGGCTCAAACAACGACGGATAGTGCGATCTGACACTGATGTTCCTTGAGCATGAAGTTCACCTTGGATCTCTTTAGAAGTCTTTCTGGGCTCTTTTGTTACCATTCGGATTATCCGTCTCTTTGATTTGTCATAAATTTTCCTCCTGCGGCCACGTCCAGGGAGGTTGGCTACAGTCCCATGGACCTTAAATTTCTGAATAATATCTGCAACTGTAGTCACAGGAACATGTAGCTGCTTGGAAATGGTCTTATAGCCTTTACCTTTAACATGCTTGTCTATAATTTTCTTTCGAATCTCCTGAGACAACTCTTTCCTTCGCTTCCTCTGGTCCATGTTGAGTGTGGTACATACCATGTCACCAAACAACACAGTGACTACCTGGAGCCCTATATATAGGCCCACTGACTGATTACAAGATTGTAGACACCTGTGATGCTAATTAGTGGACACACCTTGAATTAACATGTCCCTTTGGTCACATTATTTTCAGTATTTTCTAGGGGTAGCATCATTTTTGTCCAGGCCTGTTCCATGAGTTTATTTTTTTTTAAATAAATCTGTTGAAGCATGGTTGAAAAGCAATGTCTGACTTTCATTGGTTAACATTCATAGAATTTTTTTTAATTATTACTTTTGTCAGATTAAAGTTATTTATGTGACCATTGTGAGTTTTTCTTTCACTGACCGAAGGGTACCAACAATTTCGTCCACGTGTCTATATATATAAAAGTTTGGACACACCTTCTCATTCAAAGAGTTTTCTTTATGGTGTTCTTTAGGCCAAACAAGTTCAATTCAATTCAATTCAATTTTATTTGTATTGCGCTTTTAACAATTGACATTGTCGCAAAGCAGCTTTCCACAATAAAAAGAAGTAAGTTTGTATGAAATGTGAATGTGTATGAATCAAAATGATAACACAAATCTCTTCTGCTTGTTGTCTGTCCTTAGCAGTGGTTTCCTAGCAGATATTCTAGCATGAAGGCCTGATTCACACAGTCTCCTCTTAACAGTTGTTCTAGAGATGTGTCTGCTGCTAGAACTCTGTGTGGCATTGACCTGCTCTCTGATCTGAGCTGCTGTTAACCTGCGATTTCTGAGGCCGGTGACTCGGATGAACTTATCCTCCGCAGCAGAGGTGACTCTCGGTCTTCCTTTCCTGGGGCGGTCCGCATGTCAGCCAGTTTCTTTGTAGCGCTTGATGGTTTTTGTGACTGCACTTGGGGACAAAACAAGTTCCCAAACAGGTTTTCCCAATTTTTCCGACTGACTGACCTTCATTTCTTAAAGTAATGATGGCCACTCGTTTTTCTTTACATGGCTGCTTTTTTCTTACCATAATACAAATTCAAACTGTTTGAATGAGAAGATGTGTCCAAACTTTATTGGACACACCTTCTCATTCAAACAGTTTATATATACATATATATATACACAGTATATTCAAGTTCTGCTTGACATGTTGCTGAAGAAATTTTGACTCTTTCCCATCTCTCTCTCTAAACCCCCCTCCCTCCCCCCGCCCTGTCAGGAATTACATTTCTTTTTATTTAATGAAAGACATTGGCAATGTTTTCCTGTTGCATACACACATACTTTTTTTTTTTTTTTTTTTAAGATTTATTTATTTATATACACATCAGATTTTTTTTTACATTATTCATATATGTTCACTTAAAATGAAGCATTTATTTATACAGGATGTTTATTATAAATAATTAAAATGTAAGTATTATCATTCGACATGAAATTTTCCTGTAACAGAGCATCACATGAAAAGGGATTTAATTCTTTGTACATTAAAGCAATTTGCAGATTAATTCATGATTTTCTTTTATTAGTTGAAGCCTGAGGTATCATAGATTCTATTCATTTATTGTTACTTTAGTGAAACAAGCTCCACAGAACAGTATACAAATTGTTACATTTATATACACAGTATTGCCGTCCAATCACGAATGTGCTTCACTCACAGATACATTCACCTTAAACACAGGAAGGGCTTTTAATATTCTATTTCCATAGACAATAACCAAGATGAAGGAAATGCAACCTATAAATCAGACACCTGAATGGCTGTGAGATCATAAGAGACAGTCTGGATCAATAGGACACTTTTTGCTCTGAGGGAAACACAGAATGAAAGTTAAAGTATCAGGTCTGATCATGCTGAGATTCTGATGCAGATCTGTCTCAAGGTCAGCCAAACCAAGACTTATTTTCATTATTGATATTGCGTCCTGTTTATGATTGATTTCTGAGGTATCAGTTCATTCTTCAGAGCTCCAGGCAAGCTGCTTAATTAAAGGGAATTGAAGATATCGGCGAATACAGGTCCATTAAAATGATTCATTATTCAGTCTTTCCTTCTTATTTTACTGACAAGCCAGGATACATTCCTGATGATGATTATGGAGTAATTTTTTATAATGTTCTAATCTGTGATCAGAACAAATTCCCGCACATTGGTGTAAATCTCTGCATGTAAACCCATCTATCATGTACACTCTAATCCTGGTTCTTCCTTTTTCTCATTGGGCTCGTTTTGATCTCGCTAATTATCCGATTTAATGAAATCAGATGTGTGAAGTATCAAATCAACAACAGTGTTTTGTTTAGACTGACGCTTGTACCCTGGACCTCAACAAATTAACAAGAAGAATTAAATATACTTGAGTCCGGAGCAATATATGACTAATTAATCCTGCTTAAAAACCACAAACCAATGGTTTTTAAGGTCAGTGTTATTTACATTTACTTTAATTTACGTGTATTTCTGAAAAGCAATTTCTCATGCAAATGTTGCTTGTGTTGCTTTAGGTGCTGTATCATTTTAAATGCATCATTTACATTTCCATAATCCATCATAAAGTTTGGAACAAAGTGCCTTTTCTTCTTAACTGTCTCATGGGGCAAGGACTGCTATGTGATTGCAGATTGGCCAGGTGTCATGCCAATTTTTATTAATACTACACATATTGCATTTTGTGATGTACACATAATTGATTTATTCATCAAGTTTAAGGACCATTATTTCAATAACATTTTTCTACAAATTAATTGTTAGGATTTGAAACAGTAACTTTATCTAGCTTTGTTAATTAAATGATCATTTACAAGAATACTAAGATTTCAATTCCATTGTGGATTTGAATTTTCTAAATTGAGTAAAACATTTGGATAACTCAGAATTCCTCAGCATGCAATTCCAACTTGGAAACTAGTTCTCTTTAGGTCGCATTATCCACTTCTTCAACAAATGACATCAAATCAACATGGCTGCCCACGACATCAACTGTAAAAAATAAAATAAAAAAAAATAAAAAATGCTTAAATTTGTTTCATGAAAATGTCTTAATTCTCAGCTCTAAGTTTCCACATATGAGTAAAGTCGAAAGCAGTGTAACATTGTAATCATATTTTAATTAACACCCACTAGAGGGCAGCAACACATTCGTACAAGTGCAGGATATTCCAGTAGCTATGCCAGTTCCCTAAAGAGTTTAATAAGAGCCTATGAAATGTGCTCAGTAATTAATTATGCATGATGAACCCACTTCCTGAATGCCTCCTTGAGAATCCCAGAGTCAGAGATAAATATTATGTTCTCTAGTGATGTCTGTGGAAGTTTGCAGGTTAAGGATCTCCCACTAATCACACACTCGCAATCTTCTCCATTCCCTATTACTCACTCATCTTCCAGGAGGCTTAGGGCACAAGGCAGGGTACACACTGGACCGGGTGCCAATCCATCGCAGGGTACACGCACATACACTCACTCACACACTATGGTCAATTTGCGATTGCCAATTAGCCTAATCTGCATGTCTTCGGACTGTGGGAGGTACCCGGAGGAAACCCACCAAGTATGGGGAGAACTCCATGCACACTAAGACAGGAATCGAGCCTGGCCGGGAATCAAACCTGGACCATGGAGGTGCAAGGCGACCATACCCACACCCAAACCATAACCACACCTGGTTTACAGGTTGTACAGAACTCAATAGTACATTAGACCATTGTAAAGTATCACTTCTCCAAGACGGCCTCTAAAGCACCATCTATATTTTATTACTCTAGAAGGTTGTGTTTAAATTTCAGGACAACGAGTTAGTGTTGAACCTGTGAGTGAAACTTTTTACTCTTAACTATTTAGCCTGAGGCATACTGGATTGCATTTTGCTCTAAACACTTCATACACACTGATCACAATTACACAGAAAACACATCTCTGAGAATGTAATGATGTAATATGTGACACATGGATCTGGATGAGGGTTTGGATTCCGTAGTAACTCATGCGTTAATAACTTCCTCGTGATAATTAAAAAAAAAATGTCTCTGTGGTAGGTTTCTTGCCTGCCATGCGGAAGGCCTGGGTTCAATTCCCATGCAATGCCCAAACCTGCCCAAACCTGTCCCAAGCCTGGATAAATTGGGAGGATTGTGTCAGCAAAAGCATCCAGTGTAAAATTTGTGACAAGCTGTGTTTGGATCAGATGACCTGCTATGGTGACCCCTCGGTGGGAGCAACTGACAGTCCAACAACATGTATCAACAAAGGTCACTTTCCAGTGCAGGAAACAATATTGAGAAAGCAAACAAAGTTTTTTTTTTCTACTATTATTATTTTTCTACTACTAATACTATTTTTATGGAAATAACCTTAGGGTAGCAACAGTTTCTCGGCTTCAACACATCACAGTTTTGCTATAACAGCATGGCGCAGAATGTTTTATTTCTGTCATAACCTGTAAAAGAGAGTTAAAAAAAAATAAAAAATCTACGGTGACTAAAGCTGTGGTGCCAAGGTGTGCATAAAGCTCTTTTAAATGTCATCTTTAAAGTGCAGTAGTTCAAAAGTCATTTTGTGTGTAAACATAAACCAGAATGTGTGCAGATGTTCTGTTGTTGGTTTGGTGTGTGTGAAGGAAAAGGAAATGTAGCAAGTCCAATTCAATTGAGTTCTATGTAGAGTTTTGGTTGAGAGTCTGTATAGCCTGTGGGAAGAAGTTTCAGAAGTGCTTTCCTGACCGCAATTGAGAGAACAGTCCATTGCTGGGGTGGCAGAGATCTTCCTGGCCTTGGTCCAGAACTGCTTGCTGCAGGTCAGGGAGCTTGGTGCGGATGATGTGCTCAGCTGATCGCACCACTTCTCGAGTTTGTCTGTCCTGCAAGTGCTGTTCCCAAACCAGGATGCTCTCTGTGGTGCAGGAGTAAAAGTACCCAAGCACCTTAAAGGGCAGTCTGAAGTCTTTCAGGCAACTAAGGTGGTAGAGATGCTGCCAGGCCTTTTTCACCACTATGCTGATGTGACAGGACCATGACAGGTCCTGCATGATGTGAACACCGAGCTACTGGAAGTAAAAGTAAAGTAAAGCCTTTATTTTGCCACATATATATTACAGCACAGTGAAATTCCTTCTTCGCATATCCCAGTGTAACTGGGGTCAGAGCGCAGGGTCAGCCATGGTACAGCGCCCCTGGAGCAGTGAGGGTTAAGAGCCTTGCTCAAGGGCCCAACAATGGCAACCTGACTGAGCTGGGAATCGAACCGCCGATCTTCCGATCAGTAACTCAGTGCCTTATCCCACTGAGCCACCACTGCCCTAAAGCTGACTACTCTCTCCACTGGGCTCTTCTTGATGACAGGGGTCTGGTAGTTCCCGCCCTGCTTTGTACTGAAGTCCACTATCAGCTCCTTTGTCTTGTTGACGTTTAGGGGGAGGTTGTTCTTCTGGACCAGTTCTCCAGATTCCTAATCTCCAGGTAAGCTGTCTCAATGTTGTCAGAGATCAGGACCACCACGACAGTATCATCAGCAAACTTGATAATGGTGGTGGAGTTGGTAGTGGCCATGCAGTCATAGGTGTACAATGAGTACAGCAGGGGTCTTAGAACACAACCGTGGGGAACTCCAGTGCTGAGGACCACAGGACCACTGCCTGTGGTCTGCCAGTTAGGAAATCGGAGATCCACTGACACAGAGATAGATTGATTCCCAGGTGCTTAAGCTTGGTGGTGAGTATTAAACACTGATCTGTTGCTACAAAGAGTATTTTACCATAATTCCCCTTTCAAGTGTCCAGGTGGGTAAGTGATGTATGAAGGAGGTAGGAAATGTCATCATCAGTTGAGCAGTTTGGACGGTATGCAATCTGTAGTGGATCTAGTGTGCTGGGTAGTAAAGAGATGATGCCTCTGACCAGCTGGGCTTTAAATTGGGCTTTATAGTTCCCAAGTGCATCACATCGCCTCAATTAACACTTAAAGGTCACGGTGATAGTCCGGTCTGCCTGCTGGAGACGGACTTAATCAGGTGTCTTAAATGTGCCCTGTAGATCTTCACCTCCATCAGACACTTGTTGAAAGAGCTTGGAAAGCAAACTTGTTCATGAGGTTAATTAGATCACACTAACATGAAGGATAAAGCAGAGGGCTAGGATTGGGTTCTCCCTGTTTCACTGCAGAAAGCAGAACAATAAATAAAAAAAAAACCTCTCAGAGATAGATATTGCGCTATTGTTCAGAAGATGTCTCACTGACAGACCTTTAGTTGTTGAATGTTGTCCACATCAAAATGTTTTGATTTTCTAATGCTTGTCAGAGCCGTGATGGGAAGCTTCACTGACCGGTCATGTCCTGTTTGCCCTTTCAATTACCTCAGAATGGCTGAAAGAGCCTCACGCAGGATGCTCACTCGAATCTTTCAAATCATCACTCTTGTCATGGAGATGCACAGAAAAGGCGCTAATGCTAGTGCTTCTCTGACACATGCTGTCAGTCCTAGGTTAAAGCAGAGTTTTTTGAGTGACTATAAAGATTTAACTAAGGTCGAGTCTAAACCAAGTCTTAACGTGTTGAGGCCAAGTCATCATCGAATCCAAATGAAAGGAAGACGAAATCAGAAATGAGGTCATAAAGATCAAATACTTTTTTTTTTAAGGCCAAGCTTTATTCAGTTTACTTCATCTACTTGACTTTATTTAATGTGTTAATGATATGGACGGTGAATCCAAGGCAAGTCTGTGTCATTCAGGAAGATAACCATAAATCAAACTTCTAGACAAGCTATAAACACACTTATGTATAAATTCTTCAATCTTAGTTTATCTACTGAAAATAACAGTAGAGAAGAAATCACACAGCTTTAAAGCTAAATTTTATACTTACTCGGTCAGTCATCTACATACCCCCACATTGCACCTCTGGCTGAGGGCATGGCAACCTTTTGGATTTGCAAAAAAAAAAAAAAAAAAATACATATTCAAGTTTTCTTGAAGGTCTTTTTTTCCCTTGGGCATAAACAAACATAAAACAATGCAGTGGTCAAATATTCAATTATTCTTGAAGTTTGTATTATATGGTCTGTGAGCTGAATAAAACACTTCAGCATGTGCTGTTATGGAAAAGTAATACATTTCGGTGTGCTGACAGTGATGCTGTTTCTTCACACCACTCTGTTGCTTATTACGTACATGTCACCCTACCGTTCAACAGTGAAAAACTCGAACTATCGTGTCAGGATCCGTAGATGTTTGTACATGAGTGAGCTTACTGTGTTAAAATCATTGTATAGTACGATAAGTACATACATAAATTCTGCCCTGTACAATACATGCAAATGAAAGGAAAAAACACGCATGCACGGGCAATGGTATGGTGCACATAGAGACTTGGATGGTGTTCTCGTTCCTTTAAACCTCTTCAGTGGATTTTCATTAGCAGACGACGGTTTTTATTTAAACAAATCATCTTTAAATAAGTACTGGCATTTAGAGAGCAAATAAATCTGTTCTCAGATCTGTGTAGATATCAAATTTATTGTTGACTCAAGTCTTGTGCGTTAAGCTTTTTATTGCTTCCCGAGTGCTTTAAAATGCCTGACTGATGTTTCTATGGCGAGAAACCTCATATGCTGTAACGGTGAAGTTTTCTGGCCTCTCTGTTCCATTCCTCTGCCTGTCATGTTTTATGAAAGCTGTTTTATACCATTAATATCCCTGTTGCTCCTTGTGCTATTTTAGTGAGCCTCACAGCCCTGGTGCGTTACCTGATGAATGGAAATGGAAAAGTGGAAAGATTGATGTATTTGCAGTAATAAAGATGTCAGACCCTGCGGCAAGTTAAGAGATGAGAAGAAGATAGAAGAATATGTACACCATGTTCAGCTTGTTCGTCTGTTCTCATCTGTGTCACCTATTTTATTTATTAAAGAATTCAGAAAACCTGTTGTGAGGAGGTTATACTATTTACTTAGTTAGTTGTAAGATAAAGTTATAATCAATTCATAAAAATCAATAAACTGTTTATAAAGTAGTAATAATTAGTTTATTAATTAAATGATCTGCCAGGAAATCAGTGTCTAGAAATAATAGATATTCTATATAATAATCTTTTAATTATCTTGCCTTATTCATTATATCTTCAGTGAAAGCAAAGAAGAGTTGAGGAACGAGTAAACGCTGTGCATGATGTGGTTGTCAAGTTTGATTTATTATCTCTGGCTCTTTCCCCAACATAATAGATGAGCCTCAGAACTCACTGCATCAATAGATTTATTCATGATTCCCAGCATGTTTTCTTATAAATTCAGCTTTATGACAGATGCAATATGTCTATATGAAAGAGCAGAAGCCTGGGCTGATACCAAACCTCACAAGTCTAATGATTACACGGCCCCCAATATACAATATATGAAATACAACACTGTTATAGCAGTTATAGAAAACTGCAGTAAGCAACTACAGAATGGTGTGGTGAAGCAGAATCACTTCTGCCACTGTAACATGGAATACTGTTAGATTTGCTTTTTAACAATCTCCTTATTATGATATTCTCGAAACAGATAAATCTACCATGTCCAACATGATTTAATTAGTTTGTCGTGCATTTTCAGAAAACTGAGATTAAATAATGGCCCTTTGAAATGTAATGGATATTAAAAACAGTGAAAAACAAGGTTCATTTTACTACTGTTTTTAGAAACCAGCCTTGAAAGTATGCACAGGTCTACACCCTGGAGCAAACCTGTGGTTTTGGGGGCGCCTAGGAGATTGGTGCAGGTTCATGGGACATAACTCGGTGCAGGTAGAGTCTTCACAGTTCCGGCATGGCAAGCTGAGCAGGTGAGGTGAGCAGCACAAAGCAAAAGGTGCATACTGTAGCAGGCGAAGGTGGTGGGACACGCATAAGATTGCAGTCCCTCTCTGTTATCACAATAACTTTCGTAGCATAATAAGAAGGCTTCCCAGTATTTTGTTGTGTTTTACTATTGTGGCATACTAGACGTGCAAGTCCCAGTTTGGTGGAGAACATGTCGTTGAACTGTTCCACCACTTGACTCAGCTCTTGATTCTGTTTGGGCGACAGTTCCTGTCAATGTTGAAGCGGCTTGCGGCCCTGCTCGGCAGATAAAATAGGGGGGCAAGAGCTGAAATGCACAGGATCAGGGCAATCCAGCATTTCAAATTGAAATGATACAGCTCAGTGCTTTTGCATTTATCACTTTTTCCACTAATATGAAGGGATTACCAGCGGGCCAGATGGCAGTGGGGGATAGCAGCAACATATGATCGCCGACTTACAGTACCCTAACCAAGGTTGTGATAGCCAGTCATATGCACGCTTTTGCAGCAAACCCCTGGGTCTTCTCCAGCTCAAATGGGGTGAAGCCATCTGAGGATGGTATACTGATTGATGAATCTGCTTATCTGCATACGTCAAACATTAGTTTTGATATAATCGGCATGCCTTGGTCTAACAGGATCTCTTTGGGCAGCCTCATGCGGCTGACAAGCTGGACCACCTCCCTCGCAATGTTCTTTGAGGTTGCTTTTAACAGTAGGTCGGCTTCAGGGTAACGTGTTGCATAGTCGAAAATGACCAGCATAAACTCGTGTCCTTTAGTCTATTTTGGGAAGTGGGCCAACTGGCACTGGCAGTGGAGAAGGGTGAGTTGAGATTGCGCTCCAGCCCATTTTCAGTCCTTGATTTTGACAAAGAAACTAGTAGGACACATAAAGGAACAAGACCACCATCCAAGTCTCTATGTGCACCATACCAATGCGTGGATGGGTGTGTGTTTTTCCTATCATTTGCATGCATTGTATAGAAAATGAGTCTCTTATTACAGTTCAGGTTTTCACACAAACAGGAAGGAATGATTATTTCTGTTGGCCCTGCTGAAAGTCTTCTACTAATCGTTCCTAAAGACACAGTTTCAGCGCATGCTTTCTAGAGGAAATATATGTTTCCTTACTAAATTTAGACATAATGCCCAGATAGTACTTTGCTAATCATTAAAAAGTTATCTCATCATATAAAAGTCAGTGAGCAGGTGGAAAAAATGGAAGCTTGGATCTCTTTGGTGATGGTGATGTTGCATTTTTTTCTAGTGGAGCTGTTGATTTAGCGTTTACACTCACCACTGAAAATGAATGTGCTTACTGTAAACTAAAGCTCTGTGAACAATAATAAAAATATATACTATAGACTCAAACAGCAATTAAGGGCACAATAACTTTCAAGTACCATCTCAGAAATCAAAAGATGAAGCGGGAAGTCTTGAGGACCATCAGAGCTGGTTTATAAGGAGATATACAGTACAGGTAAATATCTATTTTTTTTTAACTACATGATTACGCAATACATTAATATCTGTTCCTGAGATATTGCTGAATATTGAAAAAGTAATTGCCCCATGGTATGGTTAAATTTTACTTGCCACACGAAGGCCTGATTACCTATTGAATCAATGAATCACTTAAATAGAACCTATTTGACAAAGTGAAGCCTATTAGAAGATCTTAAAAGGCAAAAAAATTGCAAAAATAAAGGAAAGGGTAAATATTTTTTCACAGTACTGTATCGTGTTAATATCTTTAACAAGTGGTGCCATGATTGTGCCTCACACCCTCACAGTTGGTGGACTGGCCATGATAAACCATCTCTCAGTGTGAATGTGTGTGGGTGTGGGTGTGTGTTGGACCCTGTAATAGATTCGTATCCCATGCAGCGTTTGTTCCCACCTCTCATTCAGAGGTCCTCGGAAAGGCTTTGGACCATGATAAAGACCAAGATAATATGAGCAGAATAAATCACTTTGTGAACAGGAATCATGGAGAAGATCGTTGCCACCATTTTCTCCATGAGATAAGATCATGCTTACGTACTGTAAAGTACCTTAAAGTTGAAGTGGTGGGGTAAAGGCAAAGTCCTGGGAAACAAAGTGTGGGTGATTTGGGGGTCAATCTGATTTTAGCCTGAGTAAACATTTGATCTGCAGATGTTATTGACTTAACACTTTCTTTTGTCACTTACTGCTTTCTCACCAAGTTTTCTCTTGCCCTTTCACAGCTGGTATAATGAACCTCAGTGATGTCGCTGAAAGCTCATTACTATGAGCAGAATCACTTCCTCAAAGGGCACAGACTGCAAGGGGATGGAGGAAAAAGCTTGTGTATGGAATTTTGTTTTTTCTTCCTTTTGCTCAGGTTGACAACAATCTATAAATTAAACAACCCAGTGATTATAATTGTATTCATTTGCTGTTCTATCTGCTGAGGTAATGCAAGGTTTTCTGCTGTTCTCAGGATTCGGCTGTCTCAAGGTGGAAACTCAAAAGACATTTAACCAAAGCTGCCTTACCTGGCACTTCGAATCTGAGGAAGGTTCAAACAGTGACTTTCTACTCAAGCAAGTGCAACAAACCTGCTGTTTTTTTTTACATATCTGTTTTTTCCTTTACAAAGAAGACATGTATGCTGTGCTAGCCATAATGATGTGTTGGCAGCTGTGGCATGCTAATCTGGCTTACTGACCTGGAACTGGATTTCAGCACTGGATTTCAATGGATTCATTGTTCCAACTGAACTCTATAGCACCTTTGCTGTTCTTGAAAATTAATCAGTAACTTCTGACAAGTGAGATTAAAGACTGCATTGTGATATAATGTAAAATGATTATTATTTTTGAGAAATGCGCTCGGTGGTAAAGGACACACTGATCCATGACAGGTGAGCACACTGCTGATAAAGGTGTCAGTAAGCACTGCCTTAAATACAAGGTTGGTATTGTTAAAGTTAAGGTGTAAAGAAGTGGACGGAAAGTAACAATTTCTTGTCATATGTCTTCTCTGCATACTTCTCTATATTTGGTTTCAGAAAGCACATTGCATCAACCTTTTATATCAATCACAGGGAATGGTGTGATATAATGGAGTGTCTTATCCCCCTGAAGTTGGACTTTCAAATAAACAAATTTTTTCTTTCAAACAAAAAAATTTGTTTTAATCCTCCTATACCATTTTCATCTTATACCATACAATTTGTCAATTCATACAATTTAATATTTACTATTGATAATGTCAAGCTTTGTATTCACCTCTTGTTATATTGAAAGAACCAGTCCCGGATTCTTATATTTCCTCAAAATGTAAACTTCTCAGCCTTGATCAGTCCATGTGGAGAATGGCAAAAAGTTAGCTTTAAGTAAAACGAGCATTTCTTTCCATCACATGTTTAATTCCTACCTGGTTATTCCACTGATTTAAACCTGTATCTGACATAGGACTTCTAGAAAACATCCAGCACTTTGACTGGTATAGATCAGGATTCTTTCACCTCGAGACCAGTTCCATGAGGGGTTTTGTGTCCTACAGCTGCACTGATCTAAGGTTGCTTAAGTTTGTAATAGTATTATATTATTAAAGAGCTACTGAGTTATTATAAGGTTGAAGCCTTTATTTGTCACATATACAAGAAAATGAACTTTTCTTCATATACCCCAGCGTTACTGGGATCAGAGCTCAGGGTCCGCCATGATACAGTGCCTCTGGAGCAGTAAGGCTTAAGGGCCTTGCTCAAAGGCCCAACAATGGCAACCTGGTAGAGCTGTGGCTCAAATCGCCAAACTTCTGATCAGTAATTTAGTGCCATAGCTCTCTGAGCTACCACTGCCGCAACAGTAAAAATATCTCATCTTTTTCAGTTTCCTCTGCAGTTCTTCAGCTCATCAGCCATTCTCAATATGAACATTCCAGCTTTGTCAGTTTTGACCTCCTCTGCCTTTAAAGGGCAATTACAGTTAAAAGACTGGGAGCATGGCAGATCAGTCGAGCATGGTATGTGACCTTGGACTTCACTTGATGGGTAATGGAATAGGACTCGCTGTTTGTAATTACAGTGCCCCTAAGCAAAGTGCAGAGCTCCATAGTTGAGCCTGTGAGGAGAGACCGAACTCTGACATCTTGTCTATTTCTCATTTACATGTCACTGCCAGGCAGCAGGACTGTTTAATCCAGAAAAGCGCTTGGTTTCAGTAAGTGATGAGAGTTTGGTTAGAATGTCGAATGCCAAGAGCAGATTTTGATTTCATCAGTAAACCGAAGTAAAAGTAAATGAATGATACAGATGCATCCTTATTAATGAAGACATTATGGCAGAAGAACATCCAATGATGTTTAGGACTATATGATCATCAAAGTCAACAGGTCTTACAAAGACAACTTAACTAAATGCCATCATGAAGATAAGATGAAGATTTTACTTCCCCTTACCATAATCGGGTCACCTTGACCTATATATGAAATAATGGAAGTGAAAGCAGAAGAAACTTGTGGCCAAGCAGCCCATTTAATCTGAACATGCTTCAAATAGACAAATTGGATTAACCATATGGGCCTCCTCACCAAACCCTGTGGTTAAGTTACAGTACGGTGTGCATTTGGCAAGGACAGAATATTCATTGAAATCTCAGACTTGACAGTGGAAAATTTCTCTGTGGACAAATGATAACTCAGTCTCGGCTCATAAGGAGCTGGTGGATAAATTTGAAAAGACCAGTTAACTAAAATTGGGCTATCACGCCTATCCATGTGATGGATAGCACAGCTCCAGCATCCTTGGTTCTCCCTGTATCGACGTGGCCTCTCCTCATTTTCACTTTCCATACTTGGCAGACTGGTGACTCTAATCAGCAACTAGGTTTGAGTGTGTGAAGGTGTGTGTGCATGGAGTTATAGGATAGCCAGGTATACCAACAAAGGTGTTTTCCTGTATTACACCCAGAGTTTCATGGATGGATTTTGGATTTGCTGCCACCATGACCAGGTTAATGAAAATGAATCAATGAGTTACCTTCATACAGTACATGGTGTTAAAATTGAAAGTGATTTCTTCAGTGCAGCTCCCCCAGTGTTTGATTTAACAAATGATGTGCAACCCAAACATCACCTGTGGTTCTGGGTTCTGGGCTCGTATTCACAAAGCTTCTTAAGCCTAAAAGTTGCTCCTAGTGACGAAATTCTAAACAATTTATTTTTAGAATTATGGCATTTTCTTAGAATTTTCCCTTAAATGTATTATTTTTTTTATCTTTACCATGATTACTAAATCTTAGTAAAGATAAAAACGATTCACAAAGCATCTTATCCCTAAAAACAGCTCCTAAGAGAGGAGGACTTTTAAGAGGCTTAAGAGTTTCTATAGCAGAGGATAAAATGGCAGAAAGAAGAAATATTCTCCAAACACTGAACGTACAGCTAAAAGTGAACACTGCTCTTCTGTCCAATTTAGTTTTCTTGTTCTTTTACTTCCTTCCATCTCTCTTGGATTGTTGGCTACAGACCATCCAAAAGTGCAACTTAAACAGAGAGTAAATGCATATTCTGTTATCTGTCCTGCAATCATGTAAACTGGTAAAAGCTGAGCCATTTGCTCCCATCAATCTGAAATGGATTACAAGTAATAAAATCAGTTTAGTAAATAAATGTAAGAACATAAATATAGTCACTACTGTGTGGAAATTGGTTGTTTCAAAAGCAGACACATTTTCAACATTTGACTGTTTAATTATCTTATAAGATATTTATCCTATAACAGAAACTTTGCATAACGTAGCCTGTAGTCATGACTATACAATGTCATTTTATACAAACAATATGATTTTACTGTCTGTTCTATTATCATGTATTCTATTTGTACAAAGAGGACATTGCAAGACCTTTAAGGTTATTTGTCATCAACCAATCACAGTCCTTGAATTGCTGCATCATCCTTAGCAACGGGGGTTGACCACACCTCTCCTGACTAAGATAAAAGTTTCTGTACTTTCCTTACTCAGAGTTGCTCTAAGAAGTTTTCTAAATCACTTTTATTCTAAGACTCCCAGTTAGGACTTTTTAGGCTAAGATAGGAGCTCTCTGAGAGAATTCTAAGAAACTTTGTGAATACGGGTCCTGATATGTATCTCTGCTGGGCGCCTCCTGTTGGGGAATAAACTCTGGCCTCCTTGATTTGCTGGAGTAATTACAGTATGTATGACAGCTGGTGTTGGAGCACATTAGGACGGGAATGTTTGTGCTTTTCTGTGTTTCCTGCAGACAAAAAGACAGCTGAGAAAATTAATTTGGAAAAAATTTCTCTGCTTGTTAATTTGTTTGCTTGTTTTCTATTGCTTTTATTTTCCAGTGTTCACAGGGAAGAAGCTCAATCAAGTACGACTGGCTCTCCAACAGAAGATTCACTCTTGACTTTCAGCTTGCACATGAAATAATAAATAATGCCACACGACAAATGGTTATTTTCCAACATTATTCTTGCGCATAAATAAAACTCATTTGCATGTGTGATGTGTTCTTTAAGCTAAAGAGCAACAGAGACCCAGAGAACATTCAATTTCTCTGCATGCACTTGGATTGCTTTCAGCAGTGCTCCCGTACCCCGTGGCACCATTACCATAAAGCCTTGGACCATTTCTCAGGGATTCTCCTATTAAACATTCCACATTACGCAACATGACTGCTGTGTTGAGATGACTAAATGAGAGTAAATGCTTTCTGTCATCTGCTTGCATTTTCCGAAAGCTCAGCCAAACTTCCATTTTATCTCAAATGGAAATTTAAAAACTTTGTAAGGTCTTTAAAGCCAAAAAGATTTTCTCAATTTGATTTATTTATGCTACACACTGTTGCTAAGGTTTTATCAGTGTGTACACAAGGCTGCATAATGCATTTTTCCTCACTCACTTCACACTAGTAAGTCACACTTCCAACTAAGCACAGATTATATATATATATATATATATATATATATATATATATATATAAAGGCAGACTATAATTTCTTTGTCAATAAATTAATGAAAAAACTTTTCTTTTCAGAGACTTTCAGGTATAATATACAGTTGTTTAATATTACGTGAGCATGCAGTGATTGCAGCCTGTATTTATTTGTATTTTATTGTAACACCTGTATGCATACAGTATAAATCCATTATTTCTGCATATCACAATTAAATATTAGTTCAACTAAAATGCATATTTTTTTTATTTCTTTAGTTAGAATGTAGTTGACCAGTCCACTAACAAGAATTAAGAATCAAACTTTTTTCAGATCTTTTTTTTTTTTTTT
This sequence comes from Clarias fuscus, assembly GCA_030347435.1. Lineage (NCBI taxonomy): Eukaryota > Metazoa > Chordata > Actinopteri > Siluriformes > Clariidae > Clarias > Clarias fuscus. The sequence continues at coordinate 3,463,572 of CM059223.1, read as the reverse complement.
TAACTTGTTCCTATCAGAGTGTAAGTAATAGGCATACGCACAAGCTCACCAATATTCATGATCAATCTTGTGTTCTTTACAGTAGCATATTAAACCACAAGACCATACTGTATGTGTAACATATTTTGGGAGATTTATCCTCCACTTCACATCACATACATACATTATGTGCTTTCTCAGAAAAACCTTGGCTTTTTGTCCATCTGAACCATGACTCAAAAGTTAGTCCTCCCAGTGAGACACCTACCCCATGCTAACCCATTGGAGAGAACTGAAAGCTGGGAAGTTACATGTGTGTTCTCATAGGTTTGTAGGAAAGATGTATCTTTTACTTTAACACCTATGCACTATAAAGTATGCATAATAAGAACAACTCAGCTGCTACAAGTGTTGAACTGCTAGCCTCATACTGGGCTATATGACCATCTGGCCACTCATCCACTGGCCCCATTGAAACTGTTACCACTTAGTGACCTTACACACCTGAGACCACGGATAAGCTGTATGTTGTAGCAAACTCTTTACTGTCAGCTAATCCCCAAATCAGTGGACTGGTTTGAAGATTTAGGTAAGATGTATATCCATGATTGAACAAATGGACAAAAGCTGAGCACTCTCCTGCTGTAAACCTGCTCAACCCCCCCACTCAATCCTAACACTGAGCATCTGCTATTCAGCTGCCTCATTGTGTGATGTAAATGCTCCAGTCACTTCGCTTCATCCATTAGACCAACTGAATAATAGCGCCGAGGGTAAATCATGGGCGATCTGGGTAGCTCTGGTCAGCTACAGCATGCTGTCATCATGCCAGTGAAGATGGCAACAAGCACCGTAATGCATAATAAAACAAGCCACTGTTTCAGAAAAATCCAGTGGAATTCTGTGAAGGATGTAGAATTTCAGAACATAACCTGTATAAATACTTTGCTTAAAATTGAGATCTTCTGTAAACAAATAAATTAAACAGAAAACACAAGCTTTACAGAATAAAACCTACAAATGGAAACACTGCATTCCCAAAAAGTAAGCCAGATTGTTCTCATACCTAAAACACGCACCGCTTCTATATGCAGAATTGAAATATTTTTAGTTATAAAGGGTGCCAATATTTGTAGAGCTGACTGTGCCTGATACTGCAAAATTCTCACTATCAATTAGCACCGTTCCTCTCCAGTGACACGAAGACACTAGATGGCAGTAAAAGTCTAAAGTGTTTATTTTAGTGTATAATTGATATCAGTTGAATCTTTATTGTGACGGCTGCGTCGGCTCAGGGTGTGACACACACACACACACACACACACACACACACACACACACACACACACACACACTGAGTAAATTCTGTTTGGTGGGTGTTTGCACAGGTTCTTCTGTCACTCGAGTGAACCAAGTATTTCAGAGCTTGTGTACAGAATGTGAGCTTTTCAAGTCACTTTGTTAAACAAACTTTAATTTCCCCTACATCTCATTTTGCATGAAATTGCATGAGACTAAAATAACATCACATCATGCTGCAATGTTTCTGTCAATTAGCAAACAAATCAAATTATTATTATTATTATTATTATTATTATTATTATTATTACTATTAACCCTAATCACTTAATAATCAAAAATACCTTCATGTTAACTGGGATTTGTTTAAGGCTATTGGAATGTTTTTGTGCATTTTCTTCCTAATTACACTAAGTGGCCTAACCTTGAGCAGCCTTATTTCGTGCTCAATGGTGTTCCTCTGCTAATCACCATATGGATACCAGATTTATTACAGGATGTTTATTTATTTATTTAATCTGGCAATAAATCCTGGACATCCACAGGTAAGAATCTTACCACTGAGCCACCAATGCCAAGGATATTAGTGAATATTACAGTAAGCATCAAATGAACATTATTTTCACATCCGGTCAGCTCCTCAAAGATTCATTACATTCACTGATAACTGTGTCGAATATCACATTTTATTTATTACTGTAGATGTGCCCATGTTGGAATTTAATTGCACACCCATGAGCATGTTTTAAAAAAATGTACAGTACAGCGGCATCTGTTGAATTTTAGAACGAACTAAAATGTCTACGTGTTACCGTGAAGTGTGCGGAATGAAGGTGTGACATCACCTTCATTAAGTAGATTTAAACTCTACACATATTAAAAATCTACAGCACCATCTGTTGAATTTTGAGATGAATTATTGACTTTGTCAAGGTTGATTTCTTTTTATATTGCAAAAAGAAAGAAATGTTTTCCATTTAAATTTCAGAGTAGCATGTCTTCTCTTCCCATGGGCCGACTGCAATTAAACAAAGCCTATATGTTACCTCAAGCTGCACACAATACAACTGTGAAAATACACCCCATTAAAATGAGTTCAGTAGTTTTTATGTTTTTATGATATAGTATGGTATAGAAGATTTCAATATATATATATATATATATATATATATATATATATATATATATATATATATATATGAGTACCTGGAACCATTGTGTGTGTATATATATATATATATATATATATATACACTACAGGGTGGGCCATTTATATGGATACACCTTAATAAAATGGGAATGGTTGGTGATATCAACGTCCTGTTTGTGGCACATTAGTATATGTGAGGGGGCAAACTTTTCAAGATGGGTGGTGATCATGGTGGCCATTCGGAAGTCGGCCATCTTGGATCCAACTTTTGTTTTTTTCAATAGTAAGAGGGTCATGTGACACATCAAACTTATTGGGAATGTCACAAGAAAAACAATGGTGTGGTGGTTTTAACGTAACTTTATTATATATACAGTATGTTCCAGCAGTGGTTCCAGGAACTCATCATTATGACATGGGCATACCACAGTACAAATCTTACTTAGGAATCGTTAATGACAAAAATACTCCAGCATTCAAAACCCAGTTAAAGGCCAAGGCGATGCTTCGTAGGTCGTTTAGGTTGGAAGTAATGCCTGACAAGTTCAAGTCAAACCTTTCGGCCCAGATACTGTAAGTAATTGTTGTCATCATTGTCAATACCGTTTTATCCTGTATAGAGGGTCGTGGGAGACCTGGAGCGTATCCCAGGAGAGTTAGGGCACAAGACATGTACACCTTGGACTGGGTAGATAACTAATTAGTATAGTAAATGTTTACAAATAATTTAGGCTCAAATAGGTGCTTAATCATTTTTAGACGAACTTTAGAATTCAGTGGAACTACTGTATGTCGGTATATGACTAGTACTATAGAAACTACATGCATTCCTTCAGTTTGCCTTTGCTTTGGGATTTGCTTCTATGCATTGATATCTATTTTATGTATTGATATCTATTTTAATAAATACCTTTCAAGAAATTGCCATGAATTGTGGGAATTAAATAGTGTGTATAAATGACACCATTGGTACTTAAAAAAAAAAAAAAGTCCGTAGAACTCATAAAATGTCTACACCATGTGGATTCAATGATACGGTCTCTGCGCCTCCGAACCGTGGGAGCCTGATTATTGTCCTCCCACATGCTCTTGCTTGGAAGAAGCCCCAGTTTCTGATGACTCTTTGTTTCTCCGCCTGTTACAGTCTCTGCTCCGCCCCGACGGCGCGCGTCACCTCCAATCGCCTGGGCTTTTCCGCCTCCCTCAGCACATGCGTCTCTTATCAGTGACAGCTCGATGCAGCCTGAATGCGGCTCACCACACCTCCTCTGCGCCGAAAACAAGAAGATGAGAAAAGTACAGCAAAGTTTATTTGCGGCTCAGAACTGAGTATCCCGAGAGAAGCAAGAGAGAGACAAACTCTGTCCTTTATGATTCATAAACCTGAATGTGTAAACAGTAATTATATAGAGAAAATGTAATATCCAGGTGTGTGGGTGTGTGTGTTACGTATACGTCACTGCATGCTCATCAGAAGATTGTGTAATAAGAGGATTAAAGGAGATGGAACAGCAGCACTGACAGTGTGGAGCCTTTGTTCATGCTGACATTTACTGGGAAGCTTTCAGATGGTTGCTCGTGCATCTCACTCGACTACTGGTGTTCGCACAGAGCATTTAGACTCAGCTGATGAGTACTTTGGGTACGGTGAGTGCATTAATGGTTCCACAACCTTTTATAAGGCCACACTGTGTGACGCTGAATTAGACCACGATGCATACAGTAGGTGAAGGTTAGAGTTAAGAGTTAAGGTTAAGAGTAGCCGTATTGGCGGGAAGTTGGAACGTTCGCTCTGCTGGATCGCCCTTGTTTTGGAAGATGGACACTGTGATGCTCGTGGACCAATTCATGGATATTTGGCCTGGTGTTGAAGAAGTCAGTTAACAAGGTTGTTACAGTACATCATTTTGCAGTTCATTGATCTTTACTATCTTCACTCAGTAGCATCTATAAAAAACTCCTTCTCTCATCAACCTGTCTTTTCCTACATTAGTAAGAAAATATCCCCAAACTGCCATCAAACTCTTTTGTTCTTTGCTTTCATTAGTGCATCACAGTTGTGGTTCAGACACACACATTGGTGTGTGTGTGTGTGTGTGTGTGTGTGTGTGTGTGCGTGCAGAAAGAATGCATTTTGCTAGGTTTAACAGTAAATACCCAAAACAACAACTTGACAAGTAATTGATATTGGATTAGATAATAAACGTTATTTATACCACAGTGTCATAAAATCCATTAACCTCAAGCAAGACTGGTGAGGAAACAGCAGAGAAATAGTGAATACGAAAAGGAGCTATGTAGTTTTGTAAAAGTACATCGAAAATTGATGTTGTTCAGATGACACATCAAACACTAACAACAACAACAATAATAATAATGAATGAACAACAACAAATAATGAAAAAAGCAACTTCTTGTCATATCGTCTCACATTATCTACATGATTCACAAAAACAATTCATATTTCTTATACAGGACATAAAGATTCTATTCTCCTTATCCAGAATCATTCACCTTGAAGCAACAGAGAAGATAAAGCACAATCACACACAATTTATTTAATGCAAGCAGTTCAAAACACCACCATCGTGCCTGAACCACAGAGGCAGCTCATTATGGTTGCAGTCCTAAAGGGCGATGTCCATAAATGAGCTGAACCAAAGTTAACTTCATTACTGTTCTTATTCTTCTGGATTTATTTCTGCATACTTTGTCTTATAAGAGGTCAGAAACGGTGTGCACTTCCTGTCTTCAGCCCCATCATTACACTGCAGATTAGTAGTATGTTTAAATCGTGGGGTAATTTTGGGATTAATGGCAACAATAAAAACATCCAGAATATAATTCACTTTGAATAATAATAATAATAATAATAATAATAATAATAATAATAATAATAATAATAAAAAAAAAAAAAGAAATGTGTACTATCATGTCTAAGTTATTTCCTGGCAGATCAAACACAGCTCAGCATGGAAAAGACGGACGCTTGGCTAAGAATTAAATCTCCGCCTTCACAGGGTCACAGAAACTCTGTAGTGTATGACGGGCAACATCTCAGCGCATCAATGCAAACGCCGCTGATCTGAAAGCCTGCGTCCTGAGCTTATTGACAGATTGCAAGAGCAAACGGCGTATCTTTCATATCTCTCAGATCGACACGTCTACCTCCGAGTGTCGGAAAATCTAAACATTCCGAAGAAGACGTCTCTTTAACAAGACGTCTGCTAGAGAGGTGTGCGATGTCAAGGAGAGCGTCCGCCGTTGCACTGTGCCTCGTTGACACTGCTGAGAAAATTGTGGGCTTTCTGTGTGTCACGAGCTCCATACTTATAGAGTCGTGGGTGGATAATGACACTCAGTTTGTTTGACACGCTGTCAAAGCAGTGTATATTTAACCAGCGTTTGTCTTCAAGGTGTAGGATTGGGTAAATGCATTGGGCCTCATTGGTCAAATGCGACATGTACTAATTTTTATTGACTATGTATTTTTATGTCACAGTCTGCAATTCTCTCTCTGTGTCTCTCTCTAAACACAGTCAGGACACCTTTATGCCCTCAGGGATATTATAAACTGCTAATGTGCTAATGGTCTTGAATACACATGTGATCATGTGTATTCAAGCACATCGGTAATAGATTCCAACAGGCCGAGGACCTTTAATCCGTTGTTAACTGTTCAACATTAAAGTCAAATTATATGTATTTTTAGCAAGCTCTCAATTGACAACGTTGTGTATCAATCTGGGTTTTATTGCACCTCATAAATGTGATGATCATATCGATCTCCTTTTGACTCGTGGAAAGTGCTGTACTCCAGCGGGCTGATGTTCCTGCATCTCAGTGCAGCCTACAGGAGGAACGTGGAGCGGTGCAGTGGTGGAGATCACAGCCGCCGACTCGCCTCTTCCTGCTGCAGGGTGGATGTTGAATGATGTACTGTAGGAGGAAGAAGCTCAGCTTTGTTTATCCCAGGGCAGAGTAAAGTGAAGACTGCTTGGCTTGCCTGTGCTTTCAAAATGTATTCCTTATAAATATAACATTTACAGGACTAAAACACTCACCATATTCTACATTCCATGTTTGATTCCCGGCCAGGTTCGATTGCCATCTCTGTGTGCATGGAGATTGGTGGGTTTCCTCCGGGTACTCCGGTTTCCTCTCCAGTCCAAAGACATGTAGGTTAGGTTAATTGGTGTTCCCAAATTGACTATAGTGAGTGTGTGTGTGCACACTGCGATGGATTGGCACCCTGTCCAGGATGTACCCCGCCCTGTGCCCCAAGTCTCCTGGGACAGGCTCCAGGCCCCCCATGACTCTGAATACAGGATGAAGTGGTATAGATGATGAGTGAGTGGGTGAGTGAGTATATTCTACATTTTATTATTATTATTATTATTATTATTATTATTATTATTGTTATTATTATTTCCTTTTGCCTTCTTTTCTTTAAAGTATGGGTAGGCGTTTAGGCAGCACATTCTTCATGATGATGTTTTCTCTCTAGTTGAATGAGGCTTGTCAGGAAGCATCAGCGTGACTCACCTCACACACATTAACACTGAAAGCATAAACCAGCTGTAAGATGGGTGACATATTGTGATTTAAATTTATAACGATTGTGCAAATTATATTTCATTGTGAACTGTGGCCTGATTTTTAGGATTGTCCTGGTGGTTCATTTTCCAGATCATTGCACTCAAATTTGCAAGATCAAGTGCCTAGTCTGGGTTTAGGCATACAATCTTTAGATCTGCCTTGATTGTGTTTTGCCATCGCTGCTTTGGCCTTCTGTGTGGCCTTGAGGTAGTTTGCAATTCTTATGACAGTATCAGGAGCTGCTTACAGGACATGAACAAACTAGGGCGAACCCCCTTTGTGCATCTTATCGATGATGGCTGCAATGCCAAATTGCCTCTGGATTATATTGTTGATAATTTACAGTAGAGACCAAAAGTTTGGACACACCTTCTCATTCAAGGAGTTTGAATTTGTATTATGGCAAGAAAAAAAGCAGGTAAGTAAAGAAAAACGAGCGGCCATCATTACTTTAAGAAATAAAGGTCAGTCAGTCCGAACAATTGGGAAAACTTTGAAAGTGTCCCCAAGTGCAGTCACAAAAACCATCAAGCGCTACAAAGAAACCGGCTGACATGCGGACCGGCCCAGGAAAGGAAGACCGAGAGTCGCCTCTGCTGCGGAGGATAAGTTCATCCGAGTCACCGGCCTCAGAAATCGCAGGTTAACAGCAGGCTCAGATCAGAGAGCAGGTCAATGCCACACAGAGTTCTAGCAGCAGACACATCTCTAGAACAACTGTTAAGAGGAGACTGTGTGAATCAGGCCTTCATGCTAGAATATCTGCTAGGAAACCACTGCTAAGGACAGACAACAAGCAGAAGAGACGCGTTTGGGCTAAAGAACACAATAAAGAACACAAGAAAGAAATCTCTTTGAATGAGAAGGTGTGTCCAAACTTTTTTATCTGTACTGTAACTTAGAAGGAATATACTGTACCCAGTGTCCTAGCAAATGGAATGGAGGTGGAGTTTGGCATAGAGGACGATTCGTCAAACCAAGATTTCATGCTAGTGGGCATTTTATCACACAGGATGCCAATAATCTCCTTTCACTGCAACCAGGCCCCCCGACTATTCCCTGCCACTCATTGTTGATGATTCTATTGCTCTGTAGGTTGGATCCCTGGTGTCAGAACATACTATATAAGTTTTCACCAGGTTTCTGCTGTTGTTTATAATCAAGCTGACATAAAGATTTATTCAGTCTGGCCTGGTGTTGAAGAAGTTAACCGGGCTGTTACATCATTTTGCAGTTCATTAATCTTCACTCTATAGGAACTATAAACACTCCTTCTCTCATCAGCCAGTCTTGTAATGATCATTCATTAGTAAAAAAAAAAAAAAAAATCTCCCCACACTGCCATCAAGCTAACTGTAAGGGCACAATTTAGTTTTTTTCCTTCTTTAGTGCGTCTCAGCAGGTATATTATTCCCAAGACAAGCCTGGTGTATTTAATCTATGAATTAAATATGCCATATGCTCACAGTTCTCCTGATTCTGCTATGAGCTAAACCGCTTACCGTCTCGGTCATCAACCCTTGTGTAATCATTCCATATCGTGAGAGTGAGATCTATTAAACATGATGCCAAACCAGGTGGGAGTACGGATGGAGGATGGAAAGCTTGGGAGCAGCGACACCTTTTAATCCTGACATCACTGTGCTTCAAATGCCTTGCAGTGAAGATGTTCTGTGAAGACGTTACAGGGACTGATGTTTCTAAGTGCCTGATTCCTCTATGATGGAAACATCTTTATTTATATTGTTTTACAAACTACAAATTTTTTTTGCACTATTTATTTATTTATTTATTTATTTATTTATTTATAACATGGCTTTCTTTTCACTTCTGTGTGAGTTGAATCCTGTTACGTTGGCAGTGAGGCAGACGCTCAGCTCCTGAGAGATTGATAACCTATTGAACACTTCCGGTTCACTTTAAAATTGATGGTTGCTTTGGTAACTACATTGGAGGCTTACATGCAACAGGATATTTCCTAATACATTGCCCTATTTCTGTACATTCCCTCTAGCTTTGCCTGTTCACATCACCTCAAAGTGCTTTCGGACATTTCACGCCGTCCTCTGTCCAGGGAAAATTGTTAATCTAGCCGCAGTGAAAATTCAAGGGAGTGCCTTTTTCATACTTACCTACAGTAGCAGTAATCGCGCTAAAAGAGGAAATAAACTAAACAACTTAAATTTTTACGGTCATTATAATTTTTATATTCCTTTTCATCTCAACTGTTTTAACTGAAGATGTATCCCATACCTAATGACCATGCGCACTTTAACTTGAAGGTTGGGTTGCAAGTGACAGACAGTTTAAAATAAAATTTGAGCAGGCATCTGAGACATGGATTTGATCAGATTATTATTTTTTTTTACATTTCAGACTACATGTAAAGCAATCTAATTCCAATCTGGATATGCCAAATATCGTGTTTCCTTCAATAGTTGCGCAGCAAAGTCCCTTGGTTTCATTCCAGACTCGGCCCCTTCATCGATGTGTAATATATGAATGTTCTGCCTCCTACTACGTCCTTCAAGATCTGTGTATTTGTCTGTAAGCTGATCTACCATCTGCTTTAAACGATGCATTTCTTGTTCGAGTTTTGCCACCTTGTCCGAAATAGTAGAGGCGCTAGCTTCCAAGCTTGCTAGTTTTGAGTCCTGCTCATTCACTGTAGTCTTAACAGCCAAGGTCGCTGAGCTGGACTCTTGTTTGAACACCGTTCATCTACAGAGATGGCAAGTTTTTCAGTCTTGGGTCTATTATCTCCACCGATCTCTAAATTAACTGAGTGGATTTCCGAGCGCAGAGAAGAATTGCTGTGTTATCCATGTCCTGAGTGTGTTCACATGGTAGATCTTCCGTAGCAAAGTCCGAGGCGGCCGAGGCCTGTTAAGGCCTGTTAGGTGGATAGGAAATATATTTCTGTTAAAGCTTGAGGGGTCACTATTCTAATACAAAAAGGTGTACCACAAACAGATAGAGAGGGTTGGTACTTTACAAGGTTTAGGTTCTTTCTTGCTAAGGTTTACTCTAAGAACGTATGTTCTGATACTTTTCTGGGAATGATATTCTACGTAATATAGTAAAGCCATTTATTCCTGTGAAGGAGCATAAATGTTTATGAATCGTGGTACACTGCGGGTGCTGAAGAACATTAAAGTGAACTATGAGAGAGGAATGGAAGGCGCATGATTTGCATAAACATGCCGAAAGCAAAGTGCAACATGAAGGCACGAGTAAAGTGAGTGTGTGTGAGGCAACTTCAAAAACACTTTTCCTCCCAAGACCCCAGGTGTTCATGCTGAGCCCACACAATGGTGCCATTTACTTTCTGCTCCTCACCTGATCTAAGAGCTAAGAACACACACAGGACTCGCGCATTAACCGAGTCCGACCGCAGAAAAGGCTTTTAGATGCTTGCCCTATTAAACCCATTACACTGCCACCAAATAACAAGGCGTTTGGATTGTGTGACTTCTGAATGTCTGGCTGTTGATGTGCAGTTCTTTTCATTTCACTGTTAAAAACATCCATGAGGCAGAGATTCAGTATTCGATTCAGTATGTAATCGTAACACTGACACATATGATCCGATATGATCCGTCATTTAATCTTGAGACAAGTCTTCCATTACTGATGATGCCACTGAACTTGCTGAAATATTTCAATTTTTTAAGACAGTGAAAAAAACTGATGATACCAGATACTATTAGTTTAGCGTTCAATAAGAGCATGTCCTCAACTACTTAATGTCTTGCAGGTCGAGTTACCACAAAAAGGAAACTTAATACTTCTCGTCCTGGCCTTGCGCAGGATTTGGAACAGCTTTTATTTAACACTCTGGTTCAATGTTACACAGCCATTAGCGCATGATATACGTAGACTGAAAAAGCCATGGTGCAGAGATCATTTCTCTTAAAAGCTACGGTATAGTGGGTTCTGTTTATGAGGCACAGTTTGCAACGGCCTCTTGAACAGAACTCACTGAATGAAGAGATTTTCTTCTATTTTAACCAGCGCTACTATTGCAGCTGTGAGCTGTTTGATCCGTGCTCTGTGTCACTATCTCTGCCTCTTCATGAAATCTATTGTTACCTTCACAGACCCGGTGCCACGACTGCCAATTATTTGAAAAGATTTTATTAGTATTTTCCTTGACATATTTTATATAAATAAAAGAGAGGCTTTGTCTTAATGTTGGTCATAACTCACTCTTTCAGTGATATATTTACATTTCATATATTGGAGGACCGGATACTGTACCAGTCTCAGAAATATTTCTGTCTGTCTGTATCTCTGTATCTCTATATCTCTATATCCGTCTGTATCTCTACTGTATGTGTCTGTCCGGGTGATATTGTTTCAGCATCACGCAAAACTTTGCCAGTCCATAGATATTTGTCTGTCGTTAAATCTGGGCCATAAATAAAATCAAAATATTGAGAAAAAGGGTCATTTTTTTGGATGAGCACGGCGCCTTTGCCTTCAAGGTGGAGCCAGAGCGAAGGAACAGAGCCAATCAACATGATAGTTTACCTGAAATACACAGAGTATGTCGAACACAGAAATGACTGTAATACCCCCTACAAACCACCCAAATCCTCACAAAACCCAAATGTGTGGGACTGCATGGCTTACTGCAGAAAAATGTAGGTAACTTTTAAAAACGGAATCTTCGAAGATCTCTAGACAGTTCAATGTATATTTATTCTTCCTGAGGGAAGTTTAAAAAAAGAAAGCTCGTCTCATATGTTCTGAAACTGTGGCGCTAATAAGACCAATGGTTGTGATGAGCCGCTGTGAGATAAAACACGGGTCATTAGACCAAACATATACCCAGCAGTCTGAGGTGGGGGCATGTAAAATACCCAAACTGAGAATGTTAGCTGCTCCAAAGACATTTGGAGCCATTATGAGTATGTGTATGTGTGCCCTGTGATAGATTAACACCCTCTCCATTCCGGAAGCCTGCTTGTATATGAAGAGGCTCGTATATCAAAGCAAATTTCCCCCATAAGAAATAATGGAAATTTCGACAATTCGTTCCAGAACCCAAAAATATTTATATAAAAATAATTAATATAAAATAGAAAGCAAAAATAAAACAAATTAATGTGCACTTTCGTGTTACCTCTGAGTAAAGAGAGAGGAGAGGAGGAAGGGGGGAAAGGGGGGGCTGCTGTGTAGGACGACTTACACACACAAGGATTGTGGACATAAAGTTACAAAACCTTTTTCACTTCACATGTATACTGTACAGTTGAACTCTACAGCAGGCATCACTAAATGATAGACCATGGACCTGGACCAAGTGACAGTTCTATCTGGACCCTGATGTTTTTTTTTTTGTTAAATAAGAATAGTTAATATACCAGTAATCTAGAGCTTTTTTCCTTGAGGTGGTCGTGGCTACCTCAGAGCCACTCAGTATGATAGTTTAACGTGTATAGCTCTTACCGCTCTTTATATATCTCTTTAATGTACTGTTCAGTATATCCAGCTTGTCGTGGTGCCCCTAACTTTGACTGTTAAAAGACACAGGCACTGACCCCTTCCATTAAATTTTAAATAAACATTTTATACAATTACACTATTATTAGTTTGAAGCACAGAGGAAGGCTGCTCCTGTACTCGAGACATTTCTACAAATGAGCATATGCAGTAATATTCAAATAAAAAAAAATAAACATGTGCTGTGTATAATATCTGTCTGATTGGAGCAGCACGCAATGATTTCCATCAAGTGGGCATCAAAGGCACTTAGATATGCATTAGTGAACGAGCAAATGGATAGCACACAAGTGGCAGGTGCTCTGAGTCGAATCCACCTGCAGGGAATTATCTATCTATTTATTTATTTTATTTTGCACCGAGGGCCAACTGTATAAATCAGAACCACAATTATGATACGCATCAGAAATTTCTGTTTGTTAGGATCAGGCTGATAGAAATGCATCTATAATTAGAAACAGAAAATCAGCACTGTTTAGTGCATCATAAAAATTACAATGTGGAGGAATGAATATAGGATAGAGGACAAAATAGTGTCCCAAAGTTCACTAGCTGATGAGACTAAATCTAAGAAAAGGTGTACTGTAGCTATTCACACAATATCTCAGACCATCTCATGGGTAAAAATCTAATTTCTACAATGTTTATTGCTCTTAATATATATACAGTATAGACCAAAAGTTTGGACACACCTTCTCATTCAGCGAGTTTTCTTTATTGTGTTCTTTATTGTGTTCTTTAGCCCAAACGCGTCTCTTCTGCTTGTTGCCTGTCCTTAGCAGTGGTTTCCTAGCAGATATTCTACCATGAAGGCCTGATTCACACAGTCTCCTCTTAACAGTTGTTCTAGAGATGTGTGTCTGCTGCTAGAACTCTGTGCGGCATTGACCTGCTCTCTGATCTGAGCTGCTGTTAACCTGCGATTTCTGAGGCCGGTGACTCGGATGAACTTATCCTCCGCAGCAGAGGCGACTCTCGGTCTTCCTTTCCTGGGCCGGTCCGCATGTCAGCCGGTTTCTTTGTAGCGCTTGATGGTTTTTGTGACTGCACTTGGGGACACTTTCAAAGTTTTCCCAATTTTTCGACTGACTGACCTTCATTTCTTAAAGTAATGATGGCCGCCCGTTTTTCTTCACTTAGATGCTTTTTTCTTGCCATAATACAAATTCAACCTCTTTGAATGAGAAGTTGTTTGGTCTGTACTATATATATATATTTGTTTTTTTTAATTATTATTTCTGTGTCTGATAGAACACAATAGTGTGAAAACTTTGTTAAAAAGTGAGGTCACATGAACTCAAAAAAGTAGGCTAGTTTTACATCGAGAGCTCTAGAGGGAACCGCATAATACTGGAAACTTCTGTGAGTTCAATAAATCATCTTTTGTCATTTTCCCCTCTGAGAAACAGAACCACGTTGTTAGATCCACATCTCTATTTCAACAGTAATTTGAAATTATTTTAATAATCCTCTTCTATACAGTGCAGTTGCTGAAAGAATAACAATCGCAGCCGTGACCCCTGTGATAAGGACCCTGGACAGAGGGAATGAAATAAGTCCACCAGGGCAGAGGTTAATTTATTTGTAATGAAGGTATTAGTGCTCACACACCATGTTCCAGGAGGGTTCAAAATATAGAAAACATGTCTTGAAGTGAAAAAGGAATCTTACCAAGTTATAAAAGATTTTTTAAATAACTTTATACTCCACCTTAATGCTTAAAGTTAGTCAGCAAAATCTGTCAGAAATTATGGATGACAAATTCTCAGCAATCAGGTTAGTGTTATGCATGAGTGTGTGTGATTTTCTGCACATTTTCTGCACACATTCAGTTTACTGAAATAATTTTCTTGCAGTTTGTGTCTCCATAGCTGCTAGTATTTCCTTTTGTACAGTAGAGTTCATAGGGCAGGATGTTTATTAATGTCTACAATGAAAAGTAAAAAACATCTTAAACATACTGAGAGTTTAAAGATGTGATTATAGTTGGTCATCTTTTTAAAACAAATATCACAATTTAGTGCCTTAATTGGCTGCCTAAAAAAACTGATACTTCATTTGAAACCCTAATAATAATAATAATAATAATAATAATAATAATAGATAAGGTGATTTATTAATTGATGAGGTAAAGTGGATGCTTATTATTTACTGTATCAGGTTTGACACAGAGAGAAAAACACAGAAACCAAATTGCACAAGCATGAACAGTCTATATTCAAGTATAACATTTAGAGGAAGTTAAACATATACATTCTTAAATGAATTATGGTCTGTAGCAGAACTGTGGTTTTGGAGACTCCCAGGTGAATAGCGCGGGTCCACGAGTCATAGCTCAGTGAAGGCAGAGTCCTCTGGGTCGCAGCAAGTCTGGCCGAGCAGTTGAGGTGAACCACACAAAGCAACCAACTGGTGCGAGGCAGGCAGAGATAGCTGAACACAGACGAGAGCGTGAGACAAGCAGGGACACCGGTGTGCACTCGACGGCACAAGGAAATACGTTTTCTTCTTGTCAGTTGAGTTTGCGGAGTCTGCAAAGACAGCAGACACATGAATAAAAGTTCAGTTATGATCTGGCGTTGGCCTTTTTATATGCCGTTGGTGACTGAAGCATGGCATCCTTTTATTGTTCTCCAGCCCAGGGCATTTGCAGGCCCATCCCTTTCTCACTCACAGATCTTGCAGGTAGGGTGATGTACTGTAGGTTATGTTGTGTGCGCGAGTGGTCCATGCGAGAAGTTGTAGTTAATGTGTGTGCACTGGCTGCAATCTCCCCCCCTCCACCAGATTCGTCTAGACAGTGCATCTGCATTTTCATATATGGGGAATTGCAGCCGCCAACCGGAGAGTAGTTCAAATGGTAACTGCACATGGGGAATCAACACATTAGCTTGGATATGGTGTAGCTTTGTCCATGAGGGTCTCCTTAGGTAATGTCACATGGCTGAAAAGTGGCACCAGTTCCCTTGCAATGTTCTTTGATGTTGCATGGCGGAGTGAGATTCATGCCTATCCATTCACATGATATTCTATTAACTCCTAATTGGCCCCCAAATGGCATGGAATGGAATGTGCCAGGTTGATCACAGTGTCCACCTTCCGTAGAATCGGGGGGAAGCTTCTCTGGCATCTGCTTTTTTTTCTTCTTGGCCCTGGGAGAGCATTGCAAGCACACATTTTAAGGCACTCACCATCTCTTACATGTTTGTGGGCTTTACGTTCTTCCTTCAGAAGGGAGGGAAGCAGACAATCTATTGCCACAATCTCTGGCTTGTGCTTGTTGTTTAATGCTAATTTTGAGGAGATAGTCTTCAGGAGACCTTTTGTGGGCCTGATTCTGGCTTGTTTGTCTGCATTCTCCATCAGAGTAATGGGTTTGACACATGGAGAGAAAACTTGCTTTAAGTTTAGGTGTAAAAAACAACATTGCTGCTTTAAGTGGTTACAGCTGAGTGTATAAATATCTAAAAACACTTCACCCATTCTGGAAGGAATTCCACAATTCAAGGATACAAGGATGTGTTGAAAGTCATAAACGAATACTACCAATTGTCAGTCAATTGTGTCTCCAAGTATATACATGTAATTAATGAATAACTAAAAACATACAATGCATTATCATGTACATATGACACCCTGAGATATCCATAACACTGCTAAGTGGTTCAAATTACAGCTTTCATCTATTCATCATCATCATCATCATCATTATCAAGAAAAAGTATTCATTAATATAGTATGTATTATGTATTATATGGGAGGTCAACCTGTCAGTGCTGACTGTACGCCTCACACTGCATCAAATTGCTCTGCATGGTTGTCGTCCTAGAAGGAAGCCTCTTCCAAAGATGATGCACAAGAAAGCTCGCAAACAATTTGCTGCAGACATGCAGAACTAAGGACCAGGATTACTGGAACCATGTCCTGTGGGCTCATGAGTCCAAGATAAACCTATTTGGTTCAGATGGTGTCAAGCGTGTGTGGCGGCAACCGGTTGAGGAGTACAAAGACAAGTGTGTCTTGCTTACCGTCAAACATGGTGGTGGCATGTCATGATCTGGGGCTGCATGAGTGCTGATGGCATTGGGGAGCTACAGTACAGTTCATTGCGGGAAACATGAATTCTAACATGTACTGTGACATACTGACGCAGAGCATGATCCGCTCCTTCCGCAAACTGGGCGCAGAGCAGCGTTGCAGCATGATAATGACCCCAAACACACATAAAGAGGCTGAGGGTAAAGGTGATGGACTGGCCAAGCATGTCTCCAGACCTAAACCCCATAGAACATCCGTGATGTTGTGATGGAGGAGGGGAAGAGGATTCCAGTGGCAACCTGTGAAGCTCTGGTGAACTCAATGGCCAAGAGAATTCAAGCCCTGCTGGAAAATGATGGTGGCCACACAAAATATTGTCATTTTCACTTAGGGGTGTACTCACTTTTGTTGCCAGGGGTTCAGCTATTATTGGTTGTATTTTTAGTTATTTTGAGGGGACAATAAATGTACACTGCTTTACAAACTTTACACTGACTACCTTTCATTGTGTCAAAGAGTCACAATGTATAATAATGAGTCACAACAGAAAAATTTCTGCAGTCTTGTCCTATGAAAAGATGTAACTAAATATTTGCAGAGATGTGAGGGGAGTACTCACTTTTGTGACATACTGTATGTAAAGACCACATGTATTATGTATTCTTAAAATTATTTAATGGTTTAATAGCTTGCCTATGAGTGGCAGTGTTTACAGATTCTGGTGAACTGGAAGCCCCAGTGAAGCTGTGATTGAGTGACACAGTCTATAGCCTACTGGTAACGCACATATTGAGTGCCCAATGGAGTGCCACCTGCTTGTAGCTCAATAGTGCCATTGTCTGCATAAGGAAATGAACTTAAACTACGTTCCCTAGTGTATTGGCTGTGGGTGCCTTCATTAGCTTGGCAATAAAGCTTTAGGCGAATGAACAGATGTAAGTGGATTTAAACATCAGATTAGTGTTTTTAGTGTTTTAGTGTTTTTCTTAACATCTGACAGAATACACACAAATACAGCAGCTGCCTGGAATTAATATCAATGCTATCTATGATGGCGAGTTTTTGTGATTTTTGTAAGTCGTCTTCCTTTGTTTCACACTTTGGAACATATCAATAACATTCATTCAACATCTTCTCCTGTATGATAGAGCATAACTTCGATTTAGAAGTGTCTTTCATCTCAATAACGAGAGTTAAATATGGAAATGCTTACAGCTCAATAAACACCCCTGTAAACTGTTAAAATAGTTTAGAGTCTTTCGGCTGCTGGTACGGTGTACTGTATATGTAGCTATAACATTCAGTGGAACTTGCCTCAGTGGCAGGTACATGGGGAAGATGTTTCTGTTTAATGTTGAAATATTTTTTGGTAAATCTTTATTCCTCACATTTCATTAACATTCCATGCTAATGCTTTATTGCTTTTACAAATAAATGACTTGTGCTATTTATATGATGCTATTGTTTCAGGTATTGTGATCACTTTTCAGCCGGTTGAACCTGTGAGCGTCACCTGGATGTGCTCTTGGTGCTGTCAGCATGGTATATGTGGAAGGATGTGCAGCTTGTGTTTGTCACTAACGCTCATCGTAAGACATTGAACAGTTCTGCACCATATGGCATAATAGAAAAAAAAAAAATCAGCACAGGAGAAAGAAAGTGCTACCTAGAGAGGGATAGTGAAGAAAAGAAATTTGACAGTTGTTGAATTCATTGTGAAGTGAACCAGATTTCTCACTTTTCACTGTCTTCTGATAAGACATGGGCAAGACTTTCATTTCTGTCGTTTTTTAAAATGCAAAATTAAAAATCAGGGAAGCATGCAGAGAGTGCTACCTTCATGCACATTTAATGAAACTCAAAACATTTTTGAGACTTTATTCAGCAGTGACTTGTCATTTTTTTAAGGCTTTGGTCTATCCATAAAGTAAATGCAGGCTGATTTATAACCTGGAATTACTTCAGCAGAACAACACACCACCCCCTGGTACTTGACAGATTGTACAGCTTTGAAAAACTTTCAATTCAGCCGAGTGATAAATGCTCATGCATGAATTGTGTTTCCAAGACAATTACACATAGTCGAGTTGAATAAGATGACCTGGCATCAACCAAAACTGCAGAAATAATGATTTGAGGTGGCTTAGAGAGATGAGATTAAAGGAAAAACTGTGAAACAGGATTTTTTTTTTAAATGCATGCCATATATTTAATGAAACATTGTGAATACAGCTACATTTTTGCATACCATAATCATCATCAATGAAGTCTTTCCCAGGCCCTCCTTGTTAATGATTGGCCATGCTGTAATTGTCTTAGCAATCAACATTGCTAGCCATGTTTGCAAATATGCCTCCGTGTAATGGGTCAAAATTAATGATTTAGCACAGCCGGTCAATAGATCTTTCGTTAAGCAGGCCAGTGCATTGGATAAATTGCCTCTGGTTTAATTGCTGTTTAAAGCAAAAGGATGATTCTGACATTCCCAATCATGTCACATTATCACTACAGACAGGAGGAAACGTGTTTGGAGACATGTGTTTTGTCTTCTGGTTTGCTTTTGTGGCGGTTTGTTAATACATACTCGCTCCAGGAGAGTAACCCAAACTCAGGAGTGAACTGGGGGTGCTGGAGCTGTGAGACACCTACGCTGCTCCTGACTGTGAAGTGTCTACAGATTATTTTTGTATATCGCCCGAGAGCTGCTTGTAAATTTAGAGTTTCAGTTTTACTAAGGAACTTCTGCATAAGGATCCTCACAGTTGCGCTTGAATTTGCAGCACTGCAAGTCGAAGCAAGAAGTAACATTACTCTGGTTTTAATTAGCCATCATGCTAATCTGCTCTCTATTGCCTCCTTGGAGGTTCAAGTTTCGAATGTTAATCACATGAGGCGGATGCATCTTTCAGTCTTGGGTTTGGCTAGTTGCATTTCCTAAAGTTTCTTAAGTAAAATGCAAAATGAATGTTTACCATTGTCACGTTTGTATAGGTGGTGACAGCGAGGCATAGGCGCAGAGGTGAAGACGTTTAAGATGGTTTTTAATAATAAAGAAATAAAACAAACAAACATACTTTACATGAAAACAAACCAAACCGGACTCTCTAAAAATACTAAACAAAACAATGAGCTGAACTAGACTGGTGTGAAACTAAACTAAACCAACAAACTACCAGGCATGTCACGTGTTTAATTCAACAGTTGCAAAACAATGGAACTAATGTGCTACCTCGGTTCAGGTGAGTGTTCCCATCACCTGACCGACGTGCATCCTGGGAAATGAAGTTTATTTTGAACAAAAAAAAAAACAAAAAAACAAGGAGTCTCTGGGCGCCAGGTGCCCTCTAGGGGTTAACCCTGACATAACCGCCCCCCTCAAAGGGCGCTAGTCCGGAGCCCCACGGGAGGTCCAGGGCACCCTCCCCAAGGTCCCATGTCTGGCCACCTTACACAGAAGCTATCGATCATGTCCCATGGCAGGACAGAAGAGATTACTCCCCTTTTTCGAGGCGAGACCGAAGCGTGGTCCTCGAAGCCGGGTGCGTCGGAGCCGGATGGAGTACAGTAGCTGGACCACCATCGCCGTGGCAGGGGTTTAGCTCGCCGTCGTTGTGGCAGGGCGGAGGAGCTGGAACAATGTCCTTGAAGCCGGGCGGCGGAGGAAGAAGTCCGATATCGTTCAAGCCTGGCGGCGGAACTAGTGCGACGTCCTCGAAGCAGGGCAGAGAGGTGGAGGAAGCTCATGCCTATCAGAGCTCTCCAGAATGACTGGGCCCACAGCGGGGCTCTCTAGACGTTCTGCGCCTCCACTGAGGCTAACTGGCAGGTTTGGGCCTCCACTTGTGCATCCTGAGAAATGAAGTTTATTTTATACAAAAACTACAACAAAAAACACAAGAAGTCTCTGGGCGCCAGGCACCCTCTAGGGGTTAACCCTGACAACCATCATATTAGATCTTATTAATTAAAGTTGGGTATGGTCAAATCTTATACAAATTAGAATAAAAAAAAAAAGAAAATATGTTTTTGTTGTTGATGTTGTTCTTGCAGCTGTTTCTATTAAGGGTTGCCACAGCAGGTTTTATGCCAGATGCCCTTCCTGATGCAACCCCCCAATTTTTATCTTTTGCCTCAAAATTTACTTACTTCTTCATGTCTTCAATATCCATGGCTTACTGTGTGCTTTCTTTTTAATTCCAACATTAAACCCCCTGAATATATCAGGACTTATGCACTAGATGTACTGTATGAGGGCAGATTGGTGAGAGCTGGTTCTATGACTTAGATGAGAGGCAGAATCCATATTTTAACTATGCGTTTAAGGAAAAATAATTCTTACATACTGTATCATTTTACATTAAATCTCTTTTATTATAAAATATATTTATTCTAAACTAGCGTGAGTACCCGCCGTTGATGGTAAAACTTTTTTTTTTAAGGTTGAGTATTTTATGCCTTATTTTACAATATGTTGTACATACCTGTTCGGTCATCAGAGAGTGAATAGAAATTTCATCACTGAGATGAGAAATCGAAAAAGTAGATCAGATAAAAGTTTAAATTTTCAGCAGTCCGGCACGTTAAAATTCACTTATACTACTTCATCGCTGTTATTTCAGTAAAAGTGAAAATATGAACTAATCCCAGTAAAAATATTCAGTTTAGCTTTTCTAATTAATATCTAATGGTGAAGGTGTTTTTATTTTTTATTTTTATTGAACAAGTATCTTATTGGTAGCTTATTTTAAAGTAGATTATTAAATCCAGCACATAACTGTTCATAACATCGCTTTTACTCAACATTTTCATTTCACTTATGGTGCAACATCAGGCAGATACTTAAGTACTCCAAAAGTTACAATAAGTCGCAGAAGTAATGATTTCATTTGAAGAATGAGTTCAGACCAATGTACAGGCAAACCCTTTCTTTTATTTATAGAGATAAAAATAAATAAATAAATAATAATAATAAACAAATAATAAGGCAGAATACAAACCACTAACTGGGCAATTAGGAAATTGGTTTCATACAGAATCTATAGCACTGATTCCTGAAAAGTTTTTTTTAAGTGAAGTTAACAACAAAATCCTAACAATGCATGTGCTGATAAAAGAAACGATTAGCAAGGAAAGACATGACAGATTTGGAGAGCTGATTAGGCTGTGCAGTGGAGATAATAATATCCATCATGCACTGCGTCTCAGGAGATGATAGTGGCTGCGTCCCAATGGATGATGAGAAAACTGTGTACTTTTGACTGTGACGGAAACTGATGTAAGAAACAACAACAATTGTAGAATACTTGAGCCAGGCATGTTCTGTTATATTAGATTCTACACTAGAATTTACTAAAGAGCAGAAAGCCAACGACACATGAGTTGAATTACTAAGTCTTACATCTTAGTCACCGTTTTATAATCTTACTGAATTTAAAATAATGCCTTGTTGCCATTACAGTAATTATTTGATGTCATCTCCATGTCTAACATGAATGTTCCTTCTCCAGTTTTAAAAGCAATAAAAACGCACAGCAGGCTGGAGATGCCCGAGTCAGAGATCATTAGTGCCTTTGCCATCATTCCTTTCCTTTACTCCTTACTGTTGGTAAAGTGGACATTTTTTCCTTCACTTCTAACTATCCTCTGAGTCCTGCTGCTGGAAATATCTCAGGAACCTTCTGTAAAGAATAAGCCACTCAGTGTAGTGCTGTTTTAGGAAAACAATTAGCAATAATCAGGCTGGTGTGATTCAATTTAATACAATTAAATTGTATTTGTATAGTGCTTTTAACAATTATTGTCATTGTTGAAAAGCAGCTTTACACCATTTCACAAAAGATATTATAGAAGTTTGTATGAAATGTGCATGCATCAAAATGATTAGATTGTCCCTAATGAGCAACAAGCCACGGGCGACAGCGACAGTGGCAAGGAGAACCTCCCGGGGATGGTAGTAGGAAGAAACCTTGAGAGGAAACAGACTCAACAGGGAGCCCATCCTCATTTGGTTGATAACGGATAGCAGGGATTAATCACATACTGGGTGTATTCTTTAAGTTTAAATGTAGTCCATTTTTTATTGGAGGCTCCGGTAGATTTGCAGGAAATTCCAGTCATGAACTATCGAGCAACTGCAGTCATAAGTACTCAGAGAACATCTGTGAGCATCCGTTAAGGCCACGACCATCTTCATGTTAAAGTCACCAGTCACCACATGCATCCCAGACAGACCATAACAAGATCTCCAACCAGAAACGGGGCACCAGGACGAGTCAGACAGGTCCAGAGGGCCATCGTGGTCTGAATCACTGGCTCAGGAGCTCAAGAGCAACATGCATAGCTCAACAGAGAGACAGGGAGAGGGATGAAGTGGAGACATCACTAATGAAGAACTTCATTAATAAGAAGAAATCTGATAAAAATCCTCATCCTTGGTCAGGATCACAGATATGGTACGAGACCAGGCTGCTCTGAATAACACTATAATAACAATATATTATTATTATTTTTTTAAACAGCTTGAAACACACTTATGCATTTTGTATTTTCCCAAAATGGGATTGTTTTTTTTCTGTTAAAGCTGTTAGCCCTGTCAATTCCTGATGTTTCACTGCTCCATTTACTTCCTCCTTCACTAACACAATGGAATTCACTAACTGATAACGAGCTAACGGGTTTAATTACGCCTGCTGGGGGCATTTATGAATTTCTTAGACTCTAAATGAAAATAGCAGATGGCTAGATTGTTGAGTTCTTAGTTTTAAAAAAGAATCTTGAGAGAGAAAATATTAATTCAGTTCTACTTAAACATTTGACGATGATCTGAAAACGATTTAATATTTTGGTGAGGAAAATGAGACTCATGAGAATTGTTCACAAGCACATTGCCTTTGAGTTCTGGATTGTGATTGGTCAGAAGGTGTTTATCAAATTTGTATGACAGCAGTTCAGCAATTAGTGCAATTACAAATAGGTTCTATAGTAACATAATCAAAAGAATTGAAAATGTAAGAAGTGTTTATTTTATTTTATGAAAGTCTCCAGTGTCAGTACTTTGTTAGAGGTACTACTCCTACTGTTTCATACTGTGTCATATGTATGTTAATGATTTACAGTGTCATAACCGCTTGGGCTTCAGCGAAAAAATGTTCTTCGGCTTCATCCATGTAAACAATCTACTGAGGCATGGGAGGGCATGAAGAAACCGCATACACACATTGCTCTTACATTTTTACAGTCACATGGTCACAGGGTTTACTTTTTTTTTTTTAACAGTCACAGGGTTTCCTTTATGCGCCTTCATGAGAAAGCAGGAAGGTGTAATGTGTGTGCTTTTTCTGTGATTGCTGTCAGGGCAACAAAATCCCAAGTGATAAGTCAGGTATTGCGAGCTGTACAATTGTTTTGAGGCTTGTGGTGTGAACCAGGCTGTATTAGTTAACAACAGCTGCTGTGGGGTTTGTGCCCTAACCCTAACCCTAACCCTAACCCAGGCTTGACATTAGTATCATCATAAATTGTGATAAATTCTACAGCTTCCTCCCATTAAAGATGCTCCAGCATGCAGACCACGTCCAGATCATACTGTACAAATTTTAAACCCTCCTTTTTTTTCTCCCAGAATTGTAGACTTGATCAGAAAATCATTACAGAATTTATATTCGTCAATCATTTTTACCTGGAAACTTTTGAGGTTATTAATATTTATTAATGTAATAAAACAATACAGTACATTAATTGAAGCTTTTTTTTTTTTCAGTTCATATTTAAATTCCCCATTAATAAACACAGATCTTCGAATAGGACATTGTCACAAGCACTCTTAAACACTTCTATTTCACTGACCCCCTCTGAGCCCTGCATAAGGGCTTTCTATTATTGCATCTCGTGGTTTAAGTTCTTATAAATTTATTAATTCACTCATTTCATTTACTCATGTGCACAGATTCTCACTAGCCAGGTTGTCCCAGTGGGAGGTCTTTTATCCGCGAGACACTTTCAGACAAACTACTTCCCACCTGGACAAGCAAAAATGATCTCCATCGTTCCCTAAAAAGATAACTGGACTAATGAGATAACTTTGAAACAAACATGAGGAAGATTTTTTCTTTCGAGACACAACATATAACAACGAATGCCATAAATCAGTTAGAACAACCAATCAATAAACCAATGTACTTAATTTTTTTTAAGAAAGCACCCGAGAGGTTTTATACATTGTTTCTAGATGTTGCCCAGCTTATGTTTTTCAATCTTTCTATTTCTTTAATGTTTACTGACAGTAAAAACCACAGCCTGGTGGATGCAGTCAACATGAATTTGGCAGCATGAGCAAGATTTACACAAATCAGAGTAATATACACACGTGGACAAAATTGTTGGTACCCTTCGGTCAATGAAAGAAAAACTCACAATGGTCACATAAATAACTTTAATCTGACAAAAGTAATAATTTAAAAAAGTTCGATGGATGTTAACCAATGAAAGTCAGACATTGCTTTTCAACCATGCTTCAACAGAATTATTAAAAAATAAATAAACTCATGGAACAGGCCTGGACAAAAATGATGGTACCCCTAACTTAATAGTTTTGAGGCAATCACTGAAATCAAACGATTCCTGTAACTGTCAATGAGACTTCTGCACCTCTCTGCAGGTATTTTGGTCCACTCCTCATGAGCAAGCTGCTCCAGTTGTTTTCGGTTTGAAGGGTGCCTTTTCCAGACAGCATGTTTCAGCTCCTTCCAAAGATGCTCAATAGGATTGAGGTCAGGGCTCATAGAAGGCCACTTTAGAATAGTCGTCTGACTTTCATTGGTTAACATTCATAGAATTCTTATTTATTATTACTTTTGTCAGATTAAAGTTATTTCTGTGGCCATTGTGAGGGCACCAACAATTTTGTCCACATGTGTAATTAGATTTGCACACAAGCATTCTCTAAATGAATTTTGGGTTTGTAGAAGTATCCAACTACTACTGTACTATAGTGTAGTGTACTGTGATGTCCTCTGCTGTCTGTTACTATAGTAAAGAGGGAAAACAGAAAATCCGTACACTCACTGACATGAATTCCCTTGTCAAAGTTTGCATCACGTTCTGAGTGCATTCTGTTGTTGTTTGTCTCTAGAGTTTTTCTGATTCTGGTTTTGAGCTTTTCCTGTTGCTGCTGTTTTGTGTCTTGACCAACACTTTGGACTCTAATCATGATTCTTGGAAAATACTGAGTCTATGTCTTTCTGTCCTTCCTACAGAGCAACTGAGGTGACACAGTGACCAATTCTCAAATTCTCTATAAGAACAATATATTATAAAATTTTAAAATAGCAAAAGAAACCTGGTTGTTAAAGAAGCCATTCTTACAGTACAAGGCTGTCTGGAAATTATTTCACAGCTCTAGCTTCAGAAATTGACAAATAAAAGTAAAAATATAAAAATGTTTGTATGTTTCTTGACAAAAAACAAGTAGCAGATTCCATCAGCAGAAGAGTGCATTTATAGCATAAACAGACACTTTTTGTAGGAAATTTCTATCTTGTCTTGTCTTGTAACAACTGAGCAAAGTGATGTACAGTATCGATAAGATTAGATGCTACAGGAGAAATAATTTGATTCCTGTCACAGGACACAATGAGATGGATGCTAATGTATTTTCAGCTTTCTGCTGGAGTTGAATAGCAAAAACTATTTCTTCAAATAATATAATATAAAATATTTTTGCTGTGTAGTTTATTTTTTTGTGTGCATAAGAATTGCATTTCAATTAATATTTCATGGTGCTCCAGTTGGCAAGTACTCCATTGCCCAAGACTCTCAAGACAATCTACCAGGGTTGTTTATTCTTCAGAGAAAGCATAATACAACTGGCCATACAGTCAATAAAAAGAAAAGTTTAAAAATCAAAAAGTATCAAATCCAACTATGAAGTCTGTTTTAATTGTGATCATTAGACATTTTTTAAACAACGTGCCTACCAGCCCACTATTACTTTCAGTTCAAATTTGAAAGTGCCCGCGCATGTGTGCAAAAATATAAAGTTAAACAAAGAATACAAAAGTGTACAATTAATAAAGTTAGCCTAAAACAATATTGTTTCCAGTGCTGAAGCAAACAGGATTATTTTTTTGTTTTACAATAGATCTTTCATGATGAATGTGTGTAAGCGCTTTAAATATACAGTAAACAACAAGCACTGCCTTTTGCAAAGTTAAAGTGAGTGTCGTTGATCAAAAGGCTGATAAACACATGCGCAGATATGAGCAAATTTATTGATAAAACTGCAAACATACTACCCCAGAATTGCAACAAACAAATATACAGTCTACTCGCTGATTACTGTGCGACAGCGCGCTCCAAGGTGAACACCCACAGACCCCCAGTTCTCACCTGTCATTCACAAAAGTTGTGAAGTTATCAAACAGGTTTCGCTGTTGGCAGAATTGAGGGGTTTAAAATAGAGCAGACGTCTCTGCCTAAAATCCTCCTTATTCTTACTTCATTACATTCGGCTATCCTCGTTACTTTTCTAACCTGTAGGGGGCAGTCATGTTTCAATCTGAGGTATTGTGTGTCTATTGAAGCCGAAAATGTGTTAATCTCTCTAAGGCTGATAAATGCACGCGCAGATATGAGCAGATTTATGGGTTAAACTGCAGACCATACTCCCCCAGAAATGCATCAAGCACAAAAATATATGCTACTCGCTTTAATATAACGTGACAGCACACAGAATGCCTGGGCTTTGACTGCACTTTCTTTATTCATTATTATGAGTAATAGTAGTACTCTATAAAATGCTGGGTTTCTGTAAACACATTGTTGGGTTGTTTATGCTGGGTCAAAGTTCTATGTTTTTTCGGGTACTTTAATCACACTGTTGGGTCGTTTTTGCTATGAAAACTAAAAGTGCTACGTACATGATTAAACTCAATGGAAAAAGAAATGTCTCCATTTCCTTCCTAGACTTTTTGTCTGCATCACAATGAACTGAAGCTCAGCATGCCTTCTTTCCTTTGTTTGAATCTGTAATATTTAAGTGAAATATATTTTGCGTATAGGCCTAAATAAAATTTTTTATTCATGGACAGGGATATTATGTTTTATCCAGAAGCGCTGCAATTTTAGCTGGTTTCAAAAACACAAGGTTTTTGGAGAGTTGAGCTCCAGACAATCCCCGGGCGCTCTGAGCTCATGTACCCGGCCAACGCACCCACACCTCGGAACGAACTTCTGAAAACTACTGCAGGCTAACTATCCCTGCAGTGGTTAAACAGCAGATTAATTTCATTTGGGGTTTTGTCTAACAGGCAATCTACTGTATTTATATTATGCGAAGTTGTGTACAATTTGGGACTTTTTTGAAAACAAAATGGTTCTATCTACTAAATCAAATGGAATGTGTCAACCCAGCAAGAGTGTTAATTTACCCACTCGTTAGGTCAAATAAAATAACCCAGCACTTTAACATTTAACCCAGCAGTTTTCAGAGTGTAATATAAAAAAAAAAATATTCCATTTGTAAAAAAACATAAAGAAATCATAGGTTGTGTATAGGGTGATAAAAAACAATACAACAAAGCATATGGTAAATAAATTCTCAGACTTTTCCACTGCAGGGATTAAAAAACAATAACAATGTCAATTTTGAACATGTACAGTAGAAGCTCAATGGTCCGCATACAACCTCTCGCCAAATTATTTTTTATAGTCTAATATATATATATATATATATATATATATATATATATATATATATATATATATAAAGTTGTGCTATGTTTTTAACTTACAATATTTGTTAATTTAAAAATGTAATTTAAATGAAGTTTGGGCTCCGGGATGTTGAGCCTATTTCCTACGTAGTTTAGTACAGAGGACGTACCGGGGAGATGCTTCACCTCAAGAGAACATAAGTGTGCGTCTGTTTTGGTTCCTCAGTACAGGATAAATCAGATCCATTTAGTGTGAGATCATCAAGTTGGAGGAGGACTGCATCCTTATTTTCCATTCAGGGGGTTATTTGCAACTCAAAGCTTAAAGGTTATCATTTATAGTAGCTAGCAAGCTGGATAGGAAAAGAGTGTGTGTCTCCTTGTTCTTGTCTTGCTACATTTTCTTACTTTCAGATGATTAAAAAAAAAAAAAACATCTAAAAGCACTTATGTTCACATGTCATTGCACACGCATCAATGATTACAACATCCATGTACAACATATTACAATTCTGTATCATTTATATTTATATTATATTGTACTGTATATCATTTATATCATAGTCTTACCTATTTTTATTTGTACATACTTCTTCTTCTTTTCCTTCTTCTTATTATTATTCATTATTATTAGTGTTTTTATTATTATATAAAAATCTGCACAGTGTGGAGTTTGTTGCAATTTCATTTCACTACTGTTGTAGTTGTACAACCATGTATGTGACACATTTTTAAATCTTGATTCATGTTGGAAATTCATAGCTTGCATTTGAAAGACACTAAAAATCTCCTTCCAGCTCTGAAGGTGACATCAGAGAACTCCTTTATGTACCTTTTTATGGTAAAAATAAAATAAACAAGTGTAGACATTATTATATTTTTACCATAGAAAGGTACAAAAGAAGCTCTCTGCTGTCACCTTCAGAGCTGGAAGGAGATTTTTAGTGTAAACGTTATTCTGTCCCTAAAGGTGTACAGTGCACAAAACAGGCTGAATGAATAATAAACTATTGATAGAAATTCCAGTAAAATTTCACTTGTGTTTGTGGTGAAATTATATTTGAATTGTGTCACTGATTAGACGTAGTGAACTCTAAGAGTAGACGTAGTGAACACTAGAGGAGCATGCTGTTATAGAAGATTAATCAACCACACTGAATGTTGTGATGAAGTGGAGTCTCATTTCCCCCCGACATTGTACTTTCAAATAACAGCATTTCCCTAAGTGTTTTATTCCTCTTATATCACAGCAATTTGTCAATTCCTACAACTCTACAGATCTGGCCATTAAGAATGCACGTTTCTAGAAAAGGGATCTCACGAGCTGCCGCCGTAGCTCACGGGAAGCTGTGAAAATGATGTTCATTACCAGTAGGGGGCAGTCGTCGTGTTTCAATCTGAGGTATTGTGTTAATGTGTTAATCTCTCTTAGGCGCCCATAGACAGCAAGTGACAGAGCTCATAAATGTGTCGAGCTCAAACTGTAAATACTGATATGTATTCATTCTTCATTTTCTTCTCTCCTTCAATAATGATTCTCCTTTGACTGCTCTTTCTCCATTCAGTATTATTATTATTATTATTATTATTATTACGAGTAGTAATATTAGTAGTGCTGTGAATTTATTATTAATATTATTATTATTATTACAGTGGAACCTCGGATTGCGAGTAACGTGGTTTACGAGTGTTCCGCAAACCGAGCAAAGATTTTTAATAAATTTTTATTCGGAAACCGAGCAAGTATTAGTTTACGAGCGCCGAGTATCATGTATCACACCTGTGACTCTTATTTTGACACCAAGCGTCAGTCTCTCACCTTCCCCCCTCTCTCCCCTCCCCCCACGGCTTCACAAACACACAGAAACTCTGCTCGTCTCTTATGAGTGTGGGCGCGCAATTTGACACCGACACACACACACACGCACAGGCGCTCTCTTGCCTTTTCACCCCCTCCCTGGGTTCACAAACACACAGAAACTCTGCTCTGTTGCGATTCTTTTCTAAGGTAAGGTGCTGGTTCATTTGTTTTTTGTTTACTTTACAGCAGTGATTCCCTTAGTATGCGCTCACACCAGTCTCAGAGAGATTTCTTTTTTTCCGTTAAAACGATGTTTCCGCTGTGTTTATGCGTTTGTTGTGAAACTTAAAAAGTGAGTCAGTTAATATACGCTCATGCCAGTCTCAGAGAGATTTCTTTTTTTTCCTGTTAAAACGGTGTTTCCGTTGTGTGTGTGTGTGTGTGTGTGTGTGTGTGTGTGTTTGTTGTGAAACTTAAAAAGCGAGGTGGGGGGAGGGAGGAGGAATGTTACTGTGTAAAACCAGATGAGGGAAGGGGCTAATTCCACACACACACACACACACACACACTGCGCGCACCAACGGAAACACTTATCTGTCAGGATTTATTTGTACTTTTTTTAAAGGTAAAGTGCAGATTAATTTGCTTTATTTTCATTTTATATATAATATTATTTGTATATTTTATATACATTTTATATATTAATTATTCTTATGTATTTATTTTTTGGGGCTGTGGAACGAATAATTTGAGTTTTCATTATTTCTTATGGGAAATGATGATTTGGTTTACGAGTGTTTTGGAATACAATCCCACTTCCGGAACGAATTATGCTCGTAATCCAAGGTTCCACTGTATTATTATTGTAACGCACAAAGTGAAAGTGAGTTGCGCATGCACGCTTTTCTGCAAAAGGCTCATAAACGCACACATAGATATGAGCAGATTTATCGATAAAACTGCAGGCATACTCCACCAGAAATGCAACAAACACAAAAATATATGCTACTCACTGAATACAACACGACAGCATGCAGAATCCCTGGGCTTTGACTGCGCTTTCTCCATTCATTATTAGTCAGTCCCACCCTGACTGTCAGAGATTAACACCAGCATCTCTCTTGTAACAGTAATGATGTCTGAACTCTTCTAACTTCATCTTTCCTCCATCTCGCCTTTCATCTTCTATTTAAGGCGCTGCTTTCTGACACCTTTATCAGCCATGTAGTCACCTATCATGGGACCTGAGTGTCCAGTTCTCACATTTTCAAGAACAGCTGAGATATTCTAGAGCTCAGTTTGAACAATGAATCATTTGGAATCAGGTGCTCCCAGTTCCAGGACAGTAAGCAAGATTACCCTGCCACTATGGCATGGCAGTGTTGGTGAAATGTCTCAAAGCAGTATGCTGTATGAGCTTAGACTCAAGGCTTTTACCTCAGGGACAACTGAATCCTGAGAACAGCATCTAATCAATGGGAGAAAATTGAAAGATCTTCTCCACGGTTCATGTTCAGGAAGTGATTGATCCTATTCATAGGGTTGATGGCACCAAAGTCTGTCCGAGGAACCGAGGCAGAAACAAACACTGGATGGGATATAAATCCATTACATACAACACACACACCTTCTGTATACGCACATTCACATTTAGACATGGTTTAGCATAGCCAGGCCACCAACTGTAAGGATGTGGCCCCAACATGGCATCACGTCTTAAAATAGTAGCATGATACAATGCTGTGAAAAAGTATTTGCCTCTTCCTTATATTTATTTTTTGCCTATGTTTTGCATTTTAAGATTTTTCTGTTTCACTTTGTCATACAGCTTCTGTTTAAATTATTTATTGATTCAACATTTCTGGCAGTAATCGGGCTTGGGAGTCAAGTAAAATTTACCTCAGCTTTCCAAAAATCACAGTTCATTCATAATTTAGCAATGGAGCAATTACTTTCTCACTTACAGAATGAACAAGCTTTGAGGGAAGTGAAGCAATATCTTAGACAGAGACACTAAGATGTGGAGAAGAGAAGACGATATTAAACCGTGAGGACAGCTTGGATCTCGACTAAACATCCAGAACAGAGACTAATGAGCTGCAGAAAGAGAGAGATAGAGAGAGAGAGAGAGAGAGAGAGAGAGAGAGAGAGAGGTGGCTTCCTCAAATTCGCTTGAGAGGACGAGGTCAATGGGATGAAATGTGTGATTAAAACCTATAGCATCCATCAGGAAAATATCATAAAACTCAAAAATGGCACTTATTTGAGCACAAAGAAAAAGCAATAACTTAGAAGAAATGTGTGTGTCAGAGTCGAGGGCAGAAAACAAGCAATCGAGTGAGTATTCCAAATTGCTAATAAAAAAAATCAATCAAACAAACAAACAAATAAAAATAAAAGCTAATCCTAGGCAGAAAACTGTATAATGCTTTGCTGTCCATAAACTGTATAATTAAGGATGTGAAAAATAGCGCTGTTAATTATTTTTCACACACACACGTCAACTCCAAATGATATGCGAGTGACAGATGGGAGAATTCCTGCAAAGAACCATTGTTTAATCTCACTTTTCTGAAACTGCACTACAAATTAATTTTACCACTTTAGACTTGGTAGAGTTATCTGTTTGAACAATATTGTAATAAGGAGATTATTAAAAAGAGAATCTAACATTAATTATTCTAAATATTACATGGTACAGTGGCAGCAGTGACTCGGCTTGATCATCACGCCCCCCCCCCCAACAAGTATATTGGGATGTGTAATTATTAGACATGTGCGGTTTGGTATCAGCCCACAACTCTTTCACTTAGACATACTGCATCTGTCATATAGCTGAATTTAGATAAAAAACAAACTGTGAATCATGGGTAAATCCATTGATGCAGTAAGCTCTGAGGCTTGTTTATTATGTTTGGGGAAAGAGCCAGAGATCATAAATCAAGCTTAACACACACACACACACACATACGCGTTTTTGTGAAAAACTGGTACGTGCAAAAAATACATCACATATGGGGACATGCCTTTCTAAAGCTGCTAGAGCCATGCTGATAAAAGATTTTGGTTGCCAGTGGCCTTGTTATGACAGTCATCTGTTGATATTTTCATTTAAAGCTAATTTTTTGCACAACCTGATTTTTCACCTACATATGAGGACAAACATTAATTTCATCATTTTCCAGGACATAAAAACACACACACACTGATGTCTAAATCATACCTACATATTGAGACCATGGTGAATACGGAGTCCACTACACACACACACACTGATGTCTAAATCATACCTACATATTGAGACCATGGTGAATACGGAGTCCACTACACACACACACACACACTGATGTCTAAATCATACCTACATATTGAGACCATGGTGAATACGGAGTCCACTACACACACACACACACACTGATGTCTAAATCATGCCTACATATTGAGACCATGGTGAATACGGAGTCCACTACACACACACACACACTGATGTCTAAATCATGCCTACATATTGAGACTATGGTGAATACGGAGTCCACTACACACACACACACACACACAGATGTCTAAATCGTGCCTACATACTGAGACTATGGTGAATACTAAGTCCACTACACACACACACACTGATGTCTAAATCGTACCTACATATTGAGACCATGGTGAAGAGTGAGTGAGTTGAGAACAAGACAGTCATACTGATTTTTAAAAATACTTTTGCTGTAAAGTACCGAGTTTGAGAGGAGACAACAAAATAAAACACACACCTTTCACAGCAGCCATTGCAATTTGTCCATTTTATCTGAATGTATTAGATAAATTTATCTGAAAACTTGTTACAGCATTTATTCATTGTTGCTCTTATAGTTGTTTAAACCACTTCCTTGTCTTCATTTGTAAGTCACTTTGGATAAAGGTGTCTGCTAAATGACTAAATGTAAATAAACCACCCACAAAGTAATAGTTTGTAAGTAAAGGTTTTGCAGTAACAAAGCTTCTTCTGACACTCACTAAAATGGGATTTTTATCATAGAAGCAAAAGGCAACCTATAACCCAAAATATGATCCACTACTAATGTCACATGAATGCTTTTATTGTTTTGGCATCATTAATTATTAAACAGCTTTCCCACTATCATAGAAAAAACATGTGCAAACATTTATACATAAAGTACATACTAGACCAAAGTTCAAAGCGACACCAGCCATCATATGCCATTTCAGCCCTCACATAATTTTCCCTTCGTTTTTTGCGGACACCTCGGATGCCAGTAGCAAATATTTTGAGAGTTTTGAAATATGGTGTCAGTGAAAGCCATTACACTAATGCTGTAAAATCTGTGGCAACTTCTATTTATTGTAAAAAAAAAATATATATATATATATATATATATATATATATATATATATATATATATATAAAACTAGATTAGTTGCCATGAATGAAAAAGTATAAGTAAAAAACTTAATGTTAATTCCACCTTTTGTTACTAAATTCAAATGTTGTATTTGTCAATATTATTTACTGACTTAAACTAACATCACCAAAGATGAACAAAATATGTTACTCATGTACATAATATCTATGTACAGAACTTATTATAGTGATCACACTTTAGAAAATTAGGAAAATTGTAATAATTTTACTAAATACTGTTCACACCAATCAGCCATCAGCATTAACACCTCCACCAGGTGAATTGGATGACAGGATCATGGGCATCCATGGCCCATTTACATACGTGCGGACCGAAGACTAGCCTGTTCTGATTGCAACGAAAAGCCAATGCAATAACACGGTACTAACGGTACCTATGGTAATAACACAGTACCAACCATAAACCTACTTAAATGTGTTGGGACTTCCGGATTGGAGCTCTGAGATGAGAATTACGTCATTAATTACTCACCCTCACGTAGTTCCAAACCCATAAGACCTCCGTTCATCTTCAGAACACAAATGAAGATATTTTAGATTTAATCCGAGTCTTCCATAGACAGTCAACACGCTTCACACTCAAAGCACAAAAAGACCAAAAAACATTGTCAAATAAATCCATATGGTCAGTGAGTAGTTCAATCATAATTATATGAATCTACGAGAATACTTTTTGTGTCCAAAGAAAACAAAAATAAAGTCGTTCTTTATTTGAGAGGTCTAAAGAGGTCTTATGGGTTTGGAACTAAATGAGGGCAAGTAATTAATGACATAATTTTCATTTTTGAGTAAACTAACCCTTTAAAGCCCTCTTTATTACACTAAAATGACCAACACTGCACACATGTTCCATATAAATGCAAGAGATATCATACAGTATCCAGCTGAACTAATCCTTTAACTCAACATATGTAACAGCATAGAAATGTAAAGAAACCCTTACTGACTTTGTTGTCTTTTCAACGCAGCAATTCTGTTATTGACATAAAATTTAATAGCAGACCAGTCTCGGTTTCCCAATGCCTGAGGCTCAGCCAAAAGGCATGAGACACAGTCCGCCTTCCCGGGCACTCGACAAGTGCGTATGTAGTTCATCATGTGCTTCTCAACAGCTGCAACCTCTTCTTCTGACCATTTCCGTTTCACACTGATTTTTGTGCCTAAAAAAAAAAAAAAAACATTTAATTAAATGTAATTCCTAAAATACCAAGCAAATCAGTCAAAGCCAGAGAGAACAAAAGACCCATAAAATATTGTTACATACCAATGCTATATAGTAACACTGTTTTTTTTTTTGTTTTTTTTAAATAGAGTACCATGTCTCAAAAGGGCTCAAGACACTGTGTGTGTATATATAATTAAGTGTAATGCATCTACAGCAAGCAAGTTTAGCAACAACTTCAACTACGGTGGTGTAGTGGTTAGCTCTGTCGCCTTGCACCTCTAGAGTCCGGGTTCGATTCCCGGCCAGGCTCGATTCCTGTCTTCGTGTGCAGATTAGGCTAATTGCCGTTTCCAAATTGCCCATAGTGTGTGAATGAGTGTGTAAGTGAGTGCATGTGTGTGCCCTGCAACGTAATGGCACCCTGTCTAGGGTGTACCCCTCGTTCCCTAAGCCTCCTAGGATAAGCTCCAGGCCCCGCAACCCCGAATACAGGATAAAGTGGTATGGACAATGAATTTTAGAGGAAGGTGAATCATTCAGTTTCAAATTGGAGGTTTCTGCCAGTTCCTTTTCTTCATATTACAAATCAGACAAGCCATGGTGAATACTAAGTCCTGAACTACACACACACTGATGTCTAAATCATACTTATACAGTATGTCACAAAAGTTAGTACACCCCTCACATCTCTGCAAATATTTAGTTCTATCTTTTCATAGGACAACGCTGCATAAATGACTCTTTGACACAATGAAAAGTCGTCAGTGTAAAGTTTGTATAGCAGTGTAAATTTATTGTCCCCTCAAAATAACTAAAACTACAGCCGATAGTAGCTGATCCCCCTGGCAACAAAAGTGAGTACACCCCTAAGTGAAAATGTACAAATTGAGCACAATTAGTCATTTTCCTTCCCCTTTGTCATGTGACTCATTAGTGTTAGACTGTCTCAGGTGTCACCAGATAGCAGGTGAGTTAAATTTGGTATAAAAGCTCTTCCACTCTCTCAACCTGGTCACTGAAAGTTTAACATGGCACCTCATGGCAAACAACTCTCAGAAGACCTGAAAAAATGAATTGTTGCTTTACATAAAGATGGCCGAGGCTATAAGAAGATGGCCACTGGGCTGCAGCACAGTTACAGAGTGTTGGCTAAGACCATCCAGCGCTTTAAGAGGACTGGTTCTTCTCAGAACAGGCCTCACCATGGTCGGCCAAAGAAGCTGAGTGCACGTTCTCAGTGTCAGATCCAAAGACTGGCTTTGAAAAACAGACGGATGAGTTTTAGCATCCAGCATTGCGGCAGAGATTGAGCCTGTCAGTGCTCAGACCGTACACCGCAAACTGCATGGTTGTCATCCTAGAAGGAAGCCTCTTCTACAGATGATGCACAAGAAAGCTCACAAACAATTTACTGCAGACATGCAAACTAAGGACCAGGATTACTGGAACCATGTCCTGTGGTCTGATGAGACCAAGATAAACCTATTTGGTTCAGATGGCGTCAAGCGTGTGTAGCGGCAACCAGGTGAGGAGTACAAAGACAAGTGTGTCTTGCCTACCGTCAACCATGGTGGTGGGAGTGTCATGATCTGGGGCTGCATGAGTGCTGATGGCATTGGGGAGCTACAGTTCATTGAGGTAAACATGAAGTCTAACATGTACTGTGACATACTGAAGCAGAGCATGAACCCCTCCCTCCGGAAACTGGGCCGCAGAGCAGCGGTCCAGCATGATGATGACCCCAAACACACCTCCAAGATGAGCACTGACTTGCTAAAGAGGCTGAGGGTAACAGTGATGGACTGGCCAAGCATGTCTCCAGACCTTAAACCCCATAGAACACCTCTGGGGCATCCTGAAAAGGAAGGTGGAGGACCACAAGGTGTCAAATGTCCACCACCTCTGTGATGTTGTGATGGAGGAGTGGAAGAGGATTCCAGTGGCAACCTGTGAAGCTCTGGTGAACTCCATGGCCAAGAGAATTCAAGCCGAGCTGGAAAATGATGGTGGCCACACAAAATATTGACATTTCACATTTTCATTTAGGGGTGTACTCACTTTTGTTGCCAGGGGTTCAGCTACTATTGGCTGTATGTTTAGTTATTTTGAGGGGACAATAAATTTACACTGCAATACAAACTTTACACTGACTACTTTTCATTGTGTCAAAGAATCATTTATGCAGTGTTGTCCTATGAAAAGATATAACTAAATATTTGCAGAGATGTGAGGGGTGTACTCACTTTTGTGACATACTGTATATTGGGACCATGGTGAATACCAAGTCCTGAACTACACACACATACACACACACTGATGTCTAAATCATACCTACATATTGGGACCATAGTGAAAAGTGAATCCTAAAATAATCTCCAATAAAACATGGCTACCTACCTTGTTTGCGATGAGCACTGTCCAGGTCTACCATGGAGGCGGATTCAGGTCTACCCACACATTCTTTCTGGGAGCCTATGATGAAACATTTCAATAATAAATTGTTAAAGTCTTTACCTGAATAATAAGAACATGCCAATGCTTTACTTATACAACTTTGCAAAGCTGTGTTAAATATCTTAATATTGCATTTCAGTCTCTTTAGAATAACTGTGGTATTCATATGACTTTTTACTTAAAAAGCAGCCAAAGATTAGCAGAGACAAAGATTATTAAAGGTTAAGTGAGTTGTGTTCTCTTTTACCCTTGTTGGCCTTTTTTTTTGAAGATACTTTGAGTCCTTCATCTTGAGATCCCTTGTCTTGCAGGTTGCCTGCTAACAGTGGAAAAGAGAAGCAACAATTTTCAAGTATAGCACAGTGACTCATGTAATCGCTGAAATGTATAATTACTTTTAAGGCAGTAAAGGCAGAGCTGGAGAAAGTATATGGAGTAAATGTATATGGTGGAATAAACGCACGTACCATTCCCAGTTTCCGGATTGACCTCATCATCAGAACTGTCGCTCGACACATCTATTTCATCTGATTAAGACAAAAGTATAAAGTTTTGAATGCCACCATCACACCATTTCTACTTCATCTTGTCTTGGTGCGGCCTATTACAAAAATCTGTGAAGCTAAACTTCTAATACATTGCTGCTTTATTAAATTACCCGTAAATGTTTGATATTTTAGAAAATATTGACAACACTTCTAATACTCTACAAAATAAACATTGTGAAAAACTAATCATGATTACCTATTGTGTTAAAAGTTACATTACACAATTATATTTACCTTGTGGGTCTATTGTTATAGCATCCAATCCTTTACCCTGGAGTTCCGGCAGTTTCCCTTTCTCCATTGCAATCAGGAGTTTACTGATCTTTGCCAGCTGTAGCGTGTTTTCAGGGAGGCGGTAGAACTCCCGATGAACTCTGATGTCATGTCCGAGGAAGTTGGCTAATTGATCCATCTCATTGTCCTTGAGGTTTAATACTGTGGATAATGTAGCTACTTGCTTGCGCAGCTTTGTTGAACAAAGGGCATCCGGATGCTTAGCTCCACTGGCTTGGGCATACTGGCGAATGCAGTCAGCACCACGATAATGAGACAGGGCACCCGGACGGGCAAACAAATGCTGGTTTTCAACAGGAACTTGACACTTTTTTCTCATGCTTACAAGGAGATCCATGGCCACAACCATATCAGGGGTCAGCAAGACTGGTACCTTCCTTCCCCTCTTACCACGTATTTCCACCCTTTGGAAGTACCCGCAAAGCTTTTTCTCAAAGTCACTGAGTCCCACAGCGATATCTTTATTCATTGGTGTCTGATCTCTAGATGTGTACAACTGAATATTCATTTTGGAAACTTCACCCTCTCTTCGTCTATTAAAAATCACAATCTGTGTTAGCATGACTTTGCAAAGATTGGCAAAGTTCTTGCAATTCGGGTTTTCTTGTAGGGCATCCACATACTCCAGCTGTTTTGAGTTTAAAAATGAGTGCAGGGTTTTGACATCCTCTGTAAATGGTAGGACCTGGGGCTTATTCCATTTAGCTTCACTCAGAGTAGTTAGTGCAGCTGCAGATACTACCTCATTCCATTTGCTTTCATATAACCGTCTGAAGTTTCGTGCAGACTCTGCAACCACTTCGCGTCCTGACATCAGTGCATTGCATTCAACAGAGTTGGCAATCTTCATCAAGCTGTGTCCGAGCTTCAGTGCCAGTGATGGAATCTTGTAGGTGTTGGTCTCCTCATTGAATCCTGCCACTGCTCTTACTGCTTTAATAACGTGAGGAAAATTGCAGGGTTGGATGAAGTCTTCCATATGATGAAAGGGTGTTAGTGATCTGGCAGTAATGAGAAACCTTGCTACTTCCCTCATTTTCTGCTTGATGTAATTGTTTCGTCCTGAATGTGACTTCAGCCTGTTGTACATCTGCTCGCCTAAAAGAAGAATATATCTATCATTTTTGACAACATCTGAAACTTCATCAGTCACCATCTCACAAGCAATGGTCCATACACTTTTGCTTATATCCACTGGAGGAGGAAGGGCCAAGCTGTTGAGTGAAAGAACTCTCTTCTGACCAATTCCGTGGGTTTTATTTGTGGTGTTCTGGGGGCACGTTCGAATGTGTCTCCACAGTGTCTTTCTGTTGTACAGACCTTGACAATGGATACAGTGAATAAAGTCTGAGGTGGATTTTACTTCTTTGGGGCGCCTGCAGGCAACCATTTCCCCAATACCAGCTTTTGAAACTGAAGCATTATGGGCAAAGTTCCCCCTACTTTTCAAAAGGCGTAATCTCACTCTTCTTTCCTTTGACCTTTTATTGAAGCTAAATGCCTTAGCTACCTCAGGTTCGTTGCGATGAACAAACTCCAAGTGTCGTGAAATTTTAGAGTATGGCTTCTCACAATACACGCAATATTGTTTCTTCTTGTACCTATTTGTTTGCTGGTTAGTAGGCATTGGCGTCACTGATGTGGAACGGTTATAAGATGAGCTTGTACTCGTGTCTGTTGTACTCTTAAACTCGGCAGCACCTCTCGTCTCTGGCTCAGGATGGGAGATCTTTAGTTCTTCACTTTTAGCACTGTTGTCTGATGAGCTACAGTCTGAATCAGGGACATATTCTTCGTCACTGTAGTCAGAAGCGGACTCCTCACAAGATATCTGTGGGGAACACACAGCATTAAATGCCACTAAGACAAACATTAAGCATATGAATACTGAAAGGCATTTTGATGCCCCACCAACAAAAAATAATAGTGCCTACCTCAGATTCATCATCCTGCGTGCAACCAGTCACCCCTGGTTCACTTTCACGTGTTCTTAACAGCTGTTCATAGTGTTGAGCACATTTTTGATGATGTTCTCTTTGTCTGTTTAACCCAGCAGTAAACCTGTTTACCTGTGGTTTATAAATAAGTAGTTAAGAATATGAAGAATGTTGAAAAAAAATAATAATTATTATTATGTACTTGATTGGAGCTTGGTTAATGTAACAAATGGCATTACCTGTTCAGTTGGCTTGGTAGGAGGGCGTGTCTCGTCCTCTGGTGCTGTGTTCTCACCACTGCCAGTGACTGCTCGGGTCATCTGAAAAGAGAGAACAGCAGCTACTGTGAGGAACACACTATATTAACTTCATAGTGGAGAAGCATCAGGGCATCCACACACACACACACGTGGCACGTTTCACACCACATCAATGTGAGTACAGTGGACAGGCTCTCATCACACACACACGCTCGAGGAATCCTCAAACGACGTCACGGTTAAAAATCAGGACAAACTATGGAATGTGAACATCATGTGGTATAGTAATTAGAAACCTGACACTTTCATAAAGAGAGGAAGGGAAGAAGAAGAGAATTCACTTAGTAAAGTGAAAACTACAATCAGGGCTTGGATTTCAGATTTGTTTTTACCCGGGGGCAAATTCCCCTCTTACTTGGGTCTCATGGGGGATTTACGGATTCTGGGGGAGGGGGAAGCGATTTTGTCCAAAATCAGGACATCCACACACACACACACGTGACACGTTTCACACCACATCAATGTGAGTACAGTGGACAGGCTCTCATCACACACACACGCTCGAGGAATCCTCAAACAACGTCACGGTTAAAAATCAGGACAGTCTTATTTTGGTAAAAATAAATCTAATAACCAATACTTAAATACAGTGGTGTGAAAAAGTATTTGCCCCCTTACTGATTTCTTATTTTTGTGCATGTTTGTCACACTTTAATGTTTCAGATCATCAAATAAATTCAAATATTAGTCGAAGATAACACAAGTAAACACATGGTGCAGTTTTTAAATGAAGGTTTATATTATCAAGGGGAAAACAAAATCGAAAACTACATATCCCTGTGTGAAAAAGTGTTTGCACCCCCTGTGGAAACACAACTTAACTCTGGTTTATCAAACCCGAGTTCAATTTCTCTAGCCACACCCAGGCCTGATTAGTGCCACACCTGTTTGCAATCAATAAATCACTTAAATAGGACCTGTCTGACAAAGTGAAGTAGACCAAAAGATCATCAAAAGCTAGACATCATGCAAGGATCCAATGAAATTCAATCCAATGAGAAAGAAAAAATATTTGAGATCTTTCAGTCTGGAAAAGGTTATAAAGCCATTTCTGAAGCTTTGGGACTGCAGCGAACTACAGTGAGAGGCATTATTTACAAAAGGCAAAAACATGGAACAGTGGAGAACCTTCCCAGGAGTGGCCGACCGACCAAAATTACCCCAAGAGCGCACCGACAACTCATCCAAGAGGTCATTAAAGACCACACAACAACTTCCAAAGAACTGCAGGCCACAAGTGCCTCAGTTAAGGTGAGTGTTGATGACTCCACCATAAGAAAGAGACTGGGGGCAAAAATGGTTAGCGTGGCAGAGTTCCAAGATGAAAACCACTGCTGAGCAAAAAGAACATAAAGGCTCGTCTCAGTTTTGCCAGAAAACATCTTTAGTAAAAATACTCTGTGGACTGACGAGACAAAAGTTGAACTTTCTGGAAGGTGTGTGTCCCATTGTGTGTGGTGTAAAAGTAACACCGCGTTTCAGACAAAGAGCATCATACCAACAGTAAAACATGGTGGTGGTAGTGTGATGATCTGGGGCTGTTTTGCTGCTTCAGGACCTGGAAGACTTGCTGTGATAAATGGAACCATGAATTCTGCTGTGTACCAAGATATCCTGAAGGAGAACGTCTGGCCATCTGTTTGTGACCTCAAGCTGAAGCGAACTTGGGTTCTGCAGCAGGACAATGATCCAAAGCACACCAGCAAGTCCACTTCTGAATGGCTGAAGAAAAACCAAATGAAGACTTTGGAGCGGCCCAGTCAAAGTCCTGATCTGAATCCAATTGAGATGCTGTGGCATGACCTTAAAAAGGCGGTTCATGCTCGAAAACCCTCCAGTGTGCCTGAATTACAACAATTCTGCAAAGATGAGTGGACCAAAATTCCTCCACAGCGCTGTAACAGACTCATTGGAAGTTATCGAAAACGCTTGACAGCAGTTGTTGCTGTTAAGGGTGGCCCAACCAGTTATTAGGTTGAGGGGGCAAACACTTTTTCACACAGGGCTATGTAGTTTTGGATTTTGTTATCTTTGACTAATATTTAATTCTGTTTGATGACCTAAAACAATAAAGTGTGACAAACATGCACAAAAATTTTAAATCAGTAAGGGGGAAAAAAACCTTTTCACACCACGGATTACATTTGAAATCTACCGAGGGTCTAAATGGATCAATATGCCCGTTGCGTCTTATCAGAAGATCAAGAGCTTGACCAAGAATATTTACCTGTTCCGTTGGCTTGGTAGGAGGGCGTGTCTCATCCTCTGGTGCTGTGTTCTCACCACTGCCAGTGACTGCTCGGGTCATCTGGAAAGAGAGAACAGCAGCTACTGTGAAGAACACACTATATTAACTTCATATTGGAGAAGCATCAGGGCATCCACTATCCAATACTGAAATAGATTACATTTGAAATCTACTGGATCAATAAGTCCGTTGCGTCTTATCAGAAGATCAAGAGCTTGACCAAGAATATTTACCTGTTCAGTTGGCTTGGTAGGAGGGCGTGTCTCATCCTCTGGTGCTGTGTTCTCACCACTGCCAGTGACTGCTCGGGTCATCTGGAAAGAGAGAACAGCAGCTACTGTGAAGAACACACTATATTAACTTCATATTGGAGAAGCATCAGGGCATCCACTATCCAATACTGAAATAGATTACATTTGAAATCTACTGGATCAATAAGTCCGTTGCGTCTTATCAGAAGATCAAAAGCTTGACCAAGAATATTTACCTGTTCAGTTGGCTTGGTAGGAGGGCGTGTCTCATCCTCTGGTGCTGTGTTCTCACCACTGCCAGTGACTGCTCGGGTCATCTGGAAAGAGAGAACAGCAGCTACTGTGAAGAACACACTATATTAACTTCATAGTGGAGAAGCATCAGGGCATCCACTATCCAATACTGAAATAGATTACATTTGAAATCTACTGGATCAATAAGCCCGTTGCGTCTTATCAGAAGATCAAGAGCTTGACCAAGAATATTTACCTGTTCAGTTGGCTTGGTAGGAGGGCGTGTCTCATCCTCTGGTGCTGTGTTCTCACCACTGCCAGTGACTGCTCGGGTCATCTGGAAAGAGAGAACAGCAGCTACTGTGAAGAACACACTATATTAACTTCATAGTGGAGAAGCATCAGGGCATCCACTATCCAATACTGAAATGGATTACATTTGAAATCTACTGGATCAATAAGCCCGTTGCGTCTTATCAGAAGATCAAGAGCTTGACCAAGAATATTTACCTGTTCAGTTGGCTTGGTAGGAGGGCGTGTCTCGTCCTCTGGTGCTGTGTTCGCACCACTGCCAG
The DNA here is from genome assembly GCA_030347435.1 of Clarias fuscus. Taxonomy (NCBI): domain Eukaryota; kingdom Metazoa; phylum Chordata; class Actinopteri; order Siluriformes; family Clariidae; genus Clarias; species Clarias fuscus. The sequence continues at coordinate 3,419,026 of CM059223.1, read as the reverse complement.
TGACTGCTCGGGTCATCTGGAAAGAGAGAACCTGCTCTGAAAATTGATTGGCCATTTCAACAAGAAAAAGTTTATGTCCGCACTATGTAATGCTGTGTCAATTATCCATCATTAATATTGAATAGACAGACCAGAAACCAATTAAGTTGTTCTTCTCTGGTCACTAGGCATCACAACACAGAACAACTAACAACTTAACAATACCAACCCAAATTAAACAGAGTCCTAATTACCAGTGTACGCCATGGCCAGTCTGAATCCCCATAGCTGTAAGTTATTTCTTGTCCTGGAGCTATGTCCTTAATTGAAAACAGGCACAAATGTGGTTTGCCTTTAACACTTATTATTTTCATTTTACAGTTAGGGGTTTTGTGTTCATCGTTCACTAGTCTGCCCAGTGAACTATCTTCTTTTGAAGCATCAACACTAAAATTGGATACAGGAAAAAAACATTAAATTTGTTTCAAATAAATAATTTAAATAAAGTCAGCCAAAATGATTCCCAAAACTTACCACCATTGTCTTCCACTCCAATCAAAGTCAAATAAAAAGGCATTTTCAGTTTCACTGTATCTAGTCTGTCTTGTCCGGCTCTCCTCTTGGGAAAGTAACTCTCCCCGGTACTCAAGAACGAAGCACCCTTTCTCAACGGACATGCTAGCAAACACACCTCTACCTAAGATAGAGATAGAGATGGCATGGTGTTGAATATTAAGTGTCTCTGTAGAAACTAAGTGGTTCTTTATTCAAATGACCTGGCCTTTTAGGTAGGGATAATAATAATAATAAAAGAAACCTAAAAAATAATTCTACATCATTCTGTACATCTGAAATGTAATGTTACCAGTTCTGAATATGTTCGATACCCAACCCTAAATGCAATACGGCTTTAAAGCACTTTAAAGCACACTTGCATCTTATGATGCATTAGCCTACTGTTCTATATATCTACTCCAGTATCTTCCTGTGGAATGTGATGAAAGAGGCATTGACATGCTCACACTAACCTTTATGGGCGTTAATGAATTTCTTCTCCAGGCCTGGTTTGTCTCGGCCAGACACAATGTGTCTAGTGGCATCCTCCATAGGTGCAATTCTCTTCCTTTTCGACATTATATGCAGTCATCAATTGAAATTCTGTAAAGGATAGTAAGAAGGCAAATAATCAAAAGTGCACTGATTCATATTCCAATGTTAAATTGATGACGCAGCACATTTTTATTGTCTCCAATCAACATTACACCTGCTACCAACTTAGGTCATGCTTGCTAGTTACACATAATATCATGTATGGCTAAATAATAATAAAATAGACGAAAAAACACATATTAACCCAAACTTGGTAAAGTTATTAATTTGAGGTGCGCATGCGGTTGTTCTGTCGCCATTTTTATCCGCTTGTGTGCAGCGCGCGAGCGAGCAGGCATTAGGCCACACACCGCCAAATGGCGCACAGTCAGCAGATAGGCCAACTCTTATCATCAGGCCTTTATATTCACTGCCATAAACTGTCCTAAAATCACACTAATATTGTTTCACGCAATTGTTTCTGGGACGAGCTCTCTCGCAACAAAAAGTAGCAACATGTGGTAATTTGCTGTCCTGTAGGGAGCTATTAATAATTAGTTTAATTGGATAACGTTTCACAAATTGGAAAGATGATAGTTTATAAAAGAAGATAGTAAACTTACCTTTTTTTTAAACAATCTGTCCACTCGTGTATGAACACGGGGTCTCGTCGCGCCAAAAATGAAAACTCTGAAATTTCGCCTTCAGCCCGCGTCTGACGTCACTAGCTGCGCAGTCTTGATTACGGCACGCGCCGCTTTTTTTTTTCTTATTTAACTTCAAAATTTAAGTTCAGGGTTCTTTGGGGAGTCATGACATATTTACTCACGGAAATAATAAATGATAAAACGTGGTGGCAACGATATCCATGTATTATGAATCACTAACCCTAATAAAACGATGTCTATTTGATGGCAGATTTTTCACCAGAAGGCATATTTTACAGCACTGTAATGCGTCGGATATGGTTCCTGTTAGATGTTTAATAGACATATATAAACTAAATAATAATAATAATAATAATAATAATATAATAATCATCATCATCATTATTACTATTATTAATAAACAAACGACTTACAAATATTAGGCTACAACATGATAAGTTAATGAATTAAATAAACTGAGGATGGATTTTTATTTTCTTTTTGTCAGGCAAAATATGACTATATATGCACTTTATGGGAATTTTAATGGGAGGCAGGGCTGGACTGGGACAGAATTTCAGACCGGGAAATCCCACACCAACCCAGGCCATCCTATGAGCCCAAATACATTTAGAAACCACAGACAGCCTTATTTTTCCCTCTATACAGCTCTGGAAAAAATATTCGTACAGGTGCATGTGTTTGGGAGATGAACAGTTTTGTTAAATTTTTGTGAACTGCTAACAATATTTCTCCTAAATTCAAAATATAACTATTGTTATTTATAGTGTAAATTTAAAGGAAATGACACCTCAACACATCAAAATAACCCAAGATCATGCAGTATTTGCACAGCCTAATACTTTGTAAACAAATGGTGTTAGTGCTTTGGCTAAATAACATTAAGAAATCAGTATTTGATGGAATAATAATCCTGATTTGCAGTTACAGCTTTCATGTGTTTTGGCTCTCCACCAATTTTTTCATATTGCTGGTGGATAACTTTATACCACTCTTTTTAAAAAAAAAAAGCAAACAGCTCAGCTTTACTTGATGGTTTGTGACCCTCCATCTTCCTCTTGATGACATACAGAGGTTTTCTGCAGTAAATTGCAGTGCTCTCTTTTTTCAGAGCTGTACATATTACTTTCTTGTCACTTCTTCTGCTCTAGTGTTACAAACAGCATCTTGCGCGCCTTTTCCCTTTCTGCTCCACCTGGCCGCTTTCCCGCCCTGCCTGCATGTCTGTTCAAACGGTTTGCCGCTGGGGAGACGCGGAGCGAACACAACGTAACGGTGTCAAGAATATCAGAATCAGATTAATCAACAGATCAATATTGTTATTGATATTTAATAACTAGTGAATGACAGTTTCGGAAATCATCACTTTAGTACACAGGGTGGGCAATAATATAAATATATATTAATAATAATAATAATAATAATAATAATAATAATAATAATAATAAAAACAAGCTGGCTGGCAGCAGGCCAAATCAGTCGCCAGGCCACCGGGAATCACCGGTGCTTCTGATGGCCAGTCCGGGCCTACTGTCTGCTCATTTGCAAGGTTTAAAACATTTTCCCCCTCTTATTTTCATATTAAGGTGGAGACAGTCAGCCTAGCACTAGCACTGGTGCAGTGATCACACATCAGCTTCAGCCAGGGACTGAGACAGGGAGAAGGGAAATTAGAAAAAAATACAAGAAAAATATTAACTATATATATATATATATATATATATATATATATATATACACACACACAGTACAGACCAAAAGTTTGGACACACCTTCTCATTCAAGGAGTTTGAATTTGTATTATGGCAATATGACAATATATATATATGTACAGCTCTGGAAAAAATACCACTGCAATTTGCTGCAGAAAACCTCTGTATGTCATCAAGAGGAAGATGGAGGGTCACAAACCATCAAGTAAAGCTGACCTGTTTGCTTTTTTGAAAAAAAAACCCCTAAGAAACTGTTTTTTAATATTAAATTTTTGACATTCTTTTTTCCAGAGCTGTATAGAGGGGGGGGGGGGGGGGGGATAAGGCTGTCTGTGGTTTTTTAATTGATTTGGGTGTATAGTATGGCCTGGGTTGGTGTGGGATTTCCCGGGCTGAAATCGTGTCCCAGTCCGGCCTGCTTTCAAGTTATTTTGAAAACATCAGTCACTGCGTGCCGAATACAGGATTAAGTGGTATAGATGATGAGCGAGTCACTGCGTGCGCCTGTGATGGGCTGCGCCTCAACCTGTTTTCGGTCCTCACTCACTCTCCAGGCTCCCTACGTAGGCGCAACCCCCCCTCCCCCCACCGCCATTCTGCAGGTGCGCGAAGGCGCGAGGCCGGCTGGCGATAATTAATATTAACGGACCTCGCGCTTTCTCCGCGTTAAAAATTCCTTCCTCCCTCCTTTAACGCTCTCCTTCCCCGTTTTTTTTTTTCTAAATAAAATCAGTCCTTTTCCCGTGTCCGTGTGTCTGAGGTGCCGCGCGTGCACACAGTGAACCCGTTACAACATCAAATGTAAAAGTCCGAAGCTCTCCGACGACTGGTTAACGCGCGTGCTCATTCACTCTGGTTTACAAACGTGAGTAACACATTATACACAACTCTGCTCGTCAATCTATTGTAAAATTTTGTGGCATTTTCTCTTTGCAGATAATGAAGTTAGAATATTCCACAGCATCTGAAATACACAAATCAGTTTAAGTTTACAGTGTAGTTTCATAAACAAGTATGTTTATGAAGGCCAAAAGTAGTCAAAATAGACAGTATGTAATACATTTATGTGTTAAAAAGAGGGGAAAATGATGTCATGGGATATCTTTTATATTTTTGTGACTGTTTATGCATAAACCCAGGTAATAATTAAGAAAAATATTGATATGGATCATATTTCTGTTATTTATCTGGTGGAAAAGGGGCATCCTAAGCTTAACTGAGCTGCTTCTGTTAAACTAAGAACAGGGAAAATATTGGTAGGAAAGAAATTACATTTTGAAAGATAGAATGTACAGACATTTTAATAAATAATGAATGTACCTGTTGAGAGTGCGGGCAGTCTGTGTAGTTGATGCTTGAGCTCCAGAAATCAGTAATGAGGTGCAGGTGTTTTGTCAGTTTCAGATTTTAAAAACAAAAAAAGCAGGAAATAAAGAACCGTAAAGTCACACAAAGAACCTGCTCAGCATCAAAGGGTTGTTCAGGACAGTTTCTACTATGTAGAAACATTTTTTTAAAGTGGAAATGAACTGCACAAGTCCTCTTCTGCACAAATACTTGCAGAAGAAACTCTTGGTTCCTTCAACAAGTGTGGAATGACTCTGAGTATGAGTAGTTGCAGTGTGCTCAGTCAGCAGGATGTAATGAGCCAAAGCCAACGGATCAGAAAGAAACATGCTCTGACCTGGGGATCAAGACTATTGCTCTTCAAGCTACCTTCATGGACAAAGCCCTCCATATATTTAAGTCAACAGAAGCGCCAGCCACTTGTGGGTTCACCTTTATTAGCTGGTTTTGCTTTCAGTCTTGGAAGTCACACTTCAATTTTGTGTTACATTTAGATAGTGATATAGCCTACTGTATATATTGGTTGTTTCGGCAAACGTTTAGGTTGAGTAGATAAGACTATGGTAGGAGAACGCAATTTGTTTTCCCATTTTATTATTATTATTATAATACCAAAGTGTCCTTGTATTTTGACTAGACTGACTCATCACTGAACCCTCAAGCATACCTGAATCAATATGATTCTGGAAGGGCCCAAATAAACTCAATCAAATGACACATGGTGCGTATACATGATGCCATGTAAGCCCAGATCAGTGAGGCTTGCTAGCCGTAGTGGAAGGCGGGGTGGTTGGAGACCTATAACAAAATTTGTGCAAGCCCTTTAAGGATTTCTTAAACGAATATGTGAATCAGGGCATAAGAGCTTTACAAGTGTTTTAACATTCAGTGGAATGTTTGTGGAATATCTATATATATATATTTGTGTGCATGTATGTATGTATGTGTATATCAGCACACAGTGAAAATTATTAATATGACATGTGGTCACCTGAATGTAGCGTAACATTGAGTTTGTCAATCGTGAGTCTCCAGTGAAGCTGAACTTGCATGGACTGTCCGTAACACATATTACACACATTCATGCAGGCTACCAATGAATACTTCAGAATAACTGACTGCTGGATTCAATTAAATTTAAATGTTCGTGAAATAAAATGTTTTTTAGATATCCATAGACTTGTTTAAACCATATAAATGTACATGTTGAAAGTAAATGAGACAGTATTAGTGTTTGCCTTGCCTAATAATATCAAAGCACATACATTATTGCATACAGTTTACTCTCTTTATTTAACCTTATATATTATAACATATTAGATATAAATTGATTATTACATGGAGACTGTAAAATGAGAACACGGAAAATATGAGCACTGTAATATTAAAGGTCCTGCTTTATTATGTGGTCATAAAAGATCCCTGGTTCAGTGGATGTGGTTAACCATGCATTTTGCATATTAGCCAGCTTGTGTATTAGTTAACAAGAATCTGTTACTTTTAGCTAGGGAGTTTGCAAGAGTCTGCTAACGCGAGCTAGCTTGTAACAGCATTCTTCCAAACATCACATTCCTAACTGATTTTTTCTTAAAAGAAAGATATGAACATCTCTGTCACATTTTGTTATTGTGACATATCAGAACAAAATTATGAATACACACCAACAAAGTCAGGACACGCAAGTGTGTGTGTGTATAAACGTTTAGCGCAGTACCTCACACTTCCCATAGTTGGCGCATCAGTGAGTGAGCAAAAATGTGATACACACTTACACAGATGATTTCAAAAAAATGTGAAAATCAAGGCCTAAGGAGATTTTTGCACCAGGGGTATATTTGAGGCTGTAGAACACTAGTACATGCTCAGGAAAAATGAGGACATCGATTTTGGTCCTGACTTTTACATGTGTCCTGACTTTGTTGGTGTGTATTCATAAATTTGTCCTGATATGTCACAAAAACAAACACACACACACACACACACACACACACACACACACACACACACATCGAGCACAGCTTTTACTCTTTCCCCAACTCTTCTTTCTTTTCACTGAAGATATAATGAATGAGGCAAGATATTTTTAATTATAAGATTATATTAAAAAATAATTATTATTTCTATATACTGATGTACAGGCAGATAATTTAATTAATAAACTACTTATTACTTGTTTATACGTAGATTATTATGAATTGATTACATCATGATTATAACCTGACTTATAACTAATGAAGTAAATAGTATAACTTCCTCCCAATGAGTTTTCTGAAATATTTAATAATTAAAATACATCATACAGATGAGAAGAGAAGAACAACCTGAACATGGTGTACATATTCTTCATATACATCTTGCCCTCATCTCTTAACTTTCCGCAATTCCATTCATCAGGTAACGCGCCAGAGCTGTGAGGCTCACTAAAATGGCACGAGGAGCAACGGGGATATTAAATGGTATAAAACAGATTTAATAAAACGTGAAAGGCAGAGGAATGACACAGTGAAGCCAGAAAACTACACCGTTACAGCATGAGGTTTCTCTTCATAGAAACATGAGTCAGGCATTGTAAAGGACTCGGATGCAATAAAAAACTGAATTTGAATTTGAGTCAACAATACATTTTATATCTACTCAGATCTGAGAACAGATTTATTTTCCCTCTGAATGCCTGTACTTATTTAAAGATGATTTGTTTAAGTTAAACAATTAAGTAAAAAAACAAAAAACAATACTACCCAGCCACTGGATGCATCAGGAAGGGCATCTGGTGTAAAACCTGAGACGTGTTGTTTCAGGATCCAATTTTTCATTATTTATTATTGGAAATGATGATTTGGTTTAAGAGTGTTTTGGAATATGAGCCCACTTCCGGAACGAATTAGGAGTTCGCTGTGGTGACTCCTCGATGGGAGCAACTGAAGGACCAACTGCTAATTTGTTTAAGTAAAAATCGTGACCAAATATACAATTTAGTTCATACAGGGCAGAATTCATGTTTTATCATATTATAGTATGCATCTACAAATCCTGACACTATGGGTTTTTTATGGTTTCCCTGTTGAACAGTAGAGTGAGATGTAAATGATAATAAATAATAAAATACCTGGTGCTGTTGTGGGAAAATACCCAGCAAGTGGTGTGAACAAACATCACTGTCAGCACACCAAAATGTATTATTTTCCCCTAACAGCATGTGCTGAAGTGTTTTATTCATCTCACAGCACGTATAATACAAACTTCAGGAATAATTGGATATTTGAACACTGCATTGTTTTATGTTTGTTTATGCCCAAGGGAAAAAAAAAAAAAAAAGACCTACAAGAACTTAGAAAACGTGTGTTTTTGCAAATCCAAAAGGTTGCCATGAGGGGCAATGTGGAGCTGGACACCATGCACAATGAAATAATTAGTTGTGAAAGATTTAGCTAAGATTGAGTCTATACCAAGTCTTAAAGAGTTGAGGCCAAGTCACGATCAAGTCCAAATGAAAGTGAGACAAAATCAAGAATGAGGTCATAAACACTGAAGGATTTTTAAGACCAACTTTTACTTCATCTAGTTTCAGTCAGGAAGATGGCTTTAAAACTACCCACAAAACAAACTTCACATTTTAAACTTCTAGGCAGGTTAACAGAACTTTGTAATGATCGCGTAATACAGTATTCAATGAAGTTACACTAATTAGAGGTCTTTTATCTCTGTGATGGTGTTGCATTAAAATCGGCTGAGCAAAAAAGACGACCACAAAAATAATGAAAACAAACCAAACGTCTATTTTACCAAAAGACATATATATGTTATATTCAATAATATGTGTGTGAACGTGTGTGAGCGTGAGTGAGTGGATGTCTGTCCAGAGTCTGGGTTATTACTGTTGTGTGTATGAGGAGATATGGTTCGGTCTCACCGGGGTAAATAGAGTCCGGGAGGCTGATGACCGAGGGTGAGAAGTCCTGTGAAAAAGTCCAATCGGGGATAATCCGTAAAACTGAAAGAACGATCCACCATTACAACACCTCCCCTCGCTTTTTCTCGGCTCTCCTTTTAAACCAGGTCACATGACCTCTTGCGTCACCTCTGACCTCTTGCAAACAGAAAGTGTAGTCTTCCGAGCGGGAAATCAGGCACCAAAACATGGTACAAACAACCGAACAGGTTCTTTTTTTGCAAAGGCTGTTTTTTAAACAATCAGCCTAATCACTTATGCCTATATACATATAAAAGCCTTATGCGGCCGTGCTACAACTTATGTGTGACTCCGTCAATGTTAGTTTAACTATTGAAAATAAAAGTAGGGAAGAAATCACAGTGATATTAAACAATTGTATCTGCTTTAGCACTTCTGAAAATATGGATAAAGTAAAAGACCTGATAATGACTATACACCTGAAGTGCATCTGAATCGTGTGTGAGCAGAGCAGCTCGTATGTCTCGTGCCATGAATTAAATTCTAACGAACAAATACGTCAAATGATTATAATCTAACTAGTGTGTTATAAAGGACTGAAGCCAAAAAAGTAATTTTTACTTCAAAGCTCATCCCTCTGGGATTAAACTGATGGATGAAAGCACGGATAGTGTTAATAGCATCAAACATGACCCCGTCAAAAGCCAGCTCTGTCTGATATGAGTTAAGGCAGTGATTATTTACAGAAATATGAAAGGCAGGACTGAAGCAGAGACGCGAGCAGCATTAATAAAGACTAACAGCTCATCAGTAGCGCGTGAGCAGCAACAGACCCAGGAGGTTCCCGACGCTGGCCTCGCTATGAGTGATAATGCCTTTTTTTTTGGTTCTTTGCTTCTTAATCTGGAGAATGTCTTCAGTGCTGTGTAAGAGGTGTAGAAGTTGAAATGGTGGCATATTCCTCACGTGCTACTGTAGCTTAGGTAAATCCAACATCATCAATTCCATGATGAAGGTGCAGTATGAAAGAAATCAAAGTACATACTGTAGTGACTGGCAGAAGCTAATCAGGAGAGAGAGGCAGTGCTGCATTATAATAAACTTAGTTTAGTTTATTTATATAGCACATTTACTACAGCCACGAGACTGACCAAAGTGCTTTACATCCATATAAACATCATAAAAAGAATAAAAGTACACAATTACAGCCTAAGAAAGAGGGAAAAAAATAACATAAAATAAATGAATAAATAAATAAAACAGAAGCTTACAGTATGTCACAAAAGTGAGTACACCCCTCACATCTCTGCAAATATTTAGTTATATCTTTTCATAGGACAACACTGCGTAAATGATTCTTTGACACAATGAAAAGTCGTCAGTGTAAAGTTTGTATAGCAGTGTAAATTTATTGTCCCCTCAACATAACTAAAAATACAGCCAATAATAGCTGAACCCCTGGCAACAAAAGTGAGTACACCCCTAAGCGAACATGTGAAATGTCAATATTTTGTGTGGCCACTATCATTTTCCAGCACGATTTGAATTCTCTTGGCCATGGAGTTCACCAGAGCTTCACAGGTTGCCACTGGAATCCTCTTCCACTCCTCCATCACATCACGGAGGTGGTGGACATTTGACACCTTGTGCTCCTCCACCTTCCTTTTCAGGACGCCCCAGAGGTGTTCTATGGGGTTTAGGTCTGGAGACATGCTTGGCCAGTCCATCACCTTTACCCTCAGCCTCTTTAGCAAGCCAGTGGCCATCTTGGAGGTGTGTTTGGGGTCATTATCATGCTGGAACGCTGTTCTGCGGCCCAGTTCCCGGAGGGAGGTGATCATGCTCTGCTTCAGTATGTTACAGTACATGTTAGAATTCATGTTTCCCTCAATGAACTGTACTGTAGCTCCCCAATGCCAGCAGCACTCATGCAGCCCCAGATCATGACACTCCCACCACCATGTTTGACGGTAGGCAAGACACAATTTGTCTTTGTACTCCTCACCTGCTTGCCACCACACACGCTTGACATCATCTGAACCAAATAGTTTTATCTTTGTCTCATCAGACCACAGGACATGATTCCAGTAATCCTGGTCCTTAGTTTGCATGTCTGCAGCAAATTGTTTGCGAGCTTTCCTGTGCGTATCTTTAGAAGAGGCTTCCTTCTAAAACGACAACCATGCAGCGCAATTTGATGCAGTGTGCGGCGTACGGTCTGAGCACTGACAGACTGACCTCCCATCCCTTTAATCTCTGCAGCAATGCTGGACGCACTCATCCGTCTGTTTTCCAAAGCCAATATTTGGATCTGATGCTGAGAACGTGCACTCAGCTTTTTTGGCCAAACCATGGCGAGGCCTGTTCTGAGAAGAACCTGTCCTCTTAAAGCGCTGTATGGTCTTGGCCACTGTGCTTCAGCACAGCTGCAGAGTGTTGGCTGTATCTTCTTATAGCCTAGGCCATCTTTATTTAAAGCAACAATTAGTTTTTTCATTTCTTCTGAGAGTTGTTTGCCATGAGGTGCCATGTTGAACTTTCAGTGGCAGGTTGAGAGAGTAGAAGAGCTTTTATACCAAATTTAACTCACCTGCTATCTGGTGATACCTGAGACAGTGTAACACTAATGAGTCACATAAAGCCTAGTAGGCCAGTGAAAACAAATGGGTTTTTAAAAGGGATTTGAATGTAGTCAGACTAGGAGCACTTCAGATATCAATTGGCAAGCCGTTCCAAAGAGAAGGCCCAATTTCCGAAAAAGCACGGTCACCTCTATGCTTAAGTCTGGAGTGTGGAATTAAAAGGAGGTTCTGGTCACAGGATCTCAAACTTCTCAGGGGGGTGTGTTGGTGCAGCAATTCAGATAAGTAGTTGGGCGCTTGCTGGTGTAGCGATTTAAAAACAAATAGTAAAATTTGAAAGTGTATTCTGAAGTGAACAGGTAACCAGTGAAGAGCCTTCAAAAGTGGAGTCACATGATCCCTTTTTTTCTTTTTCACGAGAAATTTAGCAGGGGCGTTCTGAACCAGTTGAAGACGGGCGATTTGGGATTTAGAGATACGAGAATTGCAATAGTCAATTGCAATGAAAGCATGAATCGCCATCTCCAGAGTCTTATCAGTAAGAAAAGGTTTGATTTTCGCAAGCGTACGGAGCTGATAAAAACTAGATCCGATCACGGTAGAGATTTGTTTCTCAAATTTTAATGTGTCATCTAGCAGGAAACCTAAGTTCCGAACCTGTGAGGACCTAAAGGCTGATAGAGGACCCAGAGCAAAATCAGGGGCCTTCATGTGTTCTGAAGAGCCAAAGACTATCACCTCAGGTTTCTTTTCATTAAGGCATAGGAAGTTTTGAGATAACGAAGATTTAACTTCATCTAAACACGCTAACAAAGCAGCCGTGACCAAGCCAACATTTTTCTTAAAAGGTAAACAGATTTGTGTGTCATCAGCGTAAAAGTGGAAGGATACCCCATGCTTCCTAAAAATGGAGCCCAGTGGCAGCATGTACAATGAAAATACTGTAGAGTAGGAGCCAGCACAGAGCCTTGTGGAAGACCACAGGGAAAAGAAGAAGTCGACGAGGAGAAATCTCCTATCCTAACCACATGTTTTCTGTCAGATAAAAATAACTGAAACCATTTTAAGACTATGCTGGAGAGACCCACCCAAGACTCTAGTCTATTTAGTAATATTGAATGATCAATAGTGTCGAAGGCAGCTGATAAATCTATCGTATCAGTAGCTAAAAAGATGTCGTTTAACACCCTCAGGGGAGCTGATTCGGTACTGTGGGCCGCCTTAAAACCAGATTAAAATGCTCAAACAAACTGTTTAATATGACCGGGAGTCCAAAAGTCAAAAGTTTTCATTTATAAACAACTTTCCTTATGTTATTAAAATAGACCAAAAAATAGTTAGATATTGAATGAATGAATAAATAAATAAATAAATTCTGGTTTTGTCTTCTGCATTAAAGCCATGGTCTGGTGTCTCACTCGACGATGTCCTCTGCAAACGGTTCAGTAATCCATGTCCAGGCTCATTCTCAGGACAGCCGTTATCATGGTTGTGATGCTGCAGACTAATACGTCTGTGTGAGCGCTATCCCAAGCGGTCACTGCTGAAATAAACAATTTGCACTAACACTGGGGCAAAAGACTCAGATCAGTAGCCTCGGGGCTCATGGTGCAAAGTCAAATAACAACAAGAGGACTGAGAGCAGCTCGGCGTGTTCGTGTTATGGAATTACAGGCATTATCGAGGACACATAAGCGAAACATACAGTAGCGCTACTGTAATCTTTTTAACACCACGCATTTAGCAGAGAAGTGTCAAAATCTGGCCTCATTTTTTTGAGGTTCTAGACTGAAGCTTTTACATGTCTAACATATTATTCTCTAATCTCATTTCGGTCTGGAGTTAGTTTAGCACATACAGTGAATTAACAACTCTCTTCTATAATTTACTCTAACGAGGTAAAATACATGATGTACTGCATTAATGCTAATACTCTAATGTATTCATATAAAGCTTTTCTTTTTGTGGGAGAACATTAATCAGAAGCTTTTAGCCAATCAGATTCAACATCATTGTGCTATAAATTATTTAAAAGAAACTCTTAGAAGTTCTCTCAGGGAGCAGGCTATGTAAAGGCACTTGTGTCTGATTTGAAGCTTCATTTTTCTCAGCATTGATGAAACCCATTCTCAGTGTAAGTTATAAATAAAATCCTGCATTTGATGTCAGTAATAAGAGCCACAAGTCATTATTTTGCCCAATTTGGACATTTTCCCTGAAAGGACGAGATTGACTAATGCTACACTGAAATCTTTCTCCTTCACTTTGTTTTCACCAGATTAGACGTCTGTGACTTTTCAGAGCCTTTATCTCCAACACACACATCCGATTGCATCCTAAAGGGGTTTTTGGTCAAACAGTTTTGAGTGGAAATAACTTGACCGCCTTTTGCCAAGGAAGCACACTCTTTATTACTTCCTCTGACTGAATCGCTTTATTACACCGAGCGTTTACGTCCATCGTTATTTGTGCTGCTTGATTCTAGATTTCTCTTTCGGCCAAGTATCTCCTTTCTTGTTGTGATTATTAGGTTGAGATTCCAGATCATCAGTGAATTCACAATATCATTAAACATTTCGTTGCCATGGACACCAACCAAGAGCACTTAAAGACCTAAAGCCGTCACCCACTATAGCGTTTGATATCTACTGATGTTTTGGCCATGCTTCTTATAAAAATAAAAAAAAAACATCTAAATAGCAAACAAACATGCCCTTAAAAGATAATTATCAGTGAGGATGCGTACGGCCTGCACAGCTATGTTATGGTTCAGCGTGATGAGGCAGACGCTCAGGAGGTGATGAATCCAGGGTATCATTAGCAGCCACATGCGGCTTTTAGAAAGTCACGGGGCTCATTAGCACGTGTCAGAGAAGCACTAGCATTATCGCCTTTTTCCTGTGCATCTCCTTGACAGGAGTGATGAATGAATGAATGAATGAATAAATAAATAAATAAATAAATAAATAAAAATTAAAGTACACATCATGCATGAGACTAACTGAAAGGGCAAACAGGACGTTCACCGGTCAGTGACGCTTCCCATCATAGCACTACCAAGCGTCAGAAAATCTAAACATTTTGATGTGAACAACATTTTAACTAGCGGTCTGTCAGTGAGAGGTGTGACATCATCTTCTGAGCAATAGCACAATATTGAGCTCTGATAGGTTTTCCAATTATTTCTGTGCTGAAACAAGGAGAACCCACTCCTGGCCCCCTGGTTTATCCTTCATGTTAGTGTGATCTGCTAATTAACCAATGACCTCGTGAACAATTTTGCTTTCCAAGCTCTTCCAACAAGTGTCTGATGGAGGTGAAAATCTACAGGGCACATTTTAGACACCTGATTAAGGCCGTCTTCAGCTGGCAGGCAGGACCATCACTGTGACCTTTAAGTGCTAATTGAGGCGATGTGATGCACTTGGGAACTATAAAGCCCAATTAGTGCTTAACTGACAGCACAACATGAACAAAACTGAACAAAACATGCACATTGTTTTAGTGACTGTGGTGTCTGTAGTGATACCCTGTAAAAAATAAACCATACATACGGTAGCAACGTTATTGGTTGTACGGGATTGCACTCATTATACTGTATATTTTACAGATTTTAATTTTATTATTATTTTTTTTAACGGATTATAACTCTCTAATTAACATGTTCATGTTAGTAAAACAGTTTATACCCAATAATTTCCAGGGTTTACATTGTAACAGTTATGGTTCACAACCATGTTTTTTTTTTTTTTTACAGATCAGAACTGTCTTATTTAAAGGTTTATGTTGTAACAATTATGGTTAAAACCTATAATTATTTCCCAAAGCAGACATGAAACTATTTAACCTAAGGAAAAATGAAATTAAATATACATTAAATATGTAAATGCAGTTGGACTATTTTTTATTATAAATAACCACAGTAAATTCATTCAGCAATTCTGTGAAAGCCTCATTTTATCACACTAGCTGTTAGCTACGTAGAAGAGATAGGAATTACATTGCTAAGCATTCTGATTTTCCTGTTAAGAAACTATTAAGAGTGTTTTTATTAATTAATTTATTAATTGATGAATACAAACCTAAATCCAATCCTCAAAACCCATCAAAATCTATTCAAGACTTTGACATCAGCATGGTCCCATGTATTTTTTGATAAAGAAACAATATTTCAATTGTAAAAATAAAATATACAAATGTCAGGGTGGATATTTTTAAGCGTTTTAGGCAGACAATTTAAGCATACAATATTATAGAAGGGCTTTTATTACAACATTACACAGAAAAATATGTACGTATTGTGGCTTTTAAGTGAATATGCTGTCGAATATATGTTGATGTATTTTGTAACGGATTTGGCACACAGGCGGCAAAAACCAACACAGACACGAGGCGAGTTCTTATGGAAAAGGGGTCATTTTATTTGGGTTAAAATAGTGTTAATAGAGGAAGGGAAGAAAAGGTGTGCATGGGCGGGTCTGGTGGGCATTGCGCTGCTGGCATGCGGGCACAGGCTGGTAACATTGGCGGCGGGGGCCGAGTGGTGCATGCTTGTGGCTGTCCATGCCCTGGTGATCAAAGGGTGGAATACCATTCATGACTTTAAGTCCCTGTGCCACTCTTCCTTGGTTTCCCCGCATCCGCCGCACGACTGGTCAGTGACTTCTTTTAGTTCCACACCGATAACCCAACAGACCCCGAGCTACATTCCCCACTATATTTTATAGCGCGTGGAGAAGCCCATGACCCAATAGTGGGGATTAATCACCAGCCGGTGACCATTCTGGCCTACCTAGTGAGCGAGGAGCGATATAAGATTTAGGCACACAGCGATCACAGGCGCACACCATGACGATTTGTAATAAGACATGTAAAGAGAGCAATTCCGTGAAACAATCTTTCAAAGAAAAAATGTTTTTACCAACGTTTTTTACATTTTTTTTTTACTATACTATAAGAACACAGATGTCAACATCTGGTGGTTCAATACTTATATGATGTCCAGAGGTGGAAAATAACGAATTACATTTACCGTGTTACTGTAATTGAGTAGTTTTTTTGTGTACTTCTACTTTTTACAGTAGTTATTAAAATATGTAGTTTTACTTTTACTTAAGTATGTTTTGTTTGAAGTATTGTAATTCGCTACATTTTAAATGATATGCGCTACTGAGTAAAACAAATGAATGATGCAAAAAATGCAAAAAATATTCTGCTTTGTATAAATGCTTCATTGCGCTCGCGTGTGTGTATCGTGTCTTGGTCACGCGCCGCTCCAGACTCCACTCCAGGTTTTAAACCGGAGAGACACGCGGGAAAGAGGAAAGAGATTGTGATTTTGGCGTTTTGATATTTGGTTGTGACTTTTTTGCCTCCCATTGACTTTGATTATTGCTTTGGTTGGTCTTTGTATATATTTGTAGATAATTTCACTGTATGTTTGTGCACTCAGCGAACTTCGAAGCGAATCTCACACTTGCTGTCATAGCAACATGTCCGTAAGCTTAAACCTGCTCGGGAGCAGGTTTATTTCATGTAAACAGGATTTAGGCTGCGCTCCTGGCGGGTTATGATTGGCTGAAATGGCGAGATCACATCTGATTGGTTAAAGAGCATGACTGACATGGACTGACTCCGCGGGGAAAAGAAAAGTATCTTGCATGACTGTATGGATGGATGTATTTAAACATAAATACAGTATATGTATACATGTGTGTGTGTCTGTGGTCATTATTCGTGTGTTAATCTCCGTGTGTGTGTCTAATCATATGTAACATTCTATCCCCCAATTGCGTCTATATAAGTGAAGGTTATTTTCTCAAATCTGTCGCAGTCATGTCTTGTCCGTTTATGAGAGCAACCGGTTACTGAAGGTGTCAGGATTATTCACAGCATTTTTCAAATTCCTCGTGTATTGTGTGATAGACAAGATCCTTTAGCACAGCATGACAATATACTTCTTACTATACTTCTTCTTCTACTTCACTTTTACACTGTAAACCCGATTAAATTTTAAGTAATTTTAAGTAAACAGAACTATCAATATTTGAATTTGTTGCAAATAAAGTAAATTCAATCCAGCGCGGGAATCGAACCCGGGTCTTTCACATGGCAGGCGCAACACCTACCACTGAGCCACCAGAGATCTTTAGATTTAAATTGCTGGAACTTTGAGGTGACAGTTACTGTTACTTAAGTACTTATGATTACTTAAATTATCACATTTGTTCAGCTAACTTTAAATTAATACAAATAGGATTTGAAAGTATATATATATATATATATACACACACACACACACACACACACATACATACATGGACAAAAGTGTTGGTACCCTTCGGTCAATGAAAGAAAAACTCACAATGGTCACAGAAATAACTTTAATCTGACAAAAGTAATAATAAAAAAAAATTCTATGAATGTTAACCAATGAAAGTCAGACATTGCATTTCAACCATGCTTCAACAGAATTATTTAAAAACATAAACTCAACAGGCGAACACGCCAACAGGCCTGGACAAAAATGATGGCACCCCTAGAAAATACTGAAAATAATGTGACCAAAGGGACACGGTGTGTCCACTAATTAGTATCACAGGTGTCTACAATCTTGAAATCAGTCAGTGGGCCTATATATAGTGCTCCAGGTAGTGACTGTGCTGTTTGGTGACATGGTATGTACCACACTCAACATGGACGAGAGGAAGCGAAGGAAAGAGTTGTCTCAGGAGATTCGAAAGAAAACTATAGACAAGCATGTTAAAGGTAAAGGCTATAAGACCATTTCCAATCAGCTAGATGTTCCTGTGACTACAGTTGCACATATTATTCAGAAATTTAAGATCCATGGGACTGTAGCCAACCTCCCTGGACGTGGCCGCAGGAGGAAAATTTATGACAAATCAAAGAGACGGATAATCCGAATGGTAACAAAAGAGCCCAGAAAGACTTCTAAAGAGATCCAAGGTGAACTTCATGCTCAAGGAACATCAGTGTCAGATCGCACCATCCGTCATTGTTTGAGCCAAAGTGGACTACATGGGAGACGACCAAGGAGGACACCATTGTTGAAAACAAATCATAAAAAAGCCAGACTGGAATATGCCAAACTACATGTTGACAAGCCACAAAGCTTCTGGGAGAATGTCCTATGGACAGATGAGACAAAAATTGAACTTTTTGCCAAGGCACATCAGCTCTATGTTCACAGATGGAAAAATGAAGCATATGAAGAAAAGAACACTGTCCCTACTGTGAAACATGGAGGAGGCTCTGTTATGTTCTGGGGCTGCTTTGCTGCATCTGGCACAGGGTGTCTTGAATCTGTGCAGGGTACAATGAAATCTCAAGACTATCAAGGGATTCTAGAGAGAAATGTGCTGGCCAGTGTCAGAAAGCTGGGTCTCAGTCGCAGGTCATGGGTCTTGCAACAGGACAATGACCCAAAACACACAGCTAAAAACACCCAAGAATGGCTAAGAGGAAAACATTGGACTATTCTAAAGTGGCCTTCTATGAGCCCTGACCTCAATCCTATTGAGCATCTTTGGTAGGAGCTGAAACATGCTGTCTGGAAAAGGTACCCTTCAAACCGGAAACAACTGGAGCAGCTTGCTCATGAGGAGTGGGCCAAAATACCTGCAGAGAGGTGCAGAAGTCTCATTGACAGTTACGGGAATCGTTTGATTGCTGTGATTGCCTCAAAAGGTTGTGCAACAAACTATTAAGTTAGGGGTACCATCATTTTTGTCCAGGCCTGCTCCATGAACTTAAATCAGTTAACAATTGGTTAACATTCATAGAATTCTTATTTATTATTACTTTTGTCAGATTAAAGTTATTTCTGTGACCATTGTGAGTTTTTCTTTCATTGACCGAAGGGTACCAACACTTTTGTCCATGTGTGTGTGTGTGTGTGTATATATATATATATATATATATATATATACACACACACACACACATATAACATGTAACACGGGCAGCACTTACGTATTTAATAAATTTATTTTAAATTATCTTTATTAAAGTTTGAAATTCTCCATAACCCTTTAATAAAAGCTCTTGCTCCGCTTGAGAAAAAAAGAGGAGCTGCTCTTTTGCCATTTCGTCAACCAATCGCAGGGGTTGTGATCAGTGTTTCTACTGTCGATGCATATCGCCTTTTAAACAAACGCACGAACGTGCAATAATCCTAGACAACTCAATCCAGCTATACTAATCATCAACAACAGCTGTGCTCGAAGAACCGAATTACCCGCATCGTAATTAGCACGATGATCTCATCTTAGATCTGTCAATTCATCTCGGATGTTTCAAGCGACGTACGTAGTGTTTGTTTTAAGCCTAGCAAAGGCACTCCCGCCCACTTGCCGCTTATTTTAACTGAAATCACACCCCATTTTTCTATAATTTTATATATACAGTGGAACCTTCGATTACGAGCATAATTTGTTCCAGACGTGGGCTCATGTTCCAAAACACTCATGAACCAAATCAACAGTTTCCATAAGAAATAATGAAAACTCAAATTATTCGTTCCACAGCCCAAAAAAATAAATACATAAAAATAATTCATACAATCTATAAAGTGAAAATAAAACAAATTAACCTGCATTTTACCTTTAAAAAAAGTACAAATAAGTCCCGACAGATAAGTGTTTCCGTTTGTGCGCGCATGTGTGTGTGTGTGTGTGTGTGGCTGTGTGTGGAATTAGCCTCTTCCCTCGCCTCGTTTTACACAGTAACACTCCTCTTCCCTCTCCCCACCTCACTTTTTAAGTTTCAACACACACATACAACGGAAACACCGTTTTAACAGGAAACAAACAAAAAAAAACTCTCTGACACTGGCGGCAGCGCATACTAACGGAATCACTTTTTAAGTTTCACAACAAACACACACACACAATGGAAACACCATTTTAACAGGGAAAAAAAAGAAATTTCTCTGACACTGGCATGTACGCATACTAACGGAATCACTGCTGTAAAGTAAAAAAACAAACAAAAACAAAACAAATGAACCAGCACCTTACCTTTGAAAAGAATCGCGACAGAGCAGAGTTTCTGTGTGTTTGTGAAGCCTGGGAAGGGTTGAAAAGGCGAGAGAGCATCTATGTGTGTGTGTGTGTGTGTGTGTCGGTGTCAAATTATGCGCGCGCACACACATAAGAGACACTGAAACAGAGAGGGAGATGTTAATTATAAAGTAAGAGACGAACACTAAGACCCAGCAAGGGAGACAATTACGCACAATTCCGCGTTGCAAGAGTGACGCTCGGTGTTAAAATAAGAGGCCCATGAGTGATACATGATACTCGGCACTCGTAAAACAAGACTTGCTCGTTTTTCAAATCAAAATTTATTGAAAATCTTTGCTCGTCTTGCGGAACTCTCATAAACCGCGTTACTCGCAATTCGAGGTTCCACTGTATCATTAGATGGCTTGAAATAGTTTATCCAAATTCCTAAATATAAGAGTGAGAGTGAGAATGAGATCGATCAATGCAACCTATCTGTGCATTTATCAATCCAGGAAGCTAGCTATTAGCATTCAACTACTTTGGATGGAGTTATTATCATGCTAGTTAGCACTTGCAAGGTTAAAAATTAAGCGAGCCTTTAAGTTTAGTTAGTACCATCAGGAGCTCCAACCAATGCCTGGATAGTTTGTAAAAGTCTGGGTTTATACCAAGCTTCACTGGTATAAATATCAACAAGGTCTTGGTGATATTAACATTGCTAGCTGGAGTATTAGCAAATGGGAAATATTTCAGCATCAGGTATTACTGCCAAAGTGCCTTAGCTAAGATCTTAGCAAGTCTTGGCTGTGGATCAATCTGGTTTTGCACTATAAGAGCCAGAGCCATCTTAAATTCACCTCTGCCTCTCATGTCCTCTATGATTAGCTTTCCTGATCAATATAGAGTTTGCAGATCTGGTTAAATCTGATGCTATGTTTCAGTGTTTGTTTCTTGAGCTCTCTGGGGTTTTAGTCAGGGCCTTCAGGAGGAATGTGGAGCAGTGAATTGGTGTACACTACCACTCAAAGGTTTGTGATCACTTGCAGTTTTGTTTAGTGATTTATGTTCTACATTCTACAACAATACTAAGGATTTCAAAACTATGAAATAACCCATATGGAATAAAAGTAAGTTGATATTTTAAGACATGGATTGTTCCAGCATTGCTAGAACAGTTCTTGCAAGTACAGTATTGTCACCATATTGATGATCCCAAACTTTTGAGCTGTAGTGGAGATCCTGCTGCTTGATGTTGAAGAGTGTAGGAGGAAGCAGCTCAGTCTTGTTCATCCCAGAGGACTGCTTGGACGTTGCCTTCCTCCCTAAACAAGCAAGAACATGAGCTTTGAAAGAACACCTCGGAAACTGCTTTCTAATTTAACCTTAGACTGATGATTGTACTGAACTGAATATGTAAAGGGGGGACAGTTTATTCCTGACTCAGTGCTGTCATGAGTCAATGCCATGGGCGGTTAATCCCCCTGTATGTGGTGTTACCTCGAGCAGGTTAGAATAGAGTTTCAGGTGAACAGACAGACTGGACTGGTCCATAAACTTTGTTAATTTTTCATCCAAATATACAGTACTACATCATCACATCAGTCTTACAACATGTACAATAATGCATTCTTTGTAAATGATCACATGGTTGTGTTTCTGATCATTCCAAACCCATATCTCACCTTCATCCAGCAAATGAGATCTTCACTGCAACATTCTCATTGTGTTTTGATGAATATTAAAGTGTATCATGATGTGGAGCTATTGGTTGCCATCATTTCTAAGCAGTTACACAAATACGGCCCATTAACTCGATGAATCGCCAGAAAGACATTACACTGTGTTAGGTGTGTAGTGGATGTGTTCCAGGAAATTCCTCCATATGAGATTTAATCAAATGCTGCAGTACGTAGATATCTGCCGGAGTTTGACCTGCACCATAAGCGAAATCAAAATGCTGCATAAAAGTATCAACTGTTGCATGAACAGTTATGTGCTGGATTTACAGTAATAATCTACTTTAAAACAATCTACTAATGCGCTACTTGCCCAATGTAAACAAACACCTGCACCAATAGATATTAATTAGAAAAGCTAAACTGAATATTTTGACTGGGATTAGTTCATATTTTCACTTTCACTGAAATAACAGCGCTGAAGTGGTATAAGTGCATTTTAAAACACTGGAGTCATCTTAAGACAAAACTTCTTTATCCAATCTAGTTTTTTTTTTTATCTCTCATCAGTAATTCACTCTCCAGTTAACGGACAGGGAGTGTATTTGTCTGATGAGTAAGAAGAAAAGCTTATTTTTAGCTTTAACCTTTTAACTATTGCTATGAACTCATTTTCTGTTAACAAGCATTTATGCTAGTTATTAATAAAAGAAAGGAGTTTAGAGAGAGCAGTGATTACAAAGAGCTTTTAAATTTTACAGTGTCTGTTAAAAAAAAGTAATAATTTGGTTACATTATAGACAGGTTTTTAAACATATAAATTAATGTAATTAATTAAATTATCATTGTGCTTTATTATAAGATTCTTTGTATTTCCACGCCACTACATCATACAGTGAATAACCTTTACTTCACCTCATTTCAGTGTCATTGTATTACATAACCACAGTGGTGGGGATGTTAACATTACAGAAGGGGAGTTGTGGATTTCTCTTTGAGCACTGACTGTGTCAGATAAAGAAATTCTAAAGCAGCAGAGGGAAGTGCAGCTCTCTAAATGTCAATCCGCCTCCTCGCTGCTTCACACCGACACCACAGAGAGCGGGATGAGTGACAATGATGCTCGTTAATAATTTCCACATGCCCTCAGTATTCCTCGGGTAAACCATCTATATACACTGTTATGCGAAATGAGCAAAAGTCCTGGCTCTTCCTTCAGTAATAATCAGCATGTGTCAAGTGTCCCTGCTGCTTCTAAATATAGCTGCTGGTTATAAAAAAGGCAACAAAGAGATGGTTGTGAATCATGCAAATGGTTTAAACGCGTGCTTAAGTTCAAACCCGGTTAAAGAGGTGCCATGGGTGAGAGTTGGGATTTAACTTGAAAGCTTGTTTTAATGTGAGATGATGTTTTGAATGTTTGTGTGTTTGCACTGATTACAGATCGGCTTCGCTCAATCACTAAGGTCCTGTTCCAGTTTTATGAACTGCTGTAAAGCTTTATGTACTGTACATGTTTACACCACGGCTATAAATCACTGTGGCCCGTTTTTCACCTTCTTTTCTATTACACAAGTTAGGACAAGAATAAAACACTCTGCGTCATGCTGTTGTAGGGAAACAGTGGTGTGATAAAGCTGAGACACTGTTACTACCTTAAAGGTATTTCCCTGTAAATTAACATAGAATATGTTTAAAATTTGATTTTTTTTTTTTTTGATGCCGTGTTTGATGCACAGGTGGCAACACAGACTCAAATTAAAAATTTTATTTAGTATAATGGGAAGAGAAAAGGGTTTATGGAGAGAGGATGAAAATAAAATGATGAAGGTGTGCATTTGCGGGTCATTCTAGAGGCAGTGGCCAGCTGGCATGCTGGCACGAGGCTGGCAAGCGATTGTGGCAGGCAGATTGGCAGAGTGGGCCTGTCTGGGCATTGACTCCTGTACACTCTCTTTAATGGCTTATTTTTGCTAACTGGCCAGTCGGCCCCTCCCAGCTCTTCTTGGGCACAGATAGGACAAAAGTCCCTTTGTGTTTTTTTTGTACGTAGGCTATCTCGGCTGGGAATGAGAGCTTTAATGTGAAAACACAGCTGCCTTTTCTTCTTCAGCAGCAGGATCACAAATAAATAAAGCAGCGACCTTGGAAAGATGATTATTAGCCTGCTGTGCCCTTGTCCAGCATCCCCGCCCCTTCACACACCTGCAGAATTTGAGGTCACCTACTTAGTGAGTCTGGCGCACTAATGAAAGTGCCTTGTGGAGTTTTTTTTTTTTTTTAATTGTCCTCAATGCAGAGATCAAAAGGCTGCACTCTCAGCATTTAGCATCCACTACACGGCTCTGTTCTGTAGGCTACCAGGACCCCAAGCTTAACTCCCTGCTTTGTTTTTATAACACGGAGAAAGCCCGAGAGCCATTAAAGATAATTATTAGCCAGCTCTGCACATTTCCTGAGGCTCCGCCCCTTCGCACATCAGGCGGCCTACTAAGTGAGCCTACAGAGTGAGCAAGGAGCAACAAAAGATTTAGACATGACTTCATTCTCAGAGTTGTGTTTTCTGTGTACATTGTGATTGGTGCAAAAGAAGTGTTTACTGCAGAGATGAGTTTTGCACACAGGCTCAACACACTGGCTCAACACTGACTCTCAGACTAGTTGTCCTGGGATTTAAGCGCAAACTTCCAGAGTAATAAAATATACACACGTGGACAAAATTGTTGGTACCCTTCGGTCAATGAAAGAAAAACTCACAATGGTCACATAAATAACTTTAATCTGACAAAAGTAATAATTTTTAAAAATTCTATGAATGTTAACCAATGAATGTCAGACATTGCTTTTCAACCATGCTTCAACGGAATTATAAAAAAAAAATAAACTCATGGAACAGGCCTGGACAAAAATGATGGTACCCCTAGAAAATACTGAAAATAATGTGACCAAAGGGACATGTTAATTCAAGGTGTGTCCACTAATTAGCATCACAGGTGTCTACAATCTTGAAATCAGTCAGTGGGCCTATATATAGGGCTCCAGGTAGTCACTGTGTTGTTTGGTGACATGGTGTGTACCACACTCAACATGGACGAGAGGAAGCGAAGGAAAGAGTTGTCTCAGGAGATTCGAAAGAAACTTATAGACACGCATGTTAAAGGTAAAGGCTATAAGACCATTTCCAAGCAGCTAGATGTTCCTGTGACTACAGTTGCACATATTATTCAGAAATTTAAGATCCATGGGATTGTAGCCGACCTCCCTGGACGTGACCGCAGGAGGAAAATTGATGACAAATCAAAGAGACGGATAATCCGAATGGTAACAAAAGAGCCCAGAAAGACTTCTAAAGAGATCCAAGGTGAACTTCATGCTCAAGGAACATCAGTGTCGGATCGCACCATCCGTCGTTGTTTGAGCCAAAGTGGACTACATGGGAGACGACCAAGGAGGACACCATTGTTGAAAACAAATCATAAAAATGCCAGACTGGAATATGCCAAACTACATGTTGACAAGCTACAAAGCTTCTGGGAGAATGTCCTATGGACAGATGAGACAAAAATGGAATGGAATCAGCTCTATGTTCACGGACGGAAAAATTAAGCATATCAAGAAAAGAACACTGTCCCTACTGTGAAACATGGAGGAGGCTCTGTTATGTTCTGGGGCTGCTTTGCTGCATCTGGCACAGGGTGTCTTGAATCTGTGCAGGGTACAATGAAATCTCAAGACTATCAAGGGATTCTAGAGAGAAAAGTGCTGGCCAGTGTCAGAAAGCTGGGTCTCAGTCGCAGGTCATGGGTCTTGCAACAGGACAATAACCCAAAACACACAGCTAAAAACACTCACGAATGGCTAAAGGAAAACATTGGACTATTCTAAAGTGGCCTTCTATGAGCCCTGACCTCAATCCTTGTCACAAACAAACGGAGACGGACCAGAAGACTAGCAGTTAGCCCTGTAGCGTAGATGGTAAACCCAAACGCGGAAGTAGCGCGAGTAGGCAGGATAACCACGCTGTTTATTTTTCGAACTCTCTCGGAACGAGAGCAAGAGCTTACACAAATAAACCCGCGTTCTAATAACACACACTCAATTGAATGCAAAACCCAAGAAAGTGAGTACTCACGATTAGACGGACAGAGCGTCGGCGATAGCATGGGCAACTCAATGACTGAGCAATGTGTGGAGCCATCTTGTCTCCTTTTATGCTTCCTGAATAACGACCGTACTACTTCCAGGTCCTAGTGCCGGTCGTGTTAGGAGTGCGCATGACAATCCTATTGAGCATCTTTGGAAGGAGCTGAAACATGCTGTCTGGAAAAGGCACCCTTCAAACCGGAAACAACTGGAGCAGCTTGCTCATGAGGAGTGGGCCAAAATACCTGCAGAGAGGTGCAGAAGTCTCATTGACAGTTACAGGAATCGTTTGATTGCAGTGATTGCCTCAAAAGGTTGTGCAACAAACTATTAAGTTAGGGGTACCATCATTTTTGTCCAGGCCTGTTCCATGAGTTCATTTTTTTTTTAATAATTCCGTTGAAGCATGGGGGTAAAAGCAATGTCTGACTTTCATTGGTTAACATTCATAGAATTCTTATTTATTACTACTTTTGTCAGATTAAAGTTATTTCTGTGAGTTTTTCTTTCATTGGCCGAAGGGTACCAACAATTTTGTCCACGTGTGTATACGGTGTTTTAGATGACGTCTCAGAGAAGTGATCCTTTACAATAGTCTAATGTTCTACTGAGTTCTGTACAATGTGTAAACTGGGTGTGGTTATGGTTTTGGGGGGAAATAAGTTTGAATTAAGAGGATTGTAAGTGTGTGATTAGTGGGAGATCCTCAACCTGCAAACTTCCAAAGCCTCGTTAGAAGATGTAATTTTAATCAAGTTGAGAAATTCTGAAATCCATGACATTATTACAATCAGAGTTATTAGTATTCTTGTAAACAAGATATACAGTAAGTAACAAGTGTAGATAAAATTGCTGATTTAAATGGTTATTTTTTATTTGTAGAATTTTGTTATTGAAATAATGTTTATTAAACATGAGGCTACATGTTTGTTTGTTTTTTACTAATAAATCAATTATTTGTACAATTGCAAAATGAAATATTTGTAGGATTAATAAAAACTGGGATGATGCCAGGCCAATCTGCAATCACAAAGCACTCAAGTCCTTGTCCCTTGAGACAGTAAAGACAAAAAAAAAAAACATTTAGTTCTAAACTTTATAATGGTTTATGGAAATCTAAGTCTAATTATTCATTCAAAATGATACAGCACCTGAAGCAACACAAGCAATATTTGCATAAAAAAAACTACTTTCAAGAAATACATATAAATAAAAGGTTGTGCTTTTGAGACAAAATATTTCTATTGTTAAACAATACTGCCCATCGCTCTGGTTTATGATTAGCATGCAAGATCAAATTACTGTAGTCATATATTACCTGTTTAATTCTTCTGCTTACCTCTGAGGTTCAGGGTTAAATTGTCTGTCTGGAGGAGCAGGTATGCCCCGTCTCGCTGGGTTTTCCTGCCAGAGTCGGCTTGTGTCGTCTACATGAACTACAACAGAGAAAAGTAAGATCTTAATAAGCCAAAGAAGGGAAATAGAAGACTCTGAGGAAGATCCACTGGAACTGGAGTTTACACATTGGATGGGTTTACACGCAGAGATTTAGGGAATTGCAGGATTTTTCTTCTTATCACAGACTCAAGTTTATAAAAATGACTCCATAATCATCTGATCAGGAATGTAAAAGGGCTCTGATCCTGGCTTGTCAGTAGGAGGAGAAGGAAAGACTGAATAATGAATCATTTTAATGGACCTGCATCTGCATCTTCACTTCCCTTTAATGGAGCAGCTTGGCCGGAGATCTGAGGAATGAACTGATACCTCAGAAATCAATCATAAACGGGAAGAAATATCAATAATAATAATAATAATATCAATAATAATAATAATAATAATAATAATAATAATAAGCCTTGGGTTTCCTGACCTTGAGAGAGATCTGCATCAGAATCTCAGTATGATCAGGCCTGAGTCTGAGTATCTCCCCTGAGAGCAAACCGTGTCCTACTGGTCCAGACTGTCTCTTATGATCTCGCAGTGATCTGGTGTCTGATTTACAAGTTATATTTCCTTCATCTTGGTTATTGTTTATGGAAATAGGATATTAAAAACCGTTCCTGTGTTTAAGGTGAATGTATCTGTGAGTGAAACACATTAATGATCGAACAGCAATACTGTGTATATAAATGTAACAATTTGTATATTGTTTTGTAGAACTTGTTTCACTGATGTTCCACAACATTAAATTAGCGATACATTAATGGAATGTATGATACCTCAGGCACCAATTAATCAAAGAAAAGCATGAATTCATCTGCAAATTGCTTCGATGTACAAAGAATTAAACCCTTTTTCACATGATGCTCTGTTACAGGAAAAATGTACAATTTCATGTCAACTGATAATACTTAAAACAGATTTTCTTACTGTACAATAAAAGTCATATATAGTTAAATGCATCATTAGAACATAAATCTAAGTACTGTAAAAAATCAGATGTGTATGAACAATGAATGAACAAATCTACAGTATGATTAAAATAATATGTGAACAGGTAAACATGTACCAAAGTGTATATAAATAAAATGAGCTGGTAGAGGAGAAGCTACAAGCATTATGTACTATTATCTGACTTCAAAGAGAAGAGAAAAAAAGAAACTTTTGCTCGTGACAGGAGTATGAAAGTGAGAGAGAGACTAACCCTAACCCTAACCCTAACTGCATAAATAATTCTTGATAAAATTTCCTCTGTCATAAATACATTAAAGGGCAGTTGTATAGAATAAAATCACTGTAAAAGATTATTGTGCGTAAAAAAAGGATCCGTGTGTAATTCTGTTTTGTCCGAGTTGGATTCCAAAATCTACGGCCACGACAGCTTATTGATACGATATTTTGTGTGTTTGTTGCAGTACAACTCTGAAATATACGACTCTGACCGTTTACAGACACAAAACACGTTTTTTAACAACTCCTCTGTTACACGGATGAATTACGAAATTACGCCCATGAATGTAGTGTGTTACACCGCTGTCAAAAATACGTCATCAAGGCTACATGCACAGGCATTACTATCCGAGAGAAGAGGAATCGATTATTTTTGCCAGTGTTTTTATTCCATAAGTTATAGATTAATGTCTGTGTGAGTAGGTGGTGCCATGGTGTAATAGATGTGGTTCTAGTCAAGTGCCAGTGCTGAAATACGGCTTTAGGGTCAAAAATATATAATACTTTCTCTTTCTCTAAGACTAAAACACAACACACTGATGACAGCATCACCTTTCTGCTATTGTCACACATTTCTTACCTAGGTCCTGTTGTTCCTGATTTTATAACAGCTATAAACACTCTGTCCATCACCAGCCTCGCTTAACTTTCCTTGAAATGAATAAAACCACAGCATGAAGAGACAGCAGTTCTGGTATTTTCTTTGTTATATCAATCCTGACCCATGCAGATTACTCTTGGCTGATCTCGTGACAAACACTCCATGATAAAGATTCTTACACCACCATGAACACAAGGAAACACCAGCTGTTTCTCACTTTACACTGCTTTACACTCACCTACACCACCACTGTTTCATTAATGTGTCAGATCAGCATGGAATTAACGCCTTCTGCCCTGAGATTTCTGATGAAATGTAAAAGCTGCTTTCCATCCTGAGAATCATCCAGAGGCCTTCTCACTGGTCTACATGAAAGCAAAGGGTTTGGGTCTCACTTTTCAGAAGAAACCGTATCCGAGGATCATGCTCAGAAGAACGGGGAGAAGCTCTCAGAAGGATGCTATCTCCATTGGTGGTGAATTCTCCAAACCCTGATATTGTGTGATGATGTGCTCATCATCAGTGAGCGTTGAGATGTAAGTCTCATCCATTTTAGTCAGGGCTGATGAGGCCAATTCGAGAAAGGTTATGCTTAATAAATCAAACCTGACACAAAGTTCTCCTGCACACACACACACTTTTACTCACTCTGCTCTTTTATCTTCTCACTGGTTTGGAATTACAATACCTGAATGATCTATGAAATTCCCAGGAACACTGCAGGAGAGAGAAATAAACTGATTCCTACTTTCACATCGCCTGCAGGCGAGGAATCAGCTTTTTCTAGGAAATACCCTGGAAATATTAGGAGTTGATTGTTTGATCTTCAGAGATGAGTCCTTATTTATATCCGCTGTCAAGAGATAATGAAGTTACTGTTATTATCACAACAAATTCCTATATTGTTATTATTACTTCAGTTCCACATTTTCCTCTATAATTGCTTGTTAAAGATGTTTCTGATCCTACAGGTGAGCTTTTCTTCACACACTCTGCTTCAGCTTGACAGCCTACTGAGACTGAGCAGCTAAAAATGATCAGGGTTGTTTTCAGGGACCGATTTGTGCAAATTCTGGCATAAAGTTCAGAGTGTCCCCTCATAGATCTCATGCAATGTTTCAAATGATAACGGACACACGCCAAGCTTGATGGGGGCAGATGGAAAATGAACGGAAACACTACTGGACTGAGAACGAGTATGATACCAATTACAGGACAGCTGAACATTACTGCAGTCACTCCACAACACTACTGTAAAACATTTATTTACAATAATCATACAAATGAAAAAAGTCTATACTGCAGTTAAATTAATAAATTTTCAAAGCGTCTGATCTGGATAATTGATCACAGCGGTGTGAGGAGAGACAGCTCACCATTGTACTGGTTTTTAACATCACAGACTTCTTTAAAAGTGGAAAATAAATCTTGCAGGGAAAAGATAAATTATAAATGCACAGAAACTCTATAGCACTCTGCTCCTATCACCTGCTCATAATAATACAGATCATAAAGAAGTCCTGCAGAATGGGAGCAATTTTCCAGAGCAACCGGTAATTGTTTCATAGTTTCTAAATCAAATAAATCATTCGGAGTTGGAGAAATGATTCACTGAGAAAAAATCTGAGCGATCACTGAGAAATCAGAAATATCACCTTCACAAAACATCTTTAGTCTCTGAGTTCCTTCTCACATGGTTAGAAAGAAAGAAATCTTTTAAAGGATGTTTTATTATGAAAAACTATTGGTTGAAGTGGTTAGCACTTTCTCTTTGCACCTCCAGGGTCTGGGTTCGATTCCCAGCCAGGCTCGATTCCCGTCTCTGTGTGCATTAGGAGCAGTGGTGGCTCAGAGGGCTAAGGCACTGAGTTACTGATTGGAAGATCAGTGGCTCGATTCCCAGCTCAACCAGGTTGTTATTGTTGGGCCCTTGAGCAAGGCCCTTAACCCTATCTGCTCCAGGGGCGCTGTACAATGGCTGACCCTGCGCTCTGACCCCAGTTACATTGGGATATGCGAAGAAGGAATTTCACTGTGCTGTAACGTTTATGTGACAAAATAAAGACTTTACTTTACTTACATACTTTATGGAGTTTGCATATTCTTCCCGTGTTTGGTGGGTTTCCTCCCACAGTCCAAAGACCTGCAGATTAGACTAATTGGCGTTCCCAAATTGCCCGTAGTGTGTGTGTATGAGTAAGTGTATGTGTGTGTGCCCTGCGATGGATTGGCACCCTGTCCAGGGTGTACCCCGCCTCATGCCCTAAGTCTCTTGGGATAGGCTCCAGGCTCCCTGTGACCCTCAATAGAGGATGAAGCGATATAGACGATGAGTGAGTGAGTAAAACTGGTGTGGTGAAGTGGAGTTACTGTTACCAGGCTTGAGGTTGATTATTTTCCGATAACAGCACAGCCTAAAGAGTTTTATTTTTCTCACGCAACCAATCAGTGATGACAATGTTTTAGTAATTAAGGCAGTTACAGCAGTTATACATGGTCGTTTCCTCACAGTTGTTAGCACTGACACTGGAGACTCCTTCAATAAATGTTAAATGAACATTTTTGTATCAACAATAAAAACTAGGTTTGCGTAAGTTGTTATTATAGAATCAATAAACACAGGAGCAAATATTATTATTACAATACAATAATAAACAGTTAACTTATAAATAAATAATTTATTACTGAACCTTTTATTGGTATGTATTGATTAATGTAACTCCAATTACATCATACAGTGTTGCCTTTATTATTTTTATTGTATTTGTTGCATCTAATATTTACAGATATTATATATATATATATATATATATATATATATATATATATATATATATATATATATAAAATGATATATATATCAGCACCAGTACTTACTTGCTCTTCACACCCAATTCTTCACACCTCCTGTCATTAACTGTGTACTATTCAGATATCAGCTTCCGGCTCGCACTGAGCCATGAATAATAACGTTCGCCTGATTAACATAAATATTCTTATGTTTTAAAAGCAAAGCGTCTTAAATGCTGGTCTTATTAAAAACACGTCATGAGCAACCGAGGGACGAACACAGCAGCCTTACCAGTTAGCCCGTGTTGCGTGGATGGTAAACCTAAGCAGCGCGAGCAGGCAGGATAACCACACGTTTACTCTTAGAACTCTCTTACAAAAAGAGCAAGGATCTACACAAATAAACCCGCGTTCTAGCAACACACACTCAATCAAGGAAGCAACCTGAATAGGTGAGTACTCACGAACTAGTTGGTGAAGCGATAGCGAAGGCATGAATGAACTCAATGACTGAGCGATGTGAAGCGCCATCTTGTTTCCTTTTATGCTTTCTGAAAGCGCGACCGTCCTACTCCCGGGTCCTCGTGCTGGTCGCGGAGCGAGTGTGCATGACAAAACATGACACGGCTACAGAATAAGTCGCTGCGATCGGCCCGATTTCTGTGCTTATGTCTATTGAAGCTCTTTTCATTTGTGCTTTCAGTAACACTGTAGGACGACGTCTCATCTAGAAAGGAATAAAACAGCCTTCTCATTAAAGTGGGTTGAAGCATCATTGGCTAAAAGAAGACATTGGACAAGTGGCGCTCGTGACACTGCATAGATGTGTGATGAGCTTGCTGTTAACAGTGTGTGTGTGTGTGTGTGTGTGGAGCTGTCGTGATGATGGCTATAACTCTGTTATGATTGTAAATATTAAAGTGTGTAATAACTTTTTTTGTGTTTATTTCTGAGCCGAAGCTGTCAGCTCTGAGATGAATAGATGTTGCTTCTGCACTGCGACTAGACTAGACACAGACATGCAAGTACTAAACAGACAGCCAGGGTTTAATGATTAAATCTATATGCTAAAATCAGTGGTCATTATTATGACTATTATGTTTCCTTCTATTTAGAAGGAAACATAATAGTCACATCCCGGCCGTGTCGCCACGCAAGCCTTTTGTGTCCCACGTACGCGCATTCAAAGCACCTCAGCGTGGCGAAGCTCCGTGGTGGCGAAGACGGTGTAGCCGCTGTCCCCCTCTTTACATTTAAAATTTACGTTTAGTGTCTCTTCGTGGTTATTTAAAACCATTAGCACTTGCTCGTTTAATATCGCCTTCTCCTTTATGAACGGAGGCACGTTAGATATGACCACCCGTGCCGCGTGGGCGGACAGAGGGGCACTTATAAACTTATAATATATAATTTTAACTCTGAAAAAAACTCTGTGAGCTAATAAAGCCCTGTAATTTTGATACTTGAAGGTGAGTACTCTTACTCAAATACACAAGTAAATGGAGGACTTCTACTTTTACTTGACCCGTATACATTTATGAAATGTATAAAATGATATAAATATTCAGCAGGTGTGAATGAAACAGAATTCAATTATGATAAACAGTCCAAAAGGTCACATATTGAGTAAAATATATTCTTTAACTTCAGAAAGAATTTCACTGTGCAATAATCTATATGTGACGAATAAAGGCTTAACTTAAGCTCAACTCAACTTAAATTAAAAAGCATGTTAATGAGCCAGTAGGGTTTAGAGTGTTCTTTCTCATTTTAATCTCTATCTGTTTTATAAACTTTATCTGATGGACATAAACATTCTGACTGTATCATAAATGTGCCATGAGATATTATAGCTTATAGGAGCAATGTTTCTCTTTGAGTGGTACAAGCCTACAAGCTGTTTGCATAAATTGCCTGAGCTGAAACATAAGTAATGCAGAAAACACACTGGATTTTTGCCCCTTTCACATTCCCAAGCTTTCTTATTTCCTTGTGTGCAACTCTCCAAAGATTGGATGAGTAACGAGCATTTGCGACACATAATTTTCCTATTTCGTTTCTAAATTTAATTTTCAGCTAAAATAAAATTCCACTGACTTCAGTGTAAAAAAAAAAAAATCACACCATTACAGGCTGAAACATAGCAAGCTATAATCATATGGCATTATTAAAGCCCGGAAAGCTCTTAACGTGACTTAAAGAGCTGCAGAATGCTGAAACACTGCCTACTTTCTTCCGGATCTTTTATCTTTTTTTAAGAGTATTTTAGTATTGCCTAGTCTCGCCCTGATACCTCACACCTCAGTCACCTGACTGCAAAAGACATTTCTGTTAGAGAAGACTAGAGTAGTTTAGCTTCTACCACTATATGTTGATGACACAGGGTGACACGAATCAACCAGATGACAAACTCTATGATAGTCTTAAAGTGTTAAGAGCAAAGAGTGTTAAGCTGCAAGCTGAGAGCCAACGGCAATAATTAAGGAGTTTGGGAAAAGTTTCTTTTTGTTGTTTTTCTTAGGATTTCATCAGGTACATTATCTTAGCAATTAATTGCAATTCTGCTGCAATTATCACATTTTGGATCAACTGTTTGTTTTTTTATTTTTGTTTTTGTTTGACGTGAGACTAAACTGTCTAATAATAATAATAATAATAATAATCTATGAGTCAATAAGTTTATTTTTATGAGCGTTTTTTCCTCATTAAATTTAAATGGAATATGATGTTACATGAAAGCATAGATAATTAAAACGTGTTAAACCATGGTAAAGATAATTATGTACACATCAGAGTGTTGATACGAGACAACATCAAGGCCTTAAAACTATAATTACACACTTTTAACTCACTAATTAAATAAGTTAGCGAAATAAATTTCAATAATTTGAGCCCCACCTTCACAAACCCAGTACAATTGTCTGAATAGTGCTTTAGTGTGTGATGTATGATGTATTAACACCTCACTATACTACAACTTTAAATACAGCCCTGTACTGCGACAATGAGTCACAGAAATGCCTCAATGTATTTGTTAGCAGACTGTTGTTATATGGTGTAAGCTGGCAGAGGTTGAGTGAGTAAATAAGCTGTAATTCTGTACAGGATAAGATGAGATGAAGAGGAAGACATTTTTTGCATAGCGGGATGGAAGAAAGTGTGAAGGATTTGGCTACTGATTTGATAAGGGCTTAGGTCTCTCTGGGAATCTCATGATGGAGCTCGGGAATTACGGCCAGATTGACTCGGCTGGGTATCTTCAATTTGAACAGAGACTGATTGTGTGACGCAGGAGGCCCGAGTACAGCGATGGTGGCATTCAGAGGGGAACACAGAGTGCAAGCACAAGGCCAGAATCTTGGTATTGGACTATTTTCCCCCCCAGTTCATTCTGATCCAGTAGTTTGTACAATCCAGTTCCCATGTAGCTGCTCTAACACTGAGAAACACTAGAGTTTTATGGCATTTTTTAAATAGAAAAACCAAAGCTACCACCATGGGTGTTTGTAATAATTGTTCTCTGCATACAGTTTTGAACTCCATCAAAATACAGTAGAGACCTGTGAAAAGTCATTTCTCTAAAGGACGTCTTTAATAAATGTTCTTGTAGAAGTTTCAGAAGGAACCCAAACATGCCTGTTCAATTCAGGGAGGTTCAGCAAGATCAGATTTGAGCAAAACAGCAGGATTCTGAGGCTTTGTTCTCTAAAACCCTTCTCTACTGAATGAGAGAGAAACGTATTTTGCTGACACAAATTCTGTGATGGATTATAGACTTAAACAAGCCAGAAGAACGGCTTGAAGCAGCGACTGATTTGTCAGAAGACTTGCTGTTTTAAAGTTGAAAAAACGAAGTAAAAATGACAAAATTACTGACTGCAATGCAAAAGGATAAGCTAATGAAGATTTGTTAGAAAATTTACATTTACTCATGCTACACGTGTTTCCTGATTCGTGTAGGGTTTTGTGTAAGTTTATAGTTTGTGTTCTTTAAATTTGTAGCAGATTTATTAACTGAAATAAAATGAAACTAAATGACAAAACTGACAAACATTGTCAGGACGTTCTACTGCGTCAGCAGATGTCTGTGTTTTTTTGCGTTATTATAAGAATGACATACAGTAGGCAGTTATGATCATCATCATTTTCTTTAATAAATAATGAAAACATTTTAACAAATTATATTTTTACATCCCAGTAGCACCCCCATTGCTCTGGGATGTAAAATACAAAATTTACAAAATTAAGGTTATATAAAAATAAAGTTATTTTGTAAAATAATGAAAGTAGGGTGTGCTGTCCTGTATTGGTTTCGGTGAACTTGAGCACATCAGAAAATAAACCAAATCTCTGTGTATACTTGCCTCACAAACGTGAAAAATATATACTTATAGAAAGCGAAATATCCCTTTTACATAAACTAATGAAAAAAACCTAATTTCAGGTAATGCAATTTGTATGAAACATGAATCATAGGCACATCCACTGCTGCGGAGATGACGAGATGACATGATTACCTTCATCACTACAGGCAAAAACAAATACATTTATCAAGGTATTTATCAATGTATGAGTCAGTTTCCTAGCTGTTGACAGACAGGCTAGGTAAACCATGAGCACATGGAGAGAGAGAGTGACAGCATGGGGAAACGGGGCTGACAAGGCATAAATCATGACAGGGTGCATAACTGGGCCCTGGTTCATGGGACAGGGCCTGCTTGACCTTGTATGGAGAGGACATCTGGTTTGGAGTTCTTAGACGCAGGATGATAGAAGAGGGTGAAGTTAAACCTGGTGAAGAACATCAACCGCCGCACCTGGAGGGAGTTGAGCCTCTTGGTGCCTCGTAGGTATTCAAGGTTCTTGTGTTCGGTCCAAACCATGAACGGAACCTCCGACCCCTCTAACCAATATCTCCATTCCTCCAAGGCCAGCTTGATGGCTAGGAGCTCTCAGTCACCAATGCCATAGTTTGCTTCAACAGGGGTTAAGAGGTGTGAAAAGAATGAGCAGGGATGCAGCCTACCCCCTTGCTGGATGCATCAACTTCTACGACAAATTGACGTGACCGGTCTGGTGTGACGTGGATAGGTGCAAACGTGAAGCGTTTCTTGAGCTCCAAGAAGGCTTTCTCAGTTTCCTGATTCGAACAGAATGGTGTCTTGGGGGAGATCAGGGCTGTTAAGGGAGCGGCGACTTTGCTGTAGCCTCAGATGAAGCGGAGGTAAAAGTTCGCAAATCCCAGGAACCTCTGAAGTTCCTGCCGTGAGATGGGCGTGGGCCAGTCTGTAACTGCTTGAAGTTTAGCGAGCTCCATCTGGATGCCTGAAGGGCCTATGATGAACCCGAGAAACGTGGTTGATGTAGTGTGGAACTCGCATTTCTCAGCTTTGACGAACAAGTTGTTCTCCAAGAGTCTTTGAAGCACCTGACGCACGTGATATTGATGTTCTTCCAGATACCAGGAAAATATCAAGATATCATCCAGATAGACGAACACAGAGGAGTTTAGAAAATGCCTGGAAGACTGCACAGCACGTGCTTAAAGCCTGAAGTAATCAGTGGTGAGGATTCAGAACAGGTGTGCCGACAGGGTGGAAACGGGGGCATGGGAAATGACTCAGACAGGCTAGGGAAACCATGAGCACATGGAG
The DNA here is from genome assembly GCA_030347435.1 of Clarias fuscus. Lineage (NCBI taxonomy): Eukaryota > Metazoa > Chordata > Actinopteri > Siluriformes > Clariidae > Clarias > Clarias fuscus. The sequence continues at coordinate 3,381,173 of CM059223.1, read as the reverse complement.
AGAGAGAGTGACAGCGTGGGAAAATGGGGCAGACAGGGCATAAATCATGACACTCTGAGCATAGGGCAGACTTGTTAACTCTGTACTGTCAGTGGAGCCGCTCTTTGTTTAACCTTCCTGCTTATTTAGATTCTCCTCCACTTTCACATCTGGTCCGAGAGCACATCTTTAATCTTTGAATTACAGCGAAGATGTGCTAAGATGCTACAGACCTCATGATAGAGCTGTAAAGCATCTTCTTTCTCTCCATGTGATTAGGCACATTTTCAGAGGAATTCCCCATTAGCTAATGTTATGGGCGTCAACTGCATTATTGTAGGATGTGTAATTGCATAAAATAAGTGTTTCAGGATGAGCTGAGATTATATGCTGTACTTATATACACTGCAAGGGGTGTAAATGTGTTAGTTGGTCATGTTTCTTTACAGTATTTAGTAAAATAAAAACACAAGTTAGCAAATACACTAATGGTGGACTGATAAATGTAGAAAAACTCAGACTATTTCTCGAAGCTATAATTATAAAGTAATGGCAACTCTGTAAACACTAAATATACAAAAAAGCATTAAGATCTTAAACCACAGTGCTGGAGAATGTTTCATACTGTAACAATATGTACATAAATCAGTAAATATTTATCCCGAACCCAGTCTCTGGAGGCGGACAACAACCAGGTATAATTACTGCGTTTATAGGTCTAAACCATCTAGACACAGGCATAATTTGTCATACAAAACATGAAAAATACATTGTTGTATCAAGTCTCATGTGCTTATGTGTTAAATAATTACACAGTAGTGCCTCAGGTTGTGTTAGCGCAGAGCTTTAATGCACCCAGCTCCTGTTTTAACAGCGAGAAAGCCTCATATTTTCGCTGGCTATTTTCTCGCCTTAATGTGTGCCATTTTTTTTTTTTTTCTGTCACCTGATATAAAAGGTACTTCATGAATCTTATATCATTGTTGCTCTTCATGACATTTTCCGAGCTTCTCAGTCCCAACACTTCCACTGAGGTCTGCAGTGTGTTTCTTGACAAATGGCCCTGAATAAATTATGCATTTGCAGCAATAAATATGCCAAGCGATTAGGTATGTAATGAAAACCCATATGTACACCATGTTTTAGGATGGGGTGGAGAGTAGCAGAGGCTTATCATCAGTATAGAGTTTGTTTTATAGCCCAAGAAAAAGCAACGCTGGAGATCCATGACCTCAGCAATCTGGTCTTCACTAAATCCAGTCTTGATTGTATTTCCCCAAAATCTAAACTTGCATTGTGGAAAAGGCAAAACCTCTCAAAGATTAGATCTGAGTGAGCTGGTAGGATTTAACAGGTAACAGGTGCAGTCACTGGGTGTGATCGAATTACTGGACCGGATTTTTATCTTTAACAGATCCAGCAGTTTGTCAGACCCTGAGCTAGCTTGCTGATTATACACAATTAATGCCGTACTGGTCACTTTAGCATCTCTATTGTCCAGTGATTAACTGGATTCCTCTCCATGCCATGTTCAGTCTAGTTCAGTTCTTTTTAAAGTCTCCCACATGATCTGTAGCTCAAGCTCTTTTAACATGTCACTTGATTATAATGACCTGCTCATGGATATCCTCATTTAGCTTACGCCTCCACTACTGAGTGCTAATGGCGAATAAATACAACAACTATGTAAAGTATAAAGATTAGCATGTATTATACTGGTTACAGCATTGTTATGATTTTATCATGTGGTGATGGACTGGAAAATAATTAACAAAAGAACAGTGTGATGGCGTGACGAGTTACTGATGCTACACTGACCCTGAAAGCACATTCAGGAGTGATATATACAGCCATTTACTGATTCTATTTTTATGATTGAAGAATGACATCATATGCTTTTGTTAAATAAAGTAATAGTTACATTTGCAGTGCAACATTGATGAACAAGTCAGTTCCTATTACGGAGATGTCACCTGTACTTATTTCTTGGTTTTTATTCATGGTAAAGACGTCAAACATCTCATTAGCTGTGCTTCTATTCACTTTATTCTCTTTAAAACTAAGCCTGCCTGTTGAGCTGGAGATGTCTAGTTCCTTTGTTGCACCTTTCGATGTCTTTGGTGCTGCTTTTACGTCTGTCTAGCCAGCATTCATTGCAATAAATATCCGAGCTGCTAGGCTGTTCAGTGTAATAAGCAGCCTCATGTTCTCAGTTACTCATCGATTTTGTTAGATAGCTAACTTCCTTTGCTATGAGAGAACATGGAGAACATGTTGAAGTTTCATATAAATTAATAAATACTGCACTTTAAAGATGGACAATATCGCTGCCACTCATCATTTTATTTCACACTCCATGACCACCTTGTACTGCTGCTGTCTGTATAAATAAACTGTATTACTTTTTTTTTTTTTTACATTCTTACATTTCAATATGCTTTACACATTTCTACAATTGCAGATGTTATATTTTATTCTTTCCTATTAGCATTTTGCCTTTTTTATGGTCATAAACAGTCATGTAAGCATTTTATTGCATATGTGTATGTGACAAATAACATTTTTTATTTGAACTTGGTGACATGATCCAGGTTATTGCAAATACCATGTAATATATATATATTATATTATATATATATATATATATATATATATATATATATATATATATATATATATATATATATATATATGTTTGTATACAGGATAATTAGCAATAGTTAATAGGCAACAGTTAATAGTCTGCTATCTTAGCTATTTTAATAAGCTAGCGCACAAACGGAAAAAAAAATATACACTTATACGGGGAAAAAGCACACATTTTCAATGTATATGTGACGCGCACACCAGGCTCCGCCCCTGCACAACGTCCTACGTCACCCGAGTTCTAGCACGCACGCACGTCCCTCACACACACACCCACACACACAGCTGCTCCGTATTCTGCTGATGTACACACGCGCACATAAAAGCACCACTCTTTCACCAGCACGCCGTCCGAGATTGATCACGCGACCTGAACTCTTCAGATAAGGACTAAGACTGTGTTTATTTCCGTGTTTTTTCCGTATGTTTAAGTTTCTCTTTGTCTGCCTCGCTCCGCGCTCCTGTGTACTTCCGTGTTTCCGTGTCTCCGTGTTTTAGTGTACTTCCGTGTCTCCCGTGCACCCCTTCTGTTCCAAGCTCCCTCCTATGCACTCCCGTTTTTTCCCTCCTGCCAGCTCCGCTTTTTTGCCTGTTTATTTATTGGTTTCTGTTTTGCTTTTTGTTTCCTATTTATCCCAGCATTTCATTTTCAGTGTTGATTGCCACATTTTGTTTGTACCCCGTGTTTTTGTTATCCCCAACTTTGTGAATAAATCGCCCTGCCGGGCCAACATCAGAGACTGTCTCTTCTGAGTTCCGTTGGTACGCGACAGAATCTCGGACCTGCACAATTATGGACCCGGCAAGTGCTAATTTGATTTCGGAGCTGATCACCACCCTCCAGCGTCTTCTGCCACCACAAACCTCCGCCACTACACCACCTGCTGCACCCACAGTCACTCCACCGATTCCCCCGGCTCCCCACACTGCGCCCATGGCGGCTGCCATTGCCCCGGTTTCCCCCGGTGCGCTTACCAGTCCCGTGGCTACACCGACGCCCTTCTCTGGTGAAGCGGGGAATTGCGATGGGTTCCTTCTGCAGTGCTCAATATTTTTTGACATGCAGCCCCTGCGCTTCCCATCTGACAGATCCAAGGTTGCCTACATTGTCTCCCTACTGACGGGACGCGCTCTCCAGTGGGCACAGGCAATGTGGCAACAGGATGGACCCGTCGTCCACAATTATGCGCAATTTACTGCACATTTCCGGGAAGTATTTAATTACTCGGTGAGCTCTACCACCGCTGGGGACCAACTTTTCCGGCTGCAACAAGGTAAGGGTTCCATTCACGATTATGTTCTCTCCTTTAGAACCCTTGCAGCCGCCAGTGGGTGGAACGAGCTCTCCCTTTTAACCAAATTCCGGCAGGGGCTAGCACCACGATTGAGGCTGCAGATGGCGACCCACGACGACTCTGTTGGGCTGGAGCAGTTCATGCGGCTCACCCTCAGAGTCGCCAACCGTTTGCAGGATTGCGCTGCCGAACTTCCTGCACCGGTTCAATTCCAACCAGCCCTTCTCTCACCAGACCCCAGGTCAGTACCCGAACCAATGGACATTAACCAAACCCGAGCCAGACTTTCTCCTCAGGAAAGACAACGCCGGCTGGACTCGGGGTTATGCCTATACTGCGCCGAAAGGGGGCACCTACTACCATCATGCCCTCGGCGCCCAGCGAGACCTCTGGTGAGTAACGTCATTCATGAATGTCCCCATGCCAAACCACTCACCATGAATGTCACTGTCCACCATGCCACCATGTCTCCCACAGTAAGGGCTCTCCTGGACTCGGGTTCCGCTGGAAACTTCATCTCTAGGACACTCTGCCGCCAGCTCAAGGTTCCCCTTGAACTCCGCCATGTTCCCCTTCAGATCTGCTGCGTGACGGGGGCACCCCCTGCTGGGGGGTTGGTTCGTTACATCACTCCTCCGTTGCATATGCAGGTCCGCTGGCTGCATGAGGAAAAGATCCGATTCCTGGTCCTCGAAAAATCTACATCTGACCTGATTCTAGGGCGCCCATGGCTCACTCTCCACGAGCCGATCCTCTCATGGAAGGATGGGGAGATCCTGAAGTGGGGCGCCGGCTGTTTCTCTCACTGCCTTTCCCAGGTCCCAGCTCTACCACTCAACTCGACCTCCGTGGAGAGTCCAGCCGGAGTGCCTCATCACGAGGTTCCAGAGGCATACTCCAGCTTTCAGGACATCTTCTGTCCAGTCCGAGCCACACAACTACCTCCACACCGGCCATGGGACTGCGCCATCGACCTCCTTCCAGGTGCACCGGTGCCAAGAGGTAAGATCTACTCTCTCTCTCTCCCGGAACAGAAGGCAATGGAGACGTACGTTGAGGAGGCCCTTCGGCAAGGCTTCATTAGACCCTCGACTTCCCCTGCTGCTTCTAGCTTCTTCTTTGTGGCCAAAAAAGACGGAGGCCTTCGGCCGTGCATCGACTATCGGGCACTAAATAAGGTCACGGTAAGGTTCAGTTATCCCCTTCCTCTCGTCCCCTCCGCTCTGGAACAGCTCCGTGGAGCTACTATCTTCACGAAGCTAGACCTCCGGAGCGCATATAATCTGGTTCGCATTCGCGAAGGTGATGAGTGGAAAACTGCTTTCATTACTCCTACGGGTCACTATGAATACTTGGTGATGCCGTACGGCCTAGTGAACGCTCCGTCTGTTTTTCAGGGTTATATGAACGAGGTGTTCCGGGATTGTGTGGGCAGATTTGTGGTCGTCTACATCGATGACATACTTATCTACTCACGGGATTCCTCGGAGCACCTCCGACATGTAACTGAGGTGCTTAAGAGACTCCGATCTCATCAGCTGTTCCTCAAGGCGGAAAAGTGCCTCTTCCATCAGTCCTCCATATCCTTCTTGGGTTATAACATCAGTCCAAGGGGGATTCAAATGGATGAGAGGAAGGTAGAGGCTGTCCGATCGTGGCCTACCCCAACCAATATTAAACAGCTCCAACGCTTCTTGGGCTTCGCGAATTTCTACCGCCGATTCATCCAGGGGTATAGTATGAAAGTCGCCCCGCTCACTGACCTCCTAAGGGGTAAGCCCAAGAAGCTAGTTTGGTCACCTGAGGCTACACAGGCCATGTCACACTTGCAACAGGCCTTTACCACAGCCCCGATCCTCACCCTTCCAGACGTTAACCATCCCTTTCTCGTAGAGGTCGACGCCTCACAAACCGGGGTGGGAGCGGTATTGTCACAGCAGCAGGGGAAGGATCCAACTTACCATCCATGTGCCTTCTTTTCCAGGAAGCTGTCACAGGCGGAGAGGAACTACGATATAGGAAATCGTGAGCTTCTCGCCATCAAGCTGGCCCTGGAGGAGTGGAGGCATTGGTTGGAAGGGGCGATCCATCCGTTCCTGGTCCTAACTGACCATAAGAACTTGGAGTATCTACGTGAAGCTAAACGTTTGAACTCCAAACAGGCAAGGTGGGCTTTGTTCTTCACGAGATTCCATTTCTCCATTTCTTATAGGCCAGGAACGAAGAATGTCAAGGCCGACGCGCTCTCCAGGGTCCACGATCCCGAGGAAACGGCCGAACACCCAGAGAACATCCTCCCGACAACTCTGTTCGTCTTGCCAATACAATGGGAGGATGGCAGCTCCGATTCCCAGAGCCATTCCCCCAGCGCCTCTCCGCCCGGTTGTCCACCACAGCTTTCCTTTGTCCCCGAACCAGAGAGAGAACATCTTATCCACCAGGTACACTCCTCACTTGGCACCGGTCACCCGGGGGTCACCCAAACCCTCTCCCTTCTCCGCGAGCGTTTCTGGTGGCCACGGATGAGAGAACAAGTGCAGAGGTACGTACGGGGATGCCGGGCATGTGCTCAGTCTAAAATACCCAGGCAACTACCCACAGGAAAACTGCTGCCGCTACCTGTTCCTCGACGTCCCTGGTCACACCTGGGCATAGACTTCATGAAGGACCTCCCCGTGTCTCAAGGTAACACCTGTGTGCTCGTCATTGTGGACCGCTTTTCAAAATTTTGTCGCCTTATCCCACTCCCAGGTCTCCCGACAGCACAAAAGACGGCGGAGGCCCTGTTCGAACAGGTCTTTCGTAACTTTGGCATCCCGGAAGACATCGTTTCAGACCGGGGTCCCCAGTTCATCTCCCGGTTCTGGAAGGCCTTTTTCACACTCCTGGGAGTGACGGTGAGCCTGTCGTCTGGGTACCACCCACAAAGCAATGGCCAAACCGAGAGGAAGATCCAGGAGATAGGTCGATACCTACGTACCTTCTGCCACGGCCACCAGAACTCCTGGAGCCAGTACCTCGTCTGGGCCGAGTACGCCCAAAATTCTCTCAGGAGTCCAGCTACTGGTTTAACCCCATTTCAGTGCGTTTCGGTCACCAACCCCCGCTATTCCCCTGGAACGGAGAAACCTCCGAGGTTCCCGCAGTGAATCACTGGTTCCAGGAGAGTGAGAGGGTTTGGGCATCAGCGCACCGGCAGCTTCAGAGGGCAGTCAGAAGGCAAAAGATCACAGCCGACACCCGGAGATCTACGGCCCCAACGTACCGACCTGGGCAAAGAGTTTGGCTGTCAACCCGGGACATCCGCCTTCGTCTGCCCAGCAAGAAGCTGTCACCCCGATACATTGGTCCCTTCACCATCCTGTCCCAGATCAATCCAGTCACATTTAAGTTAAGTCTTCCACGCACCTACAGAATACACCCCACATTCCATGTCTCCCTATTGAAACCATACCACACCCCCTCACTTTCTGTTTCCCCAGAGTCTGGCGATCCACAGGAGCCCCCACCGAGCCTCGACCTGGAGGACGGCACGATCTACGCCGTCCGCGAAATCTTGAGGTCCCGTCGTCGAGGTGGTCATCTGGAGTATCTGGTGGACTGGGAGGGGTACGGTCCCGAGGAGAGAAGCTGGGTTCCTCGGGATGATATCCTAGACCCAACCCTTCTCGCCGAGTTCCATCAGGCTCAGCCCCAGATGCCGGCCCCCCAGGGGTAGGGGTCGCCCACCACGACGACGTACTCTCCGGCCCTCAGGAGCGGTCCGTGGAGAGGGGGGTTCTGTGACGCGCACACCAGGCTCCGCCCCTGCACAACGTCCTACGTCACCCGAGTTCTAGCACGCACGCACGTCCCTCACACACACACCCACACACACAGCTGCTCCGTATTCTGCTGATGTACACACGCGCACATAAAAGCACCACTCTTTCACCAGCACGCCGTCCGAGATTGATCACGCGACCCGAACTCTTCAGATAAGGACTAAGACTGTGTTTATTTCCGTGTTTTTTCCGTATGTTTAAGTTTCTCTTTGTCTGCCTCGCTCCGCGCTCCTGTGTACTTCCGTGTTTCCGTGTCTCCGTGTTTTAGTGTACTTCCGTGTCTCCCGTGCACCCCTTCTGTTCCAAGCTCCCTCCTATGCACTCCCGTTTTTTCCCTCCTGCCAGCTCCGCTTTTTTGCCTGTTTATTTATTGGTTTCTGTTTTGCTTTTTGTTTCCTATTTATCCCAGCATTTCATTTTCAGTGTTGATTGCCACATTTTGTTTGTACCCCGTGTTTTTGTTATCCCCAACTTTGTGAATAAATCGCCCTGCCGGGCCAACATCAGAGACTGTCTCTTCTGAGTTCCGTTGGTACGCGACAGTATATTTATAGTACTTATATTTATAGTGCCACGCCCTGCATGTGTTATTTTGCTCACTGCTCATCGATCTGGCAGGAGTGATACTCCAGTCTTGGACAGTAATGTGTGTGTTTTTTGCCTTTTTGACTGCACAATAAAGCCAAAGACATTCAAAGTCATGAATATTGACTTGCATGTTCCTCACACCTCTGCCATGAGACACAGAGCTCGAGGCTTGAATGTAAAAAAAAATACTAATATTCTTCTCTAAAGAGATTCTGAACAGTCCCATGAGGACTTAATGCCCCCACCTTTAACTGTCCTTGCTTCAGTTGAGCCAACATTTCTTTCCTGGATGTTGTTGTGGAAATGCTCTCACTCCTGTTCTGAATTTAAATTTGGATTTGGTTCTAAAGTTGAATCTGGTGTGAGGTTCTTGTCTGAAGAACCGAATATAAATTTATACAAAGTGTTACGGTCAGAGTGTTTAAGTCTGATATCTTCTAAAATATTTGAGAGGTTGATAGAGGGAAA